>WNWU01000338.1:132658-148206 GCA_012654045.1 Ptyas mucosa
CTCCCTCCCCCCATCCACTGTATGGAACCCCGTGGGAGGAAAAGCTCTCCTAGCCTCGCTCTGAAGTGAAGGAGGAGAAACTATGACAGAAGGAAAAAGAAGTAAAATAGAAATCCGCCACCGCTTGCACAGATGACCTGGATCCGCCCCCCCATTCCTGCGCAGCCTCCAAAGGGCCCCGCTGCTGCTCACGAAGCCTCTTTCCTCCCCTTTTCCCAGCTGAGGGGAGGGCAAAAAACGTCCCCCTCGGAGACCGGCTGGCCCCGAGAGCCCTGGGCTCCCCTCCAGAGGAAGGGCCCTGGAGACCCTGGCAGCTCTTTCGGGGGGGGGGCTCCAATCTGGATCCATGCCGAGAGTGGGGGAGGGGGGACTGGGACCCCAGAGCTGCCAGAGAGAATCTTTGGGATACAGAGAGAATCCTTGGGATACTGAGACTTGGAGAAAGAGCCTTTCCTGGATTGGGCCTCTCTCAGCTGCGGTCCTTTGGCCTCCCAGCCCCTCCCTGACTCTGGGGCTGCCCCCTCGGCCCCTGGGGGTTCGTCCCCTTCTCCGCCTTAGTCAGCTCCCCACCCAGTCCCCGTGTCAGGGCCCCTTCCCCTCCCCCGAGTTAGCTAGAAAGAGCCCGGAGGCCCCTTTCAGAGAAGAACCAGCCCGCCCCCCCGGGGGCTGTTTGAGAACAGGGTTCTCCCTTGCAGGGTCGAGCTGAGGACTTTGTGCAGTATCTGCATGATAAGATCGCTCAGATTCGGGAAGATCTGGCCTCCGACTGGGTAAGTTCAGACGGGATGATTGAGGCAGGTCTTGAGAATATTATCTGGGAGGAGTTCGATCCTGTGACTCCCGAGGACGTGGACAGGATTCTGGGACGGCTGAACGCGACCACATGTTTATTGGACCCGTGTCCCTCCTGGTTAGTGCTGGCTTCCCGGGAGGTTACACGAGGCTGGCTCCAGAGGATTATTAACGCTTCTTTGAGTGAGGGTGCCCTACCGGTTGCTTTGAAAGAAGCGGTGGTGAGGCCCCTCCTCAAGAAGCCCTCTCTGGACCCGGCTGTGTTGGCCAACTATCGTCCAGTCTCCAACCTTCGTTTCATTGCGAAGGTTGTTGAGAGTGTGGTGGCGCGGCAGCTTCCACGGTACCTGGATGAAGCTGTCTATCTAGACCCGCTCCAGTCCGGCTTCAGGCCTGGGCACAGCACGGAAACGGCATTGGTCGCGTTGGTTGATGATCTCTGGAGTGCTCGGGATAGGGGTTGCTCCTCTATCCTGGTCCTATTAGATCTCTCAGCGGCTTTTGATACCATCGACCATGGTATCATGTTGCGCCGGTTGGAGGGGTTGGGGGTGGGGGGCACCGTTTTGCGGTGGTTCTCCTCCTACCTCTCCGACCGGTCGCAATCGGTGTTGGCAGGGGGGCAGCGGTCGACCCCGAGGTGCCTCGCTTGCGGGGTACCGCAGGGATCGGTCCTCTCGCCCCTCCTGTTCAACATTTATGTAAAGCCGCTGGGCGAGATCATCCGTGGCTTTGGGGTGGAATTCCACCAGTACGCTGATGATATTCAGCTGTACATCTCCACCCCAGGCCACCCCAACGATGCCCTTGAAGTGATGTCCCAGTGCCTGGAGGCCGTGCGGGCCTGGATGGGGAGGAACAGGCTTCGTCTCAACCCTTCCAAGACCGAGTGGCTGTGGCTTCTGGCGTCCCGATATAGCCAGCTGGTGCCATCGCTGGTTATTGGGGGTGAATCATTGGCCCCCACGGAGAGGGCTCGCAATTTGGGCGTCCTCCTGGATGCACGGCTGTCTTTAGAAGAGCACATGACGGCCGTGGCCAGGGGGGCTTTCTATCAGGTTCGCCTGATACGCCAATTGCGTCCCTTTCTGGATCGGGACTCCCTACGCACAGTCACTCAGGCACTCGTCATCTCCCGCCTGGACTACTGTAACGCTCTCTACATGGGGCTCCCCTTGAGGTGCATCCGGAGGCTCCAGTTGGTCCAGAATGCGGCCGCGCGGGGGATTATGGGAGCAACGGGACGCTCCCATGTGACACCTCTCCTGCGCGAGCTGCACTGGCTTCCTGTGGTCTTCCGGGTGCGCTTCAAGGTGTTGGTGACCACCTTTAAAGCGCTCCATGGCTTAGGGCCAGGGTACTTACGAGATCGCCTTCTGCCGCCAATAGCCTCCCACCGGCCAGTACGTTCGCACAGAGAGGGCCTCCTTAGGGTGCCGTCCGCCAGACAATGCCGGCTGGCGACCCCCAGAGGGAGAGCCTTTTCTGTAGCGGCACCCGCCCTGTGGAATGACCTACCCCCAGAGATACGCATGATACCTGACCTCCGGGCTTTCCGACGAGCCCTGAAAACACATTTATTTCATCTAGCCGGCCTGGCTTGACCCTATTGTTTCGGTTTTAAATTATAAATTGGTTTTAACTTGGTTGTTTTAAATTGTGGGCCAAAACTATTTAATTATTTTAAATTGTTTTTTAATTTTGTATGCTCTATTTTATTTTGGCTGTTCACCGCCCTGAGTCCAGCTGGAGAAGGGCGGTATACAAATTAAATAAATAAATAAATAAATAAACCTAAGCGGACCTCTAGTCCACCCCTCCAGGCACCCAGAGGAAAGTCTGGCTGAGGATCGTGAAGAGAGCAAAGAAAATGGAGAGTCCCTTCTGGGCCTGCCCTGAATCCCCCCCTTGCCCCCCCCCCCCCCCCCCGCGCAGACTGAAAATATTCCTCCCCTTTCGCCGCTTCTCTTCTGTGAAGTCAAGGGAGATTCTGCCCGGAGACCGATGACGCTACAAGAAGGAGAATTCTCATTGGTCCTTCTGCTTCTCTGGCCCCTCCCAAGCTTTCACTTCTCAGGAGTCGGGAAGGGCCCCTTCAACCACTTCCAGTGGGGCCCAGGACCAAGGAGCTACCCCACCTGGAGATTGAGCAATGGAGTAGAAGAGGACAGTCCCCGAGCTGCCCTGATGAATAATTGAGGCTTCTTGCCTGCTGGATCATGTCGTTTCCCGGTTCCGCCTTGCAGCTCTGACGCATGTCTTGCCGTTGTCTGCAGGCAAACATGTTGTAGGGTAAAAAACCTCGCGAGTTCAATCAAATGTCTTGAACGCGCGAGAAGTTTGTTTTTACCCTATAATTTGTTTGCTTGCAGATAATGGTGAGACATACAACAGAGCTGCAAGGCAGGTAAGATGCACGTCCTGGCAAGGGGGGAGAAGAGATGGCAAGAGGAGTGAACCCCGTCTCGCGCCACACATCTTGCTTCTCCCTCGCCGCCTTCTGCACGCCCAAAATAATAAGACACCCCCCTCCCCAAAAATAAGACCAAGCCCTTATTTTGGGGTTCACAAAAATATAAGACAGGGTCTTATTTTCAGGGAAACACGGTACTAATAACAGTAGTGCTTAATTTTACATTTGATAAACCATTTTGACAAAAATAGTCATTCTCTTGTATTTTTAAAGAAATCTAACTTCTGTTTATACTCGTTAACCATTGATAAAAGGAATCCCAAATTAAGAAATATTCAGCGTCTTCCTTGTCTTTAATTTTAAGTGTTAGTCTATTCATTTCTGCACATTCTAATACTTATTTTTATTGTATTCTCTTCTGTAGGGATCTCTATGCTCTTCCTGTGTTGCGCAAATGCAATTCTAGTCGCTGTCAATACATCTAATATTAAGTACATATCTCCTTTAGTTTATTTTTCTGGTATGATACCCAAGGACAGTACAAATCTTATTATCTGTGTTAAGGTTATAGAGAATAGCAGTCTTAACAGTATCAGAATGATGATGATGGTATATGTTTTATATAGTTTGTCTATATAAAAGAGAGCAGGAGGGAGGGAGACATCATCTTGGCAGCAACTGGTGGAAAGCCAACTCTGAGCTTTCCCAGGCTTTCCACCTAAATAAAAGCGAAAGTTTCACTTTCTCACAAAACAATAAATCACATTATCCAATCCAGTCACTGGGTGGTTCTGGAAACTCCTTCTTCCACCTCCAGCCAGCCAGCAGTTGGCATGTCCTTGACCTAGGAATGAACTACCCGTAGTTTGTTTCAGTTACAACCTCCCCCCTCCCGCCAGCTCCAACCCTCGTCAACCTGAAAGAACCCCTAATAGAACTACAGTAAAGGAAAAAGAAAACTCCCATAGCCAGAACAGCTTTGGAATTGACAGAGGAGAGAGAGAAAGGAAGAGGGAGAAAGTGAAAGTAGTGGGAGGGAGGAGGAGAGAGAAAGAGAGCGAGGCTGGGTCTGAATATCCGAAGGAAAGAAGGGAGGGATTCCTACTTCCTCCCCTCTGATTCCCCTCACCTCCCCCCCCCAAATTGAGCTTCACAACAGGCTTCTTGAATGAAATCCAACCTGCCATTGGCGGTGGGTCAAAAAACCCACAGCTCTGGGGCCAAACCTGCCCTCCGGCAGCCCCTTTGCCAGGGAGGGTGATTGTGATTGGGGGAGGGGAACTCCCACCCAGGAAATATACATGTGTGTGTGAAGGCGCCGAAGGACTCCCCAGGCAGCCCACTCAGAGACACCCGAGGGCGCCTCCACTTTGTCCACCCAGAGCAGCCCCCATCCTCAAGTAGGACCCGCGGGGCGGGACGGGACAAAAGGAAGCCCACTCTCTCCTCCGGAGCTGCCATGACTCCTGCCTTGAGCTGCGCCGCCCCCCCACTTTCTCCGCTTCTCTCTGCGCCCACCTCTCCTCCAACGGGCGAAGTCAAGAGACTGCCCGAAGACCGATGACGAGGCAGAAGGGAGAACTCCCATTGGTCCTTTTGCTCCTCCTGGCCTCTCCCAATCCCGAAGTTCTCGGAGGCTGCTTCCTCCCCCCATCCAGACCCCGCCCATTCCTCCTCTGGGGCTGCAGCATCGGCTCCTAGATTGGAGCCTTTTCCTCGGACTTTGGACCAATGGGAGTTCTCGCTGCTCGAGCGTCATCGGTCTCCGGGCAGAGTCCTTCGTGACATCACCTGAAGCAGGCGGGAGAGAAGCGAGGAAAGGGGGGGGGGATTCCCGCCTTCAACCCCGCCACCCAAAGACTCCGATTCTTCCTCTCGTCTCTGGAGGCGATTCCCCCCCTCGATCCCTCCGTGGAAATGGGTTTTTTTCCCTCCTCCTCCCAGTTGAGCTTCATCTCCCTTTTCCACCCTCTTCCTCCCTGAGTTTCTCTCCAGTCAGAGAGGAGGCGCCATTTCCCCCCCCCCCCTTCGCTTCCCAATGAAGGAGCCTCGTTCTGAGGTAAAATTTCTGGCCTCTCCAGAGATTTCCAGCTTTTCCTCCATTGCGGAGCCTTTTCCTCTTCTTCCTTCCTCCTCGGTCTCTTCCCAAGGGCACCAGAGACGAATCACCCGAGAAAGGCAGTTGCACGGACCGAATTACAGGAATAAAAGACAAATCCATTAAAAAAAAACCCCAACAATCACTTTTCCTCATGGTGGCCTCCCTGCCCGTCTCCCACCTTCCTCCCCTTCAGGCCGGAGTCCCCCAGAGAGCCTTCCGGTCCTCGTCTTCTAGCCGCCCGGCCGTTTCTGACAGGATTTTGGCCACTTTTGAGGCCTCCTCCGATCTCCGCCGAGCCTTCAGGGCGGCTGTTCTTCAGGGAGGCTCCGGAGAGGTTTTTCTCCATCTCCACAGACGGTTCTTGGACAAGAAAGGAGGGGAAGATGGAGAAAGAGAAGCCGAGGCCTTTGTCTGGCAGGGGGCAATTGGGAACAGCCTTTTCCTCTACTCCCAAGCCCATCATCCCGGCCCTCTCCCTTCCCCTCAGACGGACTCCTCTTTCCCGCCTTTTCTACCATCCTGGCACTTCGCGCCAAACCCACCAGGGGCGCCCTCCGCCAAGAGAAGGGAACTCCAGGCGCTTCCCCATTGGTCCACTGGAGCCTTGCCTCTCTAGGACGCAGCACTCTCTCTCCTTAACCCCTGGTGCTCCATAGGAGGCGGAGAGGCTGCGGGAGAGGGGGACATACAGAGGTGGCTCGGGTGAGGGGGCGCTCTTCCTGCGTCCCATGCTCCCCAGCCGCCCTCTCCCTGCAGGGGAAAGCGGCGATGTCGGGAAGGCGTCGGGGATCCGGGGAAGAGCCCGAGTGGAGGGAGAGAAGCGGAGTGGCCGCTCCAGCCGCCTCCTTCCCGGCCCTGTTCGGGGGGACCTGGGCCCTGCGCTGGGATGAGCCGCTTGGGGCTCCGGGCAGGTTGGGGGAAGGTCGCTCAGAGGCTGAATTCCACTTTCTAATTCTTGGCGTTTCTTTTTCTTCCCATCTCAGATACAGAAACTGGAAGCCATTTGTGGTCTTTGCAAGGCAAACTTTTCTCTTGGGGGAAGAAGAAAAAGAGCGGAATCCCTTGCAGGGATCAGTCCTGCAGCACTAGAAATGGTCCCGTGAAGGAAAAGGCATCTGGCCACCAGAGTCCTTGGAGCCATTTGCAGTTGCTCTGCAGGACAGAGAAAGGATGGAGACACCACCTTTTGGAAAGGAGGGAGCCGGAAAAGACCCTTCAGCTGCTCAGCCTGGGAAGTGGGGGAAGCTCTGGACAAGAACCAGGCAGAAGATCCTGGAGGAGGAAACCATCCCCCCTTCAGAAGTTCCGCTCTGGAACTCCATCCAATACCAGGAGACTGAGGGTCCCCGAGGACTTTGCAGCCGACTCCATGGCTTTTGCAGGCGATGGCTGAGACCTGAAAAGAACACCAAAGCCCAGATGCTGGACCTGGTGGTTCTGGAGCAGCTCCTGTTCCTTCTGCCCCCAGAGATGGAGGGCTGGGTGCGGGAATGTGGGGCAGAGAGCAGCTCCCAGGCGGTGGCCCTGGCGGAGGGATTCCTCCTGAGCCAGGCGGAGGAGCAGAAGGAGCAGGTCCAGTTGCAGGTGAGAGACTTTAGGGAGCTCAGAAGGGAATCGAGAAAGTGTTTGAATACTTCACACCTCCTTCCCAAACTTCTCTGGCATTCATCATGTGTAGCAATTGTTCCCTTGTTTTCTCACTCAACCTCACGGATGGATATTGGGTGCTTTGAGATTGTGTTCCAAATATAAGAATCCACTTTGTGTCATATGATGTACATTAATCCTGCTTTGTTTTTCCTTCCTCCTGTTTGAAGTGCTGCACTGTGGAGATCAGAGATCCTGAGGGAAAGAAAAACCCATCAAACCCCCATCAGGAGCTATTTTTCAGGAGGATCCCTTGGGAAGATCCAAGTCCGGACACCTCAGGAGGTAATGGAAGATCTTCCGATTTCCCATCTGTCTTACCTTCGCTCTCTCTTCGCTTCTATGGAATAGCTCCTTCTATTTTGTTAATTATGCATCTTGAAATTATTTATTCCTTACAGAGAAACAAAGAATGAAGCTTTCTGGTTTTTCTGATGGAGATCAAACAGCGATTGATCCTCCAAAACAAGTAAGAAAGGGAAAAGTTATTAGATTTCTATTCTCCCTTCAGGAAGTAAAGCGGGTGTGCAGCGGGCTCCCTCCTTCTATTTCCCTCCCCTTGTTTGGCCCAGATTATCTTTGTGTTCTTTCACAACATGGAGAGCAGAGTAGCAGGTTCAAATTCCTGTCAGACAGCATAACTTCCTCTGGTTCTCTTGTTTTGTTAGGTACTCCGCCAACTTTGAGTTTACAAAAAGCAATTTTTTAAAAAAGTCTTTCAAGAAATAGGAATAAACGTATCACAGTGGCAGGAACTGCTAGAGACCCTGTTTTTTGGGTAATTCTTTGACTCAGAATTGTGCAAGGCTAATGAAAAATATATAAATACTCACATTGCCACAATACCATTTTTAAAAAGCCATATTTATAACCTGTAGTTCAAAAATAAGCAGATGGAGTAAGAGAAGAATATGGGAGGCAAGCAAAAAAAAACTAAAATTTTTTACATAGGTAAGATGATGGATAATGCGGGAAAAGGAGAGTAAAAGATCTTCCATGAATATATTTCAATAATGTGTATTAATATTAGAATTATATAGGTTGGATAATTATTTTGTATGTAGTACAACAGACATTAGGGTAATATCTTAATATAAATAGGTATGAAGAGTAAAATAGAGAAATTATAAATACTTATAAATAAGAATTAAGCATTAATTGGAAAATTACAGATTGATGGTATTATGAAATAATGTATTAAAATATTTATTTATTTATTATCGGACTTATATGCCGCCCTTTCTCCACAAGGACTCAGGGCAGCTCACAGCAATAAACAACAACTACTCCAATTAAAATTCAACAATAAAACTAAAATTCCCATTGAAACCCCATTCAGTCCAGGCCTCCTTGGTGAAACAGCCATGTTTTAAGGTCACGGCGGAAGGAGCGAAGGTCAGGGGCTACCCAGAGCTCCAAGGGGAGCTGATTCCAGAGGGTAGGTGCGCCCACAGAGAAGGATCGCTCCCTAGGGTCATCAGCTGACATTGTTTGGCCGACAGAACCCCAAGTAGGCCCTCTCTATGTGAGCACATGGGGCGATGGGGAGCTGTTGCTGGCCACAGGTGATCCGCCAAATACCCCGGGCCTAAGCCATGTAGAGCTTTATACGTAATCACCAGCACCTTGAACCTCATCCAGAGGGTAACCGGTAACCAATGCAGGTCAAACAGGAGGGGTGTAACATGGGAGCATCGGGACACTCCCATCACTACCCGCGTGGCCGCATTTTGCACCACTTGAAGCCTCCGAGTGGTCTTCAAGGGCAGCCCCATGTAGAGAGCGTTGCAATAGTCAATCCGGGAGGTGACGAGTGCATGGGTGACCGTGCGTAGGGCATCTCAGTCCAGGTAGGGGCGCAACTGGTGCACCAGACGAATCTGGGCAAATGCCCCATTGGTCACGGTCGTGACATGGTCTTCTAAAGTCAACCAGGCATCCAGGAGGACGCCTAAGTTGCACGCCCTATCCACAGGGGGCAACACCTCTCCCCCTATGACCAAAGATGGAATATTCCCTTGGAACCGAGACGCCGGTACCCACAGCCACTCCGTCTTGGCAGGGTTGAGTCGGAGCCTGTTCCTCCCCATCCAGAGCCGCACCGCCTCCAGGCATCGGGACATCACGTCGAGGGCATCACTGGGCTGATTCGGGGTGGATATAAAAAGTTGGGTATCATCAGCATATTGATACCCCACCCCAAAACCATGGATAATCTCCTGCAGCGATTTCATATAGATATTAAACAGCAGGGGAGAGAAAACCGACCCCTGAGGAACCCCACATGTGTGGGGCCTCGGAGTCGACCTCTGCCCCCCTACCAACACCGCTTGCGAGCGTCCCGAGAGATAGGAGGAGAACCACCGTAAAACAGTGCCTCCCACTCCCAACCCCTCGAGGCGCCGCAGCAAGATACCATGGTCGATGGTATCAAGCCGCCGAGAGATCTAACAGGACCAGGGCAGAGGAATATCCTCTATCCCTAACCCTCCAGAGATCATCCACCAGTGCGACCAATGGCGTCTCTGTGCTGTACCCAGGCCTGAAACTCGAAATCTCTCGAGGAGCTTCGCCGAAGTTTCCCATGCCACTTCAGCAAGTGCTCCTTGAGAGACGAGACTTTACAGGGGGCTGATCTAGCATCTGCAATGGACAGCAAAGCCAGGGTTGACTCCGGCTGCTTCTCTGCTAACAGGCAGCCAAGCTAACTGCCTGAAGGACTCTTGTTCTGTCTCTGGGAGTCAAAGTGCTGAAGGGCGAGCGGTGCAGGAAACCTTGGTTGGGCTCCACGAGAGAAATGCAACGATTTCTCTACGAACTATCAAAATTTTCTCCCGGACCACCAGTGGTCCACAAACCACCAATTGGTGACCACTGTTCTGGAGTGTTTTTATTCCTGTCAATTTGGTCTAGTCTTCAAATTTGATTAGTTCCCCTTCTACCCCCTTCTCTAAATCACTGATGAAGATGAACAGATCTTGCGAATCCTCCTGTTCTGTTCTTTTTTCCGTGTTCAGGAGAGTCTTGTGTCCTTCGAGGAGGTGGCTGTGTCTTTCTCTGAGGAGGAATGGTCTCAGCTGGATCCTGACCAGAAAGCCCTGCATTCGGAGGTCATGCTTGAAAACCATAGGAACGTGGCCTCTCTGGGTAAGAGTTCTCAATCAGAGAGTTCAAGAAGACGTCTGTGCCGGCACCCATAAGGCAATGTGCCCCCTTTGCGCATGGATATGCGATCCCCCACACACCCCGTTTTTGGCCTAGCAGACCTCCCTTCAGCCTCCTGGGCTCAAAAACAGGGCCATGGGGGGGGGGGCAGGCCTCACCCCCACCGCCCGCTCTCCATCCCCGCACCCCCACGCATGTGCATAAGCCCCCTTACGCATGCACTTGCGTCTCCCGCATGTGCCGCAACTCCCTGCACATCCCGAAAATCAGCTGGCCGGCGGGAGGTGTGTGCACCAGAGGTGGGTTTCAGCAGGTTCTAACCAGTTCTGGAGAACCGGTAGCGGAAATTTTGAGTAGTTTGGAGAACCGGTAGTAAAAATTCTGACACTTATGAATGACAGCAGAGGTGGTGCAACAACATTCGCCCTACCTGTTCCCCCATCCCATCCTGCTGGGATTTACCTTGCGAGGATGGGGTGAGCCATTAGTTTCTTTACCTACTTCGATGAATTTGCAGAAAAAAGAGGCCTATAGTAATGAGAGATACACAAGTTCAGTAGTGGGAAATCTTGTACAAAAGATCTCACGTGATCTCTCACTACAGTGCTTTAGGCGTCTTTTCTCTGCTAACCAAGGCCGGCATGAGATCCAGGGCAAAATGGTTTGCAAAGAGAGAGAAGGCCTCTTTGTTTTCAGTGAATTTTGCCCTGATTCTCGTGCAGTCCTCAGTTCTTAAAAGAATGCAGGCCTAAACTACTGCGGTGTGAGATCACGTATGATTAGTAGCCTGAGATCACATTTGATCTCGCACTAATGTACTTTAGGCCTCCGTTCTCTGCAAACTGATGGCCTGTACCACATCCGGCCAAAGAGCCCTTGCAAGCCAATGAGACTCTGGGGAAGCGAAATAGCCATTCTTGAAGCCTTCCAACCTTTCCAGTCTCAGCACGAAGAGTGTTTACAAGCCAATGGGAGGCTTCAGCAAGGGATTTCACTCCAAAGTCTCATCGCTGGGATCAAGGAACAGGCCGTTCAGGGGTCCCGTCCGCCAGACGGACACTGAGGAGCAGCTGCTCGAAGGTACACTGGGGAAGAAAGAGCTTGTTTCAAAATTGTTTCATTTCTCACAGGTCTCTGCTGAAATTAACCCACCCCAATAATTCTTAAGTTTTCTCCTAATTCCTCTTTAGATGTTTCCCCTGATTATTCCTTAACTCAAAACTGATTCTGAGTGAGATTTGCATATATATAGATAACTGTAAAGAAAGAGATGTTTTCTAGATATTTCCAAAGCTTTCATGACTCATGAATATAGAAATCATCATGTCCATATCACACCCCTATAGGCATGCAAACATACAACCTAATGGAATTTTGGAGAACTTCAGAAGGAATTTTTTTATTTTTTTAAATTTGATTTATATGCCGCCCTTCTCTGGAGTCTCAGGGCGGCTTACAGTGCATTAAGCAATAGCCTTCATAGTTTTGTATATTTATACAAAGTCATCTTATTGCCCCCACAATCTTGGTCCTCATTTTACCTACCTTAGAAAGGATGGAAGGCTGAGTCAACCTTGAGCCTAGTGAGATTTGAACTTGCAGTAATTGCAGGCAGCTGAATGTTAATAACAGTGCTTTAGTCTGCTGCGCCACCAGGTTCCTTATTCACTTGACTTCCTAACTTTGATCTTTTTCTCTAACCTTGTTATCATTTTCTTTTCCCTTTTTCTTGGAAGGTAAAAATGGGCAAGAGAATCAAGATTCCTGTGAACTGTTCCAAGTGATCAATGCTAAAGATGGAAGGGAGAAGTTTGAAATTCGAATGGAATTAGAAACCCATGAGAGAAACCAGTCAGAAAATTGGAATCGGGAAAGCTCATCTTCCATTGATGCTCCGATGCAAGACTTTCTTGCCCAGCAAGAGAAAATAAGGGGAAAATATACTAGAAAAAGTGTGAACCTAATCAAACCTAAAGTACAAGTAAATGAACAGGATTTAACCCTAAACAAAGGAAGAGATGCTATAAGAAGACACAACGGACAAAATTACAATGGGACGTTCATTCTTTCTTTTGGAAATAACAAAAGAGCTATTGACACAAGAGAGAAGCCTTATAAATGTTTGGAATGTGGAAAATGCTTTAGAACAAGCAGGGAACTTACTTCCCATGAAAGGGTTCACACTGGGGAGAAGCCATATAAATGCATGGAGTGTGGAAGGACCTTTGCTCATAGCAATACTCTTAATATCCATAAAAGGATCCACACAGGGGAGAAGCCATATAAATGCATGGAATGTGGAAAGACTTTTGCTCATAACAGTAATTTTATTTCCCATAAAAACATCCATTCAGGACAAAAGCCATTTAAATGCATGGAATGCGGAAAGACCTTTGCTCGAAGTGGTAATCTTATTTCCCATAAGATGATCCACACGGGAGAGAAGCCATATAAATGCATGGAATGTGGAAAGACCTTTGTTGAAAAACGTAGTCTTATTTCCCATAAGATGATCCACACAGGGGAGAAGCCATATACATGCATGGAGTGTGGAAAGATGTTTACTCATAGCAGTGGTCTTAGAAGCCACAAAAAGAGCCACTCAGGAGAGAAGCCGTATAAATGCATGGAGTGTGGAAAGATCTTTACTCGTAGCAGTGCACTTACTATGCATAAAAGGATCCACACAGGGGAGAAGCCATATAAATGCATGGAGTGTGGAAAGACCTTTGCTAGAAGAAGTTATCTTATTTCCCATAAAATAATCCACACGAGAGAAACCATATAAATGAATGGAATGTGGAAAGAGTTTTGCTCAGAATGGTCATCTTCTCATAAAAGATTCCTCTCATGCTTGAGAGGAACTATATAGAAATAACAATTCTACTTGGATTTATATACCACTCCACAACGTTTTACCACACTCTCTGAGCAGGTTACAAGGTCGGCATATTGTCCCCAGCAATCTCTGTCCTCATTTTAACAACCTCAGAAAGATGAAAGACTGAATCAACCATAAGCCGGTCAGGATCGAACTCCTGGCTGTGGGCAATTAGCCTGTAGTACTGCATTCTAACCACTGACCCACCATGTCTCTATTGATTTGTATGTGTATGTATATTGTGCCTTTCTGATCCAAATGAGACAAGGTTGAATCTCAACAAAATGAAACTTAAAGTGGAGAAAAGTAAGATTTTACACCTGGGCAGGAAAAACAGATTACTTGAAACCTGGCTCAAAAACAGTAGTTGTGAGGGGGACCTTGGGAGTCCGAAAGGATGGTCACTTAAACATGAGTCACGTGTGTGCGGCAACAGCCAAAAAAGCTAATATAACTCATGATTGTATAAACAGAGGCATAGAATCAGAATCACATACCGTTTTAGAAAGCTTTAGTAAGACAACACCCGGAAAACTGCATCCAGTTTTGGTCATCATGTCACTGTATAAGAGTTCATTTATTGGAATAGACATGGTAACACGTCAGCCAATGCGGATTGTTTGGTGACCCACATAGCTCATAGCTGGGCGTGGCTTAACTGACTTTGTATATAAGAGTTACTTTGTCCTTGCAATATTGCCTCTGTATGATATTGCTTCTATGATTATGACTTCTGCATTCTGAGTTCTGGTTCTGACTTCTGCTGCATGGGAATTGTATACATGCATCATACTGTATATTATTGCATGTAAAGAAGTTTCTTGTATAAATAAATCCTGCTGAATTATTTACCTGTGTGCTGGTTGGATTGCTTCAAACTTAACACATCACATTACAAAAAAGCTGTTTAGACTTTGGAGGAAGTGCAAAAAAGAGCAGCTAAGTTGATTAAAGGCCTGAAGACTAAAATGTATGAAGAAAGGTTGCAGGATTTGGGTGTGGCTAGTCTACAGAAAAGAAGGACTAGGAGTGTCAACTGGATCTCCAGCATGGGTTTTCCCTTTGATGCTTGCCTGCTATTGGCTGCCGTAGTAATGGGGAATGTGGGCATGGCATTGGGGTTTGGGAAGAGAGCTGGTGTGAAGATGGCCCATGTGAATAAAGGAGGTTTATTCTCACAAATTACTGAGCTGCTGAGTGGAGTTGTTTACAGCAGTCAAGGCCAACCGTCCTGGAACTCCAGATGGATGAAAAGTCCTGAAGATTTGCCCCACATGACACTATGTGGGGCGGGGATTGGACATTCAGTCTGGATCCCTGGGGGGGAGGGATTTGGGGAAATTTTGAATAACAAAAAAGAACAACAAAGAATGTTCTTTCTGCACCAACTCAGAAAGCTCAAACTGCCCAAGGAGCTGCTGATCCAGTTCTACAGAGGAATTATTGAGTCTCTCATCTGCAGCTCTATAACTGTCTGGTTTGGCTCTGCAACCCAACAAGTCAAACACAGACTTCAGGGGATAATTAGAACTGCAGAAAAACAATTACTACCAACTGCCTTCCATTGAGGACCTGTATACTGCATAAGTCAAAAAGAGGGCTGTGAAAATATTTACATGTCCCTCACATCCTGGGCATAAACTGTTTCAACTCCTACCCTCAAAACGATGCTATAGAGCACTGCACACCAGAACTACTAGACACAAGGACAGTTTTTTCCCTGAACACCATCACTCTAGTTAACAAATAATTCTCTCAACACTGTCAAAATAGTTATTAAGTCTGCATTACTATTAATCTTCTCATTGTTCCTATCACCCATATCCTCCCACTTATGACTGTATGACCGTAACCTTGTTGCTTGTATCCTTACGATTTATATTGACTTTCCTAATGTGATTTGATTGTTTATTTGTTCCCTATGACTATCATTAAGTGTTGTACCATATGATTCTTGATGAATGTATCTTTTCTTTTATGTACACTGAGAGTATATGCAACAAGACAAAATCCTTGTGTGTCCAATCACATTTGGCCAATAAAGAATTCTATTCTATTCTATATGTAATTTTCGTGCCTTTTGGCTCAGATCTTGCTTTTCTTTTGCTGCTATAATTTCAAACTCAGTAAAAGTACCTCTTCTTTACTTCAGTGGAGTCGGAGTTTTCTTTCTTGGGATTTGAACAGAGGCAGGGCTGACATTAAACAATGTCAGAGTTTAGGCAGCGTGACTAGTATTATGAAATAAACCCAGGAGCAAAACACAGCACACACGACATAGAGCCTTTTAGATAAATAAGTGGTTTTATTTATAGTTAAATATTTACAAACTTATGCGTGGTTAAATACCTTAATCATACAGCTACTGATACAACAGAGAGCAATGATACACAATGAGAGAACAAGAAATATACTGCATGAGGAGAAGGCTGTTGTGTCTTCGGCTCCCGAGCCCGGACCTCCGGAGGAAGAATCCTCCGAAAGTGAAGAGGAGGAGGAGGCAAGGGCCTCCTCCCCTGGCCCGTCTGGTTTGGCACCACCCCAGGCCC
>WNWU01000338.1:159664-181434 GCA_012654045.1 Ptyas mucosa
CCCCCCCCATAAGTGATGGCGAGCCTGTTCACGGCTCGACAGTCGGCTCCTCTTTCACCAGGACCCACTCTGGAAGAGGCAAAACAAACAAATTAAGTTACAAGTAAGGTTGATATTACGGGCCCGGCCTCCCTGGGTGGTGACGGTGGTAACGTCGAACCAGGCGCTCGGCCTGTACATCCGACGCAACCACCCAAGAAGCTTGAGCTAGCGGGTAGCCCTTCCATCGTACTAAATATTGGAGCTTTCCTCTACGGATTCGAGAATCCAATATTTTATCAATCTCGTAGTAGTCAGCATGGCTAGGTCCTGGAGGGATAGGGCTGGACCCTACTTTGTCTACGGACACGGGTTTTAAAAGACTGCAATGGAATACGGGATGTATCCGACCAAGTAGCCTGGGTAGGTGTAGCCTGACTGTCACTGGATTGAGGACCTGTGTAATCGGAAACGGGCCTATGTATTTCGGACCAAGCTTTCTACTAGGTAGGTGTAGACGTAGATATTTGGTGGATAGGAAAACCCGGTCCCCGATTGCAAACGGTTTGGGGTTCGTTCGTTTCTTATCTATATATGTTTTGTATTCCTTAGCCGCTCGTCTAAGTGTCTCCTTTACGGTTTGCCATGTTTGTTGGATTCTTCTAGCCCACTCCTGGGGTGTGGTGGGGTTTGACGATGGTGGCTCGACTTCTGGTATGGCATAAAACTGTTGGCCATACACTATCTGGAAAGGTGACAGTCCAGTGCTTCGATGACAGATGTTGTTATACGCTACTTCGGCGAATGGGATAAGAGCCGCCCAGTCTGTCTGTTGATAACTCACGTAACAACGTAAAAATCTCTCTACGGCGGCATTAGCTCTTTCGGCTGCCCCGTTCGTGCTGGGATGAAATGCCGAACTCAAACCTTGCGTAGATCCTATACGCTGAAGAAACCCTCTCCAGAATTTCGCCGTGAATTGAACTCCCCGATCTGATATGATGCGCTTTGGAACTCCGTGTAACCGATAGATGTGTTTCACGAACATGTCAACTAACCGGCGAGCGGATGGAAGACCCCGGCAAGGAACAAAATGTGCTTGCTTGGAGAACAAGTCCACAACTGTCCATATTACGGTATATCCATTACTGGAAGGGAGGTCCACAATAAAGTCCATTGCCAGTTCCTCCCAGGGTCGGCTTGGATCGGCTACAGGTTGTAAGAGTCCTATAGGTTTCCCAGACCACGGTTTGGCGGATGCACAGACCGAACATTTCCTTACGTACTGCTCGATCTCTTTCCGCATTTTAGGCCACCAAAATTGGCGTCTCACTAAATGAAGGGTTTTTAGAAACCCGAAATGGCCTGCTACTTTCTCATCGTGGCATCGTCGCAACACTGTTGACCTCAGCGTTGGTGGAATGTACATCCTATCACCAAACCAGGCTAAACCATCTCGTAAAGTCAGTGCCGCCCGGTTGTGTGCCAGCCACGTATCTTGTTGAAGCGCCGTTTGTAGTTCGTGTAGGAATGGCGATTCCGTCTGCAATGCAGCCACCGCCCCTGTAACAAGCGATGTAGTGGCTGGGATTAAAGGCTCCACCACCTCCTCCCGTTGACTATGGTACTGCGGCATCCGTGAAAGGGCATCAGCCAAGAAGTTTCTGCCTGCTGGGATGTGTCGTAGTTGAAATCGAAACCTCCGGAAATACTGCGCCCATCTCAGTTGTTTAGGGGACAGACGCCGTGGTGTCTGCAGAACCTCAAGGTTTTTATGGTCTGTCCAAACTTCAAACGGCTTTGCTGCTCCTTCCAAGAGATGACGCCATGTTGTGAGAGCCCACCGTACCGCGTAGGCTTCTTTCTCCCATATTGCCCAGCTTCGTTCTGTCGCACTGAATTTCTTAGATGTGTAGGCACACGGGCGCATCTGACCTTGTTGGTCCTTCTGCAGCAATATTGCTCCTACCGCTACATCGCTAGCGTCCACCTGTACTACAAATGCCTGTGTTAAGTCAGGATGTTGTAGGATTGGCTCCTGAACAAAAAGATGCTTAAGCTGTTCAAAAGCTGTTTGGCATGAGGCAGTCCAAGGCAATTTTTGTGTGGGCTTGGCCCTCCCTCCGACGGACTTGGTGCGCAACAAGTCTGTCAACGGTAATGCAATGGAAGCAAAGGCTGGAACAAATTGACGATAAAAATTAGCGAAGCCTAAAAAACTTTGAAGTTGTTTCCTGGTTTTGGGGGGTTGCCATTCGACGATCGTCTTCACTTTATTTGGGTCCATCTCTACCCCCTCCGCCGATATCCGGTACCCCAAATAGTCTATTTTTGTTTTATGGAACTCACACTTAGACAACTTCACGAACAGCTTTGCCGCTAGCAATTTCTCTAGTACCTGCCACACCAACGCCGTGTGTTCTGTTATATCCCGTGTATAAATTAGGATATCATCAAGATAGACAAGAACGCCTCGGTATAAATGTTCGTGTAAAACCTCGTTGATGAGTTGCATAAACACCGCAGGGGCGCCTTGCAGACCAAACGGCA
Organism: Ptyas mucosa; assembly: GCA_012654045.1. Classification (NCBI taxonomy): domain Eukaryota; kingdom Metazoa; phylum Chordata; class Lepidosauria; order Squamata; family Colubridae; genus Ptyas; species Ptyas mucosa. Next base: position 162,194 of record WNWU01000338.1, read on the forward strand.
TAACTCTGTATTGGTAACTGCCCAGGGGACAGTTGAACGTGGTCTTCCACTCGTCCCCTGGTTTTATTCGCACACGGTAATAAGCTTCACGCAAATCAAGTTTAGTGAATATCCACCCAGTAGACAGTGCAGCCAGTAGATCTTTCATTAGCGGAATTGGGTATATTGGCTCCACACTGACGGCATTCAAGCCATGAAAATCCACACAAAGGCGTAGCCCTCCGTCTTTCTTCTCACGGAAAAACACAGGTGCTGCCATCTTCGCCCTACTGGCCGTGATGAACCCTCGTTTTAAATTTTTATCTATATACTGTCGCAACTCCGCTAATTCTGGTTGGGTCATGGAATACATACGAGGTTTAGGGAACGTGGCCCCAGGCAATAACTCGATGGCGCAATCGGTGGGTCTATGGGGCGGCAATGCTTCGCATTCCTCCTCGTCAAACACTGCTGCCAGATCGTGATAGACCGCCGGATACAATTGTTGTGTTGACCCTTCCATCGACCTATAACTCTCCTCCCTGGCCTCTGCTGGTTGGGAAGAACCTCCTATACGGCCTGAGTTCTGTGCCGCTGACCTCAGCGGGATTCGTAGTTTCCGAAACCCATCCTCCCACCAAATGTGTGGCTGACACCTGTCTAACCAGGTAAGACCTAGTATAACGGGCTCTATCATATGGTCCACAACAATAAATTGGATGGTTTCTTGATGGTCCCCAATCTCTAGGAACATTGTTTCGGTAACCTGTGTGGCCGGAGCCCCCCCCAGCAAGGACCCATCCATTTGCTCGAATTTCACCGGGTTCTGTAACGGTCTTACTTGTACCCCCAAAGCGGTAGCCACCGTTTTGCGAATAAGACAGCGGGTACAGCCCGTATCCACCAAAGCCCCATATTGTAGGCCAGTCGGACACTTACGATTACGAAGAACCACAGGTATCACAAAAGGACATACAGACTCGCTCACCATAGGATCTTCCGGGTCCTCATCATCACTATCTCCCGACACCACAGGAAACTTACTCGCAGACGACTCCGAGTTGTACTTTTGCGCCTTCCGGACTTCCTGTTGGTCTGTGGACCCTTGGACAGCTTGGGTTCGGTCTGAGGCCACGACACGTCCTGCTCCTTTCGGAACAATCCCCATTCTTGCCGCCTGTGGTTTGGATTGGGTACGAGGAACTGGAAGGAGGCAATCCGCTGCTCGATGACCCACTCGGTTGCAACGGAAACACCGGAATGACGGCTGTGGCATTCTAGCAACCGGAAGAACGTTGGATGGACGATCCGAACGCCGGACCACTGGGACGTTGTCTGGCACCGCCTCAGACGGCACCTTCCTTTGCCTAACAAAAGAGTCCCCGCGAGGCCGAAATTCTTGAAGGGAGATGTCCAGCTCTATGGCGGCCTTAAACCAGACGGACAAGCGAGGCGGCAACCCGCGATAGGCACAAGCCTGTCTCAACTCGCGGTCCAGCCCCATTCGAAATTGTTGTACCAGCATATGTTCCGGCCAGTCCACCAGACGACTGGCTAATTTGCGGAAACTGTGCACATAATCCTTCGCAGGCGAGCCTTTTTGCCTAAGCGCCATCAGTTCTCCCTCCGCCACTTGAACACTCGATTCATCTTCAAACACCACACGCAGAGCTTCCAAAAATCTTCCCACGTCCACAAGCTCACGGGCATGATGCCTATGTAACCCAGCCACCCAGTCTGCGGCCTCTCCCGTTAACACCACCGTTATATCCACAATCATGGCCCATTGCGAAGCATACAGGTGGCCAAAACGATCGAGGTGGTTGAGAACCTGACTCAAGAACAGAGCCACTCGATCTGAGCTGCCGTCAAACGAAGCCCGTAATGGAGGTGGACCCCATTGATAGGGAGGTTGACCCCATTGAGGCGGAGGCAACCAGGGACCTTGCCCCGGGGCCCATGCTGGTCCATGTTCAGGCACTCGACGCCGATCCCCTATGTCTCTTCTTGCCGGTGGGCAGACCCTATCCCCCTGCCCACGGTGGGTTCTCTGCTCCGCCCCCACCTCTCTCGTAGGTGGTGGTAATCCAGGAGCCCGGTCCCTTACCGGCCCCCCGAGCTGGTCTCAAGTCCCAGGTTTCCGTTTCCACCCGGCCTGGCTCTTTGCGGTCTCTCCCCAGCTTAGGGCTCGCCATCCGAAATTTCACCTCCGGGCTAGCCCCTGCTGTGCCCCCGTGCTGCCAAGACGTACCCTGCATTGACTCCACCCCTGTGGCCCAGGGTTGCCAGGAGGGAGCATCCCTGAAACTCCCTTCTCCAAATCGATCCCGCAGGGCGTCCAAAGCACTTGATCCAGTTGACAACAATCCCCAATCTGTATCATCCTCCTCCATCCAGCGGTGCTCTCTCCATCCCCTGAACGCCGGCCCAACAAGCGAAGACTGCGAAGACTGTGCCTCTGCGTGTGTGGAACCTGGCCACCACTCCCCCTCACTGGTCTGCTCTGAATAGCCAAGTCCTTTCCCAACAGCCTCAATGGCCACCCCCTTTTCGCAGACGTCCTCAATGCGCTGCCGCTGCTTGGCACGCACCACGGGTTGGTCTGTAGGGGCACTCAAGGGGACCTCTGTCTCTCCAAGCACTTTTTCAGCCACGGCCTCACCCAACGCTGGCTCCAGCAAGTCTGGCTCCGTCCCCTCCGCCATCCGGACTGCCACTCCACAGAACAAGAAACTAACAGATAGTGTATGAATGGGAGCGCTGACTTTCTCTCGGCCTGTCGTCCCGCCCGAGCTTGATGTGAAAAAACGACTCCACACTTTAAGGAGTAGCCAGAACTCTTTACTGGAACACAGCCAAAAGCAGCAAGGCAAAGTAACGAACAAGCCGGAAAAATTAATAAAGTCAGCGCTACCGGAGGCAGCCAGGTGGCGCTATATATCTGAACTTGGCATAAAGCAAACCTAACATCCAGCAAATAAAATAACCTCGGGACATTCCCCTCCCTCCACAGCTGTTTGGCAGTACCGCGCCTCTGTTCCCGTCACAGAAGCGCATTTAGGAAAACGTTAACAGCCACGCCTCCCTGCTGTTGTCTCTGCTGCTCCTGGCTTTGCTTGTAGCTGCCTCCTGCTGTGAAGTGCCGTTGTGAGTGTCGCTGTAACTCTGTAAGTCCGACAGCTCTGGCTGCGTTCTGCCTTTTCTAATCTCCGTCCCCCCCCATAAGTGATGGCGAGCCTGTTCACGGCTCGACACATTAATAATAAGTTGTGCAGATTGCTCTTGGTAAACCGCTGTAATCGCCTGAATAAACCAATCCCCAAAGTCCATTTTTTCCGAAGTCTTTATTATAAAATTCCAATTCACTCGATCAAAGGCCTTCTCCGCATCCAAAAAACCCAGCACTTCAGGGATCTGTTTATTCTTATCTAAATAGTCCAATCTCAATAAATCCTGTTTGGTCATGATGAATCGCCTCTTGAATAGCTGGCATTAATCTGTTGGCTAATACTTTTGCAAAAATTTTATAATCCGTATTTAAAAGAGATATTGGTCTAAAATTTTCTGGTTTTTTAGGGCCTAGTTCTTCTTTCGGTATCAATGATACAAAAGCTGCTTTCCATGAAGAAGGTATTTTACCACCATGCTGTATACTACAAATAAATCTTTAAGATGCTCAATCATTTCTGCTTGTAAGGTTTTGTAATAAACTGCAGTTAGGCCATCCGTCCCTGGAGCTTTTGCTGTTTTCGATTGTTTTATAGCAAAACTAATCTCCTCAACTGTTATTAATTGATCCATTTTTTCCTTTTGAGCAAGTGAAATTCTAGTAACCCTTTTTTCTTCAAGCTATTCATCTATAAGTTTATTCTGTATATTATCTTTAGCATATAACTTAGTATAATAATCCAAGAAAACTTTTTTGATTAATTCTTGTTGAAAAACTTCCTTCCCACCATGCTCAATACTATCAATCGTTTGTGTAGTTAATTGTTTCCTCAACGTATAAGCCAACCATCTGCCCGGTTTATTGGCATTAGCAAAGGTATTGTGTTTTGCAAATTGTAAATTAGTTGCTGTTTGTTCCGCTATAAGCATTTGAAATTGATCTTTCAAAAGTTTTATAATTCCTTGTAATTTTCCATCTGTTGGATTTTTTATCAATAACTGTTCCTTTTCCTTTATCTCTCTTTACAGTTCTGTTCTCTTTTTCTGTCTATCTTGTTTATGCTTAAATTTCATTTGTATCAGCACCCCTCTCATATATGCTTTGCCTGCATCCCAAACTATTTCAATAGGGGTACCTTTGTTTAGATTCAGTTTAAAAAATTCCTTTATATGTTTCTTAAGTTCAATTACATTCTTTTCATATCTGAATAAATTTTCATTTAATCTCCAAGATCTTCTTTCTTTCTTTCCCATCTCAATTTCTATCCATACCGGACTATGATCAGTTAATGTCCTAGGAAATATCTTCGTTTTCCTTACTTTAGGAAGTAAATCAACTGTTAACAAAATAAAATCTATCCTGGAAAAGGATTTATGCCTATCCAAATAGAAAGTAAAGTCCAATTCTTTTGGATTATGAACTCTCCATATATCTTTCATTTCCAAATCCTCTTTCATATCAAAAAAAGCTTGTGGTAACTTAGCGCCTAATTTAACTAAACTCTTTTTGTCCTTTCTGGGTTCTATTACTCCATTCCAGTCTCCCATAATTAAAATAGTTGTAAAGTCCCATTCTAAAATTTTAGAGTGAAGCATTTTATTAAAACTTTCTTGTTGCTGGTTAGGAGCATAAATTCCAACCACCAAAGTTGGACCATTATCTGTATGAAGTTCAATCACAATGTATCTTCCAGAATCATCTGCTTCTATAATTTTAGCTGAAAGTCTTTTATTTATATATATCACCACTCCATTCTTTTTTTCCGAGTTTGAGGCAATAAATTGCGTTCCTAATCTTGAATTTATCAAATATTTCTGATCTTGGGTTCTAATATGGGTTTCTTGCAAACAAATAACATCATTATTAAATTGCTTCAAATAATGAAATACTTTCTTCCCTTTTTGTGGAGAGTTCAATCCATTCACATTCCAGGACAAAAATTTAGTTATCATTTGGGCTACACTGAAGTTTTGAGAACATTTGCTGAAGATCCTTTTCCACACAAGTAATCTTCGGCTTTGTTCCTCCCATGACTTCAACTTGTGGCTTGTCCTTAACCTTCTTTCCTCGTTGTGGTTTAGCTCACTCCTGTTGCTGTGCTTCCTGCATTTGCTTAGCGGCTGCTCTAGTTATACGTTGATCATCCGCTTTACATGCCATCAGTTCGAGATCCAACGCCACTTCTCTTGTAGATTTCAATGTATTCTCTAAAGGAGAAACTGGAAAAGGTTCAAAAGGATCAACCACAATGCCACCTATAGCTTCCTGGACCTCCATTGCTTCCTTTTGTGACTGCTTTATTTTTTCTTCAGTCTCCTGTTCAAACTGCCTCTGTACTTCAGCCTCCTTGTCTATTGGTGAAGACGTACGTGGAGATGTTGAACCTGCTTTCAAAATATTATAATAAAAATCTTCCGCTTTTGCTATGGTATTTAAGTGATATCTCACTCCTTGTATCCTCAATATAATGCCAACTGGTGCATCCCATCAAAACTGTATATTCCGCTTCTTCAATTCTGCCACCAGAAATCCAAAATCCTTTCTATCCCTTAACATTTTAGGTGGTAATTCTTTAAAAACTCCAATCTCAATTCCATCAATTTGAACAGTAGAGGCAAATGATCTTTGCAAAATGTCATTTCTTATTCTTCTATCTGTAAAATATATCACCACATCTCTAGGCAATTGTCTGTAAACTGCCACCCGAGAATTAACTCTGTAAGCCTTATCAATTTTGTAGAAAATCTCCTCAGGATCATCAACCTTTAATAACATGGCCAAAGCATCAGCACAAATTTTTCTTAAATCTTCTCTACTGTTCTCTCTTATACCTCTAAGCCTAATTGCAAATTCCATAGCTCTGAATTGCATCATAGTTATCTCATTTTCAAGCCGTTGAATTTTTTCATCCACATCAGTAATTTTAAAGTCTGTTTGCTTCAATTTAGTATCCACTTCTAAAGCAAGTTTTTCCACCTTTTTATCAATCTGCAAAACTACATCAGACAGGCCTTTCACCACTGCTTGAATGTCTTTGTTAACTATATCAAACTTTTCTTGAACCAATCCTTTAACCTCCTGTTCTGATTTCTTAATTTCTCTAACAACAAATTCCTTTAAATCCTGAAAACCTTCCTCCTTTGTCTGACTTTGTAATTGCAATGTAGGAGGCTGTTGTATCTTGTGAGTGGGGGAGCACCCCCCCTGCTGGCTTAGCCTCTGATTTGGTTTGCTTTGATGACATTTTGCCACGTAAATGGTTTCCTTTCCCAGTGCAAAATCCACCAAATCTTCCCAATAATTTCTCCAGGTTAAATCAAATCAGTAAAAGTCTCTGTAACTATTTAATTATTTTATTTTTATTTTCTCCCTTCAAGCCGGATCTGTTACTTTATAACATGTTGCAATAAGCAAGCCAGTCTACTTTCGCTTTCAGCTGCTTTTTCCACTGAAAACAAGTGCCATTTTTTCCCCCTTTCAAAGTTTCTCAAACTTCAAAGCTGTAACTCTTTAGATAAATCCACAGGGCTTAAAATACTTGCATTTTAAATTTAAAGTCCAGGTTCCACCCTGCTATTTTGTTTGGTTGTTGATTGATTGATCGCGTTGTCTGGCTCTGCTTAAAGCAGAGTTTCCCTGCCGTCCGGAGCTTCAGCAAGTTGAATAGGGAGTCCCACCCTGTTAACTCCCCAGAGGCAAAAAAGCAATCTGGGGGTCTCACAGGGGACTCTACCTGTCGTCGCTGGCTCACCTCGCAAAATCCTAAAAGATTTGGAGTTTTCCAAGCCGTTTTTCTTCTTAGAAATGGCTCTTTGACAGGCAGCAGGGCTGGCGGTCTTAAAGGGACCGTCAGCGGCAAATGCAGCTCAACCGGAAGTCCGCCCCACTGTCTATCAACCATTTGTCTCTGCTATTGCAATAGCGAATTTTTGCCACAGTAATTTGCCCATCTGCTGATTTTCTTCCTTGCAAACAGTTTCTGTCTTGCAAATAGTTTAGTCCTTCATTTTTTCAAATTTTTCAGCTGCTAATAGTGGCTGGGGTGGATTAACAACAATATCCCACAACCCCTTAGCCTTCAGGAAACACTCCATCTTTGCAGCCCAAATTATATACTTCTTCTGTCCCAAATGAGGCAGAGAGCTCTCCTTAAATTCAACAGCCATCCTGCCACCTTCCTCTGCCTTGTTCTTTCTCCATGAACACAGGCTGCCCCTCAGCTTCATTACAATTCAGTCTTTCTGTGTGCTCTGGGCCCATAACCTGTCAAGAGTTTGTTGTAGCAATCAAACCCAGAAAGCAAATACAGGTAACTAATTCAGCAAGATTGATTTAAATAAGAAACCTCTTTATATACAAGAATATATACAATACCCATGCAGTTCTCAGAATCAGAAGCATAATCACAGAAGCACAGTTAACAGAAGGAGTATTCCCAGAAGCACAATAATAGGAGCACACAACTTATATGTATAAGCTTTATTGCGAAGGTTGTTGAGAGCGTGGTGGCATGTCAGCTCCCGCTGGTCCTAGATGAAGCATCATACCTAGACCTGTACCAGTTGGGCTTTAGGCCCGGGTACAGCACAGAGACGGCATTGGTCGCACTGGTGGATGATCTCTGGAGGGCTAGGGACAGAGGATAATCCTCTGCCCTGGTCCTGTTAGATCTCTCGACGGCTTTTGATACCATCGACAATGGTATCTTGCTGCAGCGCCTCGAGGGGTTGGGAGTGGGAGGCACTGTTTTACGGTGGTTCTCCTCCTACCTCTGGATGCTCGCAAGCGGTGTTGGCGGGGGGGCAGAGGTCGACCCCGAGGTCCCTCACATGTGGGGTTCCCCAGAAGTCGGTACTCTCTCCCCTGCTGTTTAGCATCTATATGAAGCCGCTGGGGGAGATCATCCGTGGTTTTGGGGTGGAGTATCATCAGTATGCTGATGATACCCAACTTTTTATATCCACCCCGAATCAGCCCAGTGATGCCCTTGACGTGATGTCCTGATGCCTGGAGGCGGTGCGGCTCTGGATGGGGAGGAACAGGCTCCGACTCAACCCTGCCAAGATGGAGTGGCTGTGGGTATCGGCGTCTCGGTTCCAAGGGAATATTCATAGGGGGAGAGGTGTTGCCCCCTATGGATAGGGCGCACAACTTAGGCGTCCTCCTGGATGCACTGTTGACTTTAGAAGACCATGTCACGACTGTGACCAGGGGGGTATTTGCCCAGATTCGTCTGGTGCGCCAGTTGTGCCCCTACCTGGACCAAGATGCCCTATGCAGGGTCACCCATGCACTCGTCACCTCCTGGATTGACTATTGCACGCTCTCTACATGGGGCTGCCCTTGAAAAGCACTTGGAGGCTTCAGCTGGTGCAGAATGCGGCCACGCGGGTAGTGATGGGAGTGTCCTCCTGCATGACCTGCATTGGCTACCGGTTGTTCTCCGGATGAGGTTCAAGGTGTTGGTGATTACCTATAAAGCCCTACATGGCTTAGCCCGGGGTATCTGGCGGATCACCTGCAGCCAGCAACAGTTCCCCATCGCCCCGTGCGCTCACAAAGAGAGGGCCTACTTGGGGTTCCGTCGGCCAAGCAATGTCAGCTGATGGCCCCTAGAGAGCGAGCCTTCTCTGTAGGTGCACCTACCCTCTGGAATCAGCTCCCCTTGGAGCTCTTTCTGCCATGACCTTTAAACATGGTTGTTTCACCAGGTTGGCCTGGACTGAAGGGGTTTTAATGGGAATTTTAGATTCTTTTATTGTTTGAATTTTAATAAATTTAATAAATTGTTATCAGACAATTTTGGAGGTTTCAGAGGACAAATGACAACATCCTCCTCTCACATGACCTCCAAAGGACACATAAAAGCTGAGGGGATCTGCACTCTGATTGGTTGTTGCGGATGGAAAGGGGGCATTTCCCTGTTTTCCCGCCTTTTCCTTCTGGGCACCATTTGAGATTTACCTCGGGATCTACCTGACTTGTCTTCTCTGCTGCGAATCTTAAATACGTTTATAGGGAAATAAAAGTAAAAGTTTGTGTCTGAGTCTCCCTTTTTCTTTGGACAGCAGCTGCCTATTTCCTCCACATTAAACCTCTTCAGTTGCCGCTTCCAGTTGGGGTTTTTGATTTTATCCCCTGAGAGTGTCTAAAGAAAAATCGGGTCCAGTTCCAGGAAGGGAATAAAATGGAGGCTGCTTAAGAAAGGAGGTTGATTGACGGGCGGAACCAGTGGTGGGATTCAATTTTTTAACAACCGGTTCTGTGGGCGTGGCTTAGTTGGGGGTGTGGCTTGGTAGTCATGTGGCCGGGTGGGCATGGCTAGGTGGTCATGTGACCAGGTGGGCGCGGCTATGTGCATAGGGACTACTCAGAGGGCTGAAAAAAGTCATTTCTGTCTGGTCCTCGCACTTTTGACCAGTCCTCACACTTATGACCATCCTCACATTTATGCCCGTTGCGGCATTCTTAACAACCATATCAGTCATTTCACCACTACTTCTCTTCACTACGGTGACAAGATAGGGCACAAAACGTAAAATGTGAGGACAGTTGTAAGTTCAAGGACTGGTCAAAAGTGCGAGGACCGATCAAAAATAACTTTTTCAGCCTTCTGACTAGTCCATATGCACATAGGGACTACTCAGAGGGCTGAAAAAAGTCATTTCTGACTGGTCCTCACATTTTTGACCAGTCCTTGAACTTACGACTGTTCTCACATTTTACGTTTTGTGCCCTATTTTGTCACCGTGGTGAAGAGAAGTAGCAAGAGAGGGATGAAGGAAGGGAAGGGAAATTAGAGTAGGAAAGGGTAAGAGAGGGAGAAAGAGAGGAGGAGAAGGAGAAAGGAAGAGGAAGTAGGGAGGAGAAGAAGAGACGGGGGAGAGAAAGTAAGAAGGAAAGAAAAGAGAGAGGTGGTAGGTTTGAGGAGAAGGATTGCTGTACAATAAAAAAGATGAAAGGGAAGAAAGCCAAACCCAAACAAATATAAAAATATTAAGATAAAGAATGAATTGTTAAACTTTAAAGAATAAAAGAGAACAAATATGAATAAATAGCAATAATTAGAAACACACATACAAACATACAATGTATTTTCTTTGAACAGAGTATTTGGCCGGTTCACAAATTTAAACAGTATTTAGTCATTTCAATTAAATTTACAATTTCTATATTTCCTTTTTGCCATATTTATTCCTCATCTATTTTTTTAAAAAACCAATATTACCGTTCATCCTCATCTCTAATCTTAATCAAATTCAATTTTTCCCTTCTATTCTATATTATACCCCTTCCCATTGTCATCTATTTTTATATCCATCCTCACATTGGTTAATTATGTAATATTGCAGTTGTTTAATACAAATTCAACATTTTAATATAAATCAATTAGTTATATAACTATCTTTTTTGTATATTAATCAATATGAACATGAATATTCCAATTATTTCCATGCAATCCAATTTCTTACAAATCCATTAATTATATTTACCAATAATAATAAACCAAATAGTTTCCCCCATATATTCCTCCAAACCACAACTTAACCATTTCTGCTTTCAATACAATAATTATACAAGAATTAATAGTATCTCAATTATTACAATTCCCTAGTTAAATAGAGCTTTTTTTCTTTTGTGTTTTAAAATCTTGAACTCTCCCCTTTTGCTCTAAATTTCCCATTGTTTGCATCTACCTTTTTTGGTGAGCAAAGAGAAAAAGAAATCTCTCTCCCTGCCTCATTTTGTCAGGTTGCAGCAGAGGCTGCTTTCCTTTCAGTTTCCTAGGGGAAAAAAATCACTCTTTCCAGCTAGCAAAGAGCTTGCAAAACAGAGCTTGCAAAAGAGCCTGTGCAAAACAGCTGAGAGCGAATCAGCTGAGAGTCGGGAGGCAGATCTAATCAAGCCTAAGCTAAAGCTGAAAGGAGTTGTTTTTTCCTGCTGTTTGCTTGCAAGAAGGTAACTGCTGCGAGGCACAGGCCAAATGGGGGCCACCTTCCTTGCCACTTAGCCCCCCCCCTCACCCTCTTTTGCCTCTAGCGCCCCCCTGCCGCCCCACCCCCCTAAGGCATCCCACCGCCCCCGGTACCGCCCCCTTTGGCAACTACTGGCTTAACTATTTAACTCCTTAACAACCGGTTCTACCGAAGTAGATTCCCACCACTGGGTCTACCCATTTATTTTTGCAGGCACGGGTCTACTCATTTGGGTTTTTTTGACACTGATCAGCTGTAGGGCGGCCCTTTGAAGTCCCAGGGCAGCTGCAAGGCCAATAAAATTACAAAAAAACACTGAACCGTTTGTTAAATTGCTGGCTTGCCCAGTGATGCGGAGGGGCAGGGCAAGAGGCAGGGCGAGCCAGCAATTTAACAAACGGTTTGGCCGAACCGCCTAAAACTGGCAAAATCCCACCACTGGGCGGAACTAACAACAGCCTGCAGTCAGAAGAGAAGAGAGCTGGAAGGGATCGTGGAGGCCATCTAGTCCAACCCCTGTGGAAGGTCTCCGGGGAAAGGAGCGGGAGGCGGAGGAGAAACGGCCAAACTTTAATCCGGGGTCTCCGTTCGGGGCCGCTTTGAAAAGAAAAGGGGGATCCTTACCCAGAGAATGAAAGGAAAGGGGGGGGTTGGAGGGACCTTCCGAGCAAGAGACGCGGGTTTCAAGGAGAGGGGGTCTCATTTTTGTGCCCCGAAGCAAAGCGGCACCTCTCCCTGGTTTAGCTGAGGGGTTTCCGTGGGTCCCTTCAGATTGGGGGGTGTCTGCCTGTGACCCCCAACTTGTCCTCGCTACCTCACTCCCCCCTTGTCACCCAGCGCAGCGGCTCTTCCTATGGCAGAATCTCCACGTTGAACAAAGGTGCGTTTGTGTGTTTTTCTCGGACCTTTGAGTTGGGAGGGGCCAGAAGGAGCTGAAGCACCAATGGGAATTCTTCCTGCTCTAGCGTCATCAGTCTCCTGGCAGAGTTCTTTGTGACGTCACCTGAAGGAGGAGGGAGAGTTCGGCGCAGAGAGCGAAACTGAAAGTGGGATCCCTTCAGTCTTAGGGGACTGCAGCTCAAGGGGGGATTCAGGGCAGGCCCAGAAGGGACCCTCCATTTTCTTTGCTCTCTTCACGATACTCAGCCAGACTTTCCTCTGGGTGCGTGGAGGGGTGGACTAGACGTCCGCTTAGGTTCTCGAACTGCCCCCCGGGGGGGGGGGCTGGTCCTTCTCTGAAAGGGGCCTCCGGGCTCTTTCTAGCTAACTGGGGGGAGGGGAAGGGGCCCTGACACGGGGACTGGGGGGTGGACTGACTAAGGCGGAGAAGGGGACGAACCCCCAGGGGCCGAGGGGGCAGCCCCAGAGTCAGGGAGGGGCTGGGAGGCCAAAGGGCCGCAGCTGAGAGAGGCCCAATCCAGGAAAGGCTCTTTCTCCAAGTCTCAGTATCCCAAGGATTCTCTCTGGCAGCTCTGGGGTCCCAGTCCCCCCTCCCCCACTCTCGGCATGGATCCAGATTGGAGCCCCCCCCCCGAAAGAGCTGCCAGGGTCTCCAGGGCCCTTCCTCTGGAGGGGAGCCCAGGGCTCTCGGGGCCAGCCGGTCTCCGAGGGGGACGTTTTTTGCCCTCCCCTCAGCTGGGAAAAGGGGAGGAAAGAGGCTTCGTGAGCAGCAGCGGGGCCCTTTGGAGGCTGCGCAGGAATGGGGGGGCGGATCCAGGTCATCTGTGCAAGCGGTGGCGGATTTCTATTTTACTTCTTTTTCCTTCTGTCATAGTTTCTCCTCCTTCACTTCAGAGCGAGGCTAGGAGAGCTTTTCCTCCCACGGGGTTCCATACAGTGGATGGGGGGAGGGAGAGATTTCTGCTCTCTTATTGTCCCCCTCATTCAGATCAGTAACAGCCATTCTTCAACCAGACCCGACCTGCCATTTGCGATGGGTCAGAAAACCCCGCAGCGCTGGGGGTCAAAGCGGCCCTCCGGCAGCCCCTTTGCCCCCCCTTGAGCTGCAGCCCCCCCCCCAAAGACTGAACGGATCGCCCCTCCCACTTTCTCCGCTTCTCTCTCTGCGCCGAACAATCTCCTCCTTCAGGTGAAGTCAGAAAGGACTTTGGCCGGAGACCAATGACGCTCAACACGTGAGCGTTCCCATTGGCCCTTCCGCTCCTTCTGGCCCCTCCCATCTCAAAAGTCAAAGAAAAAAAGCCCCCCCCCCCAATTCAGAGCCCCGATTCCTCCTCTGGGGCTGAAGCATCTGTCCGGGACACCCCACCCCCTCCCCCGTTGCTTCCACAGATGAAGATTTCTGCCGTGGAAGTTTCTGCGCTGGATGAGAAGAGGGGAGGGTCAGCCCCGCAGCCAGGGAAGACTTGGGGGAGACAGACAGGCACCCCATATCCGGAGGGAAGCCACGGGAAACCCTCAGCTAAGCCAGGAAGAGGCGGAGGAGATCGTCAGGGATCCCACCTAGCCCAGCCGGATCCTCCCCCCAGCCTCCCCTCCCCCTTCCTGGGGGAATCCTCCGCACGGCTATCTGGGGAACGGCGCCGCTTCGCTTTACGGCAGAAAAAGGCGATTTCCCTCCTTGAAACCCGCGTCTCTCTTGCGCGGAACGTCCGGCTCCTTCGGGTTTCCCTCCTCGACCCCAAATGCTAAGAAACCCCCCCCTTTCTTTCTTCCTTCCTTCCTTCCTGGGTCCCCCTTTTCCTTGCAAAGCAGCCCCTGATGAAGATCCCGGATTAAAGTTTGGCCGTTTCTCCTCCGCTTCCCGCTCCTTTCCGCAGAGGACTTCGATAGAATAGATAGACTTCGACTAGATGACCTCCAAGATCCCTTCCAACTCCGTTAATCTGTTTTCTTGCCACCATCTCAGGACAAGAATCTATAGGTTTTTTCTGCAGAAAAAAAGATATAAAGTAACATTTTAAAAGAAATTTTCCCCGTATAAAAGAGCAGATCTGGAGCTTTTCCCTAGAAATCTGCCTATTTCAGCTGTGGAAGAGGAAGCGCAAAGAGCCCATTAGTTTACCACTGATAAATTCGGAAGGAAAACCACTTAGAAAAACTTGAAAGGATCAGGTACCTCGGTTTTCATTTAAAAGAGAAGGAGAAAGAGAAGGAGGAAAGGGAGGAAGAGAAGGAGGAGGAGGAGGAGAAGGAGACTGGACCTGATTTTTCTTCAGACACTATCGGGGGATAAAAATAGAAACCCCTGACTGGAAGGGGCAACCGAAGAGGTTTAATGTGGAGGAAATATGCAGCTGGTGTCCCAAGGAAGAGGGAGACTCCGACCCAAACTTTTACTTTTGCTTCCATATAAGCGGATTTAAGATTCGCAGCAGAGAAGACAGTCAGGAAGATCCTGAGGTAAATCTCAAACGGCGCCCAGAAAGAAAAGGCGGGAAAAGGGAAACGCCCCCTTTCCATCCGCAGCAACCAATCAGAGCGCAGATCCCCTCAGGCGGGAGCCCTCCCTCCCTCAGCCACAACGGGGTCTTCAAGACCATTCTGCTTTTTCCTTCTCCAGCCGTTAAATTGGACATTTTCACATTTAAAGTGTTCAAAGGAAAGAGAGATAAAATGACTTTGCTTTTGTGTATTAGACTGAATTGTCAGGCAGGAATGGCTTTTGAAAAAAAATCTTGCACTGTGCTAAAAAGAAGTCAACGTCTTTTTCCCCCTTTTTTCTTTTGTACCCCAGACTTTCTTTTCCTGTCTTTCTCCTTTTCTTGATTTCCTATTTCTATTTTTCTTTGTGTTTAGTATAATAAATAAATAAATAAATAAGATCTGGAGACTCTAGAAAGAGTGCAGAGAAGAGCAACAAATACGGAGGCTAAAACATATTAAAAAACCGTTGCTGGAACTGGATATTTTCTAGTCTGATGAAAAGAAGGAGGAGGGAAGACATGATGTCATCTTCCCATATCTCAGGGGCTTCCAGAAAGAACATTTCTCCTCTCTTCTTTTCTTCTCTTCTCTTAATAAGAAACAGGCTGAATGAAAGAGATGGAGGTGGAGTTGCACTATATAGAAGAAATAACCAAACCACTTTAGAAACGCAACAGAAGAAAGGCAAAAACCTCCTTCAATGCATTTGGGTTAATATAAAAGGGGAAAAAGAAGCACAGACCTTGAAACCTTTGTCTGACAGGGAGCCATTGGGAGGGGCCTTTCCTCCTACTCCAAAGCCCATCTTCCCCGCCCTCTCCCTTAATCCTATAATTCTATAATCCTGGCGCTTTGCCCCAAATTTTTTTTATTTTTATTTTTATTTTTAATTTGATTTATATGCCGCCCTTCTCCGGAGACTCAGGGCGGCTTACAATGTGCTAAGCAATAGCCTTCATACTTTTGTATATTTATACAAAGTCAGCTTATTGCCCCCACAATCCAGGTCCTCAATTTACCTACCTTAGAAAGGATGGAAGGCTGAGTCAACCTTGAGCCTTGGTGAGATTCGAACCTGCAATAATTGCAGGCAGCTGATGTTAATAACAGGGCTTTAGACCACTGTACTATCCAAGGCTCTTGGATCCACCAGGGGGCGACCTCCGCCAACGGAAGGGAACTCTAGGTGTTTCCCCATTGGCCCACTAGAGGGTGAATGTCACAGCTGACTTTCCAGAGGCGGCCGCAAAGGAAGTGACATCACAAAGAAATTGCTGCTCTAGGACGCCGCACTCGCTCTTCTTAACCCCTGTGCTGGAATGAGCCACTTGGGGCTCCGGGCAGGTTGGGGGAAGGTCGCTCAGTGGCTGAATTCCACTTTCTAATTCTTGGTGTTTCTTTTTCTTCCCCTCTCAGATACAGAAACTGGAAGCCATTTGTGGTCTTTGCAAGGCAAACTGTTCTCTTGGGGGAAGAAGAAAAAGAGCGGAATCCCTTGCAGGGATCAGTCCTGCAGCACCAGAAATGGTCTCGTGAAGGAAAAGGCATCTGGAGACCCACCAGAGTCCTTGGAGCCATTTGGAGTTGCTCTGCAGGACAGAGAAAGGATGGAGACACCACCTTTTGGAAAGGAAGGAAGCGGAAAAGGCCCTTCAGCTGCTCAGCCTGGGAAGTGGGGGAAGCTCTGGACAAGAACCGGACAGAAGGAGAAGAACAAGAACCTGGAGGAGGAAACCATCCTCCCTTCAGAAGTTCAGCCCTGGAACTCCATCCAATACTGGGAGGCTGAGGGTCCCCGAGGACTTTGCAACCGACTCCATGGCTTTTGCAGGCGATGGCTGAGACCAGAAAAGCACACCAAAGCCCAGATGCTGGACCAGGTGGTTCTGGAGCATCTCCTGTTCCTTCTGCCCCCTGAGATGGAGAGCTGGGTGCGGGAGTGTGGAGCAGAGACCACCTCCCAGGCGGTGGCCCTGGCGGAAGGCCTCCTCCTGAGCCAGGCGGAGGAGCAGAAGGAGCAGGTCCAGTTGCAGGTGAGAGACTTTAGGGAGCTCAGAAGGGAATAGAGAAATTGTTTGAATACTTCACCCTCCTTCCCAAACTTCTCTGGCATTCATCATATGTGGCAATTCATCAATTCTTGTAGGACATTGTTCCCTTGTTTTCTCACTCAACCTCATGGATGGATATTGGGGACTTTGAGGTTGTGTTCCAAAGGTAAGAAGCCACTTTGTGTCAAGTGACGTACATTATCTCTGCTTCTTTTTTCCTTCCTCCTGTTTGAAGGGCTGCACTGTGGAGATCAGAGATCCTGAAGGAAGGAAGAATCCATCAAATTCCCCTCAGGAGCTATTTTTCAGGAGGATCCCTTGGGAAGATCCAAGTCCGGACACCTCAGGAGGTAATGGAACATCTTCCGATTTCCCATCTGTCTTACCTTCACTCTCTCTTCTCATCTATGTAATAGCTCCTCCTATTTTGTTAATTATACATTTTGAAATTATTTATTCCCTACAGAAAAACAAAGAAAAAGAATTTCTGGTTTTTATGACGGGGATCAAACAGCGGTTGAACCTCCAAATCAAGTAAGAAAGGGAAAAGTTACTAGATTTCTATTCTCCCTTCTGGAAGTGAAGTGGGTGTGCAGAGAGCTCCCTCCTTCTATTTCCCCCCCTTGTTTGGCCTGCGTTATTTTTGTGTTCTTCCACAACATGCAGAGCAGAATAGCAGGTTCAAGTTCCTGTCAGCCAGCATAGCTTCCTCTGGTTAATCTTTTCTGCTAGGTACTCCTCCAAGTTTGAATTGACAAGAAGCCATTTTTAAAAAGCCCTTCAAGAAATAGGAATCAACATATCACAGTGCCAGGATCTGCTAAAGACTCTTTTTTTTTTTTGCTAATTCTGTGACTTGGAATTGTGCAAGGCTAATGAAAAATAAATATATTGCCACATTATGGTTTTTTTAAATTTTTTTTTATTATTTAAAAAGTTTTTCAAAAATACAAACATTTTTTGAAAATGTTTATAGAGACCAAGCTGATTTTAAATTTAAGAACAGCAGCTAGACTTTTGCTGGCACAGTACTGGAAGAAGGAAGAGTTACCTACTATTGAGGAATCGATTTTTAAAAACCCTTATTTATAACCTGTAGTTCAAAAATAAGCCCAATTGTATTAAAAAATAAAGCAGACTATTAAAATCCAAAGGGAGTGGCCGTGTTGAGCATGTAATTACGGTACTTTGGGAAAATAATTTCCAATCCTCTGATTTGTGCCTCGATTAGGAGATCAAAACATTCCTGATTTGCAAAGGCTGAGAAATGATTTTTCCAGGGAATTTTCTCTTCTTTGTTTTCTTCCTTTCAGCCAATGGCTCAGACTACTAGATCAGTCAGTGGTAAATAGAGTGATAGATCAGTTGATCCAGAAGTGGGATTACGTTACTGAAAGGCACTGAAACTTCTGCAGAATCAATGAACTTTATAAAACTTCCTCAAATATTTCTTCAGTGAAAACAATTTTCAGATTTTCCCCTTTTCTCACCTAATATAAGGACTTGTGTGATGCACAGCCATATAACTTAGTGCATATCTTTACTTTGGGAATTTGGGAACAATGGAACAGAATAACAGAGTTGGAAGGGATCTTGGAGGTCTTCTAGTCCGACCCCCTGCTCAGACTGGGAGCCCTATAACATTTCAGATAAATGGCTGTCCAATTTCTTCATAAACACCTCCAGTGTTGGAGCACCCACAATTTCTGGAGGCAAGTCATTCCACTGATTAATTGTTCTCAATGTCAGGAAATTTCTCTTTACTTGTAGGCTGGACCTCTCCTTGAATCGTTTCCATCCATTGCTTCTTGGAACACTGCTATCATGTCACCCCCTAGTCCTTCTTTTCATCAAACTAGACATACCCAATTCCAGCAACCATTCTTTATACGTTTTAGCCTCCAGTCCACTTTTCTCTGCACTCTTTCTAGAGTCCCAAGATCTTTTATACATCTGGCAACCAAAACTGGATGCAATATTCCAAGTGTGGTCTTCCCAAGGCATTATAAAGTGTTACTAACACTTCATGTCATCTTGATTCTATGCCTCTTAATGCAGCCTATGATTCTGTTTTTAATGGCAACTGTAGCATACTGCTGACTCATGTTTAAGCGGATGTCCAGTAGGACTCCAAGACCCCTGTTGGCCTTGCTACTGTTCAGCCAGGTATCACCTCTTCTGTGCTAGTCCATTTGGTTTTTCTTTCCTAAATGTAGAACCTTACACTTCTCACTGTTAATTTCATTTTGTTAAATGGGGCCCAATCTGTTGATCCTTCTGTATCTTGAGTGTTTTTATTCCTGTCAATTTGGTCTAGTCTGTAAATTTGATGAGTTCCCCTTCTATGCTTTTGTCTAAATCATTGATGAAGATGAACAGATCTTGCAAATTCTCCTGTTCTGTTTTGTTTTTTCTGTGTTCAGGGGAGTCTTGTGTCCTTCGAGGAGGTGGCTGTGTCTTTCTCTGAGGAGGAATGGTCTCAGATGGATCCTGACCAGAAAGCGCTGCATTCGGAAGTCATGCTTGAAAACCATAGGAACGTGGTCTCTCTGGGTAAGAGTTTTCTAGTCCCCAATCAGAGAGTTCAAAAATGCAGATTCTAGTTAGCTTTTTTATTAAAAAACCACTAATCAGATATCGTCTCCTGGGAGGGAGAAGGAAAGGATCTTCTTGTACTCC
>WNWU01000338.1:201234-232779 GCA_012654045.1 Ptyas mucosa
CAGTTGGCATGTCCTTGACCTAGGAATGAACTACCCGTAGTTTGTTTTAGTTACAAACCCACCCCCTAGCTCCAAGCTTCGTCAACCTGAAGTAAAGTGAAAAAAACCTCTAATAGAACTACAGTAAAGGAAAAAGAATACTCCCATAGCCAGAACAGCTTCGGAGTTGAGAGAGAGGAGAGAGGAAGAGGGAGGAAAGGAGAGAGGGAAAGAGCGAGGCTGGGTCTGAGTATCCAAAGGAAAGAAGGGAGGGATTCCTACTTCCTCCCCTCTGATCCCCCCCCAATTGAGATGTCCAGCCATAGCAGCCCCCCACCCCCACGTAGGACCCGCGGGGGGGGGACGGGACGGGACAAAAGTAAGCCCGCTCTCTCCTCTGGAGCTGCCATGACTCCCGCCTTGAGCTGCGCCCCCCCAAAAGACCGAAACGCCCCCCCTCCCACTTTCTCTGCTTCTGTCTCTGCGCCCACCTCTCCTCCAACGGGCGAAGTCAAGGGAGACTCTGCCCGGAGACCGATGACGCGGCAGAAGGGAGAACTCCCATTGATCCTTTTGCTCTTCCTGGCCTCTCCCAATCCCGAAATTCGCGGAGGCCGCTTCCTCCCCTCATCCAGACTCCCCGATTCCTCCTCTGGGGCTGCAGCATCGGCTTCTGGATTGGAGCCTTTTCCTCGGATTTTGGACCAATGGGAGTTCTCGCTGCTCGAGCGTCATCGGTCTCCGGGCAGAGTCCCCCGTGACGTCACCTGAAGAGGGAGAGAAGTGGGGAAAGGGAGGGTGAGATTCCCGCCTTCAACCTTCCCCTCAAAGGCTCCGCTTCCTCCTCTCGTCTCTGGAGGCGAATCTCCCCTCGATCCCTCCGTGGAAATGTTTTTTTTCCCCTCCTCCCAGTTGAGCTTCATCTCCCTTTTCCACCCTTTTCCTCCCTGAGTTTCTTTCCAGTCAGAGAGGAGGCGCCATTCCCCCCTCCTCCCTTCGCTTCCCCATGAAGGAGCCTCGTTCTGAGGTAAAATTTCTGGCCTCTCCGGAGATTTCCAGCTTTTCCTCCATTGCGGAGCCTTTTCCTCTTCTTCCTTCCTCCTCGGTCTCTTCCCAATCCTTTTCCCTTATGGAGGCCTCCCTCCCCGCCTCCCCGCTTCCTCCCCTTCAGGCCGGAGTCCCCCTGAGAGCCCCCCGGTCCTCATCTTCTGACCGCCCGCCCGTTCCTGACAAGATTTTGGCCCCTTTTGAGGCCTTCTCCGGTCTCCGCGGAGCCTTCAGGGCGTCTGTTCTTCAGGGAAGCGAGTTCGAATCCTCCGGAGAGGTTATTCTCCATCTCCACAGACGGTTCCTGGACAGGAAAGGAGAGGGAGATGGAGAAAGAGCCGCCCCTGGAGACGCCGAGGCCTTTCCTCCTACTCCCAAACCCATCATCCCCGCCCTCTCCCTTCCCCTCAGACGCTCTCTTCTTTTCCGCCCTTTCTACCATCCAGGCACTTCGCGCCAAGCCCACCAGGGGGCGCCATCCGCCAAGGGAAGGGAAGTCCAGGCGCTTCCCCATTCGCCCACTGAAGCCTTGCTTCTCTAGGACGCAGCACTCGCTCTCCTTAACCCCTGGAAGCTGGAGGAGGCGGAGAGTGGCGGGGGGACATACAAAGGTGCCTCGGGTGAGGGGGGGGCTCTTCCCGGGTCCCATGCTCCCCAGCCGCCCTCTTCCTGCAGGGGAAAGCGGGGATACCGGGAAGGCGTCGGGGATCCGGGGAAGAGCCCGAGTGGGGGAAGAGAAGCGGGGCGGCCTCTCCAGCTGCCTCCTTCCCGGCCCTGCGCTGGGATGAGCCGCTTGGGGCTCCGGGCAGGTTGGGGGAAGGTCGCTCAGAGGCTGAATTCCACTTTCTAATTCTTGGCGTTTCTTTTTCTTCCCATCTCAGATACAGAAACTGGAAACCATTTGTGGTCTTTGCAAGGCAAACTTTTCTCTTGGGGGAAGAAGAAAAAGAGCGGAATCCCTTGGAGGGATCACTCCTGCAGCACCAGAAATGGCCCCGTGAAGGAAAAGGCATCTGGAGACCCACCAGAGTCCTTGGAGCCATTTGGAGGTGCTCTGCAGGACAGAGAAAGGATGGAGACGCAACCTTTTGGAAAGGGAGCCGGAAAAGGCCCTTCAGCTGCTCAGCCTGGGAAGGGGGCGAAGCTCTGGACAAGAACAGGGCAGAAGATCCTGGAGGAGGAAACCATCCTCCCTAAAGAAGTTCAGCCCTGGAACATCATCCAATACCAGGAGGCTGAGGGTCCCCGAAGACTTTGCAGCCGACTCCATGGCTTTTGCAGGCGATGGCTGAGACCAGAAAAGCACACCAAAGCCCAGATGCTGGACCAGGTGGTTCTGGAGCATCTCCTGTTCCTTCTGCCCCCAGAGATGGAGGGCTGGGTGCGGGAGTGTGGAGCAGAGACCAGCTCCCAGGCGGTGGCCCTGGCGGAGGGCCTCCTCCTGAGTCAGGCAGAGGAGCAAAAGGAGCAGATCCTGTTGCAGGTGAGAGACTTTAGGGAGCTCAGAAGAGAATAGAGAATCTGTTTGAATACTTCACCCTCCTTCCCAAACTTCTCTGACATTCATCACATGTGGCAATTCACCAATTCTTGTAGGACATTGTTCCCTTGTTGTCTCACTCAACCTCACAGATGGATATTGGGGCTTTGAGGTTGTGTTCCAAATATAAAAATCCACTTTATTTCATGTGACATTAATTCTGCTTCTTTTTTCCTTCCTCCTGTTTGAAGTGCTGCACTGTGGAGATCAGAGATCCTGAAGGAAGGAAGAACCCATCAAATCCCCCTCAGGAGTTATTTTTCAGGAGGATCCCTTGGGAAGATCCAAGTCTGGACATCTCAGGAGGTAATGGAACATCTTCTGATTTCCCATCTTACCTTCGCTCTCTCTTCTCATCTATAGAATAGTTCCTCCTATTTTGTTAATTATGCATTTTGAAATTATTTATTCCTTACAGAGAAACAAAGAACGAAGCTTTCTGGATATTCTGACGGAGATCAAACAGCGGTTGAACTTCCAAATCAAGTAAGAAAGGGAAAAGTGAATAGATTTGTATTCTTTCCTTCAGGAAGTGAAGCGGGTGTGCAGAGAGCTCCCTCCTTCTATTTTCCCCCCTTGTTTGGCCTGGATTATTTTTGTGTTCTTCCACAATATGCAGAGCAGAGTAGCCAGTTCAAGTTCCTGTCAGCCAGCATAGCTTCCTCTGGTTATCTTGTTCTGTTAAGTATTCCTCCAACTTTGAGTTCACAAGAAGCAATTTTTTAAAAGTCCTTCAAGAAATAGGAATAAATGTATCACAGTCTAGAGTCCCATATTTTTTTTTTTTGTAATTCTTTGACGTGGAATTGTGCAAGGCTAATGAACAATAAATACCAAAATACCATTTTTTAAAAACCATATTTATAACTTGCGGTTCAAAAATAAGCAGATGGAGTAAGAGAAGAATATGGGAGGCAAGCCAAAAAAAAAAAAAGATAAAAGTTTTATCATAGGTAAGAGATGGTGGATAAGGGGGGGGAGTAAAAGATCTTCCATGAATATATTTCAATAATGTGTATTAATATTAGAATTATATAGGTTGGATAATTATTTTGTATATAGTGCAACAGACATTACGATAATATCTTAATATAAATAGATATGAAAGTAAAATAGAGAAATTATGAATACTTATAAGTAAGAATTAAGTATTAATTGGAAAATTACAGTTTGAATGAAGTTATTATCAAATATGTATTAAAAGATGAGTGAATGTAGAATTAAACCATGGGTGATCAGAAAATGAAAGAATATATTTTAATGTAAAGGTTTATCAATAGTAGAATTACACAGATTGGAGGATTGGAAAGAACATGAATTTAAGGCACTGTACTTTAAATGTATAAATGATTGTGAGTGGTATTAGAAGCGTACATTGAGACATTGAATAATGAAAGAATGAAGGATGAAACTAACATAAATAGACGTGAAGAGCTAAATAAAGGAAATATAAATAATAAAACAGGTGAAAGTGGGAAATTGAAAAGAAATGTCTTTGAATATTATAGTGATATGGGGGGAAAAGTTAAACTAGAGATAGAAATAAGAGGGGAATAATAGTACATATATATTTAGATATATGAAAGAAGGAGGAGGAGGTTTAGGAATTGAAGGGCGGTACTAAAGGGATGTGTAAATGATACGAAAATGAAATGTAACAACTATGAGTAACAATACTATGTTTATTTGTACTGAAATGTATGATCCCCAGGTATTACACCATTCACACATTGATATGTAAAAAATAAGCAAATTATATTAAAAAAATAAAGCAGACTATTAAAATCCAAAGGGAGTGGCTGTGTTGAGCGTGTAATCACAGTGCTTTGGGCTACAAAATAATTTCCAATCCTCTGATTTGCACCTCGATTAGGAGATCAAACATTCCCTATTTGCAAAGGTTGAGAAATTATTTTCCCAGGGAATTTTCTCTTCTTTCTTTTCTTCCTTTCAACCAATGCCTCAGACTACTAGATCAAACAATGATAGACAGAGCAATAGATCAGTTGATCCAGAAGTGGGATTACTTTACTGAAAGGCACTGAAAGTTTTGCAGAATCAGTGAATTTGATAAAACTTCCCCAAACAATTTTCGGATTTGCCCATTTTCTCACCTAATATTAGGAGTTGTGTGATGCATAGCCATTTAACTTAGTGCAAATCATTACTTTGGGAATTTGGGAACAATGGAACAGAATAGCAGAGTTGGTAGGGATCTTGGAGGTCTTCAAGTCCAACCCCCTGCTCAGACTGGGAGCCCTATAAAATTTCAGATAAATGGCTGTCCAATTTCTTCATAATCACCTCCAGTGTTGGAGCACCCACAATTCCTGGAGGCAAGTCATTCCACTGATTAATTGTTCTCACTATCAGGAAATTTCTCTTTACTTGTAGGCTGGACCTCTCCTTGAATCGTTTCCATCCATTGCTTCTTGGAACACTGCTATCATGTCACCCCCTAGGCCTTCTTTTCATCAAACTAGACATACCCAATTCCAGCAACCATTCTTTATACGTTTTAGCCTCCAGTCCACTTTTCTCTGCACTCTTTCTAGAGTCCCAAGATCTTTTATACATCTGGCAACCAAAACTGGATGCAGTATTCCAAGTGTGGTCTTACCAAGGCATTATAAAGTGTTACTAACACTTCATGTCATCTTGATTCTATCCCTCTTAATGCAGCCTATGATTCTGTTTTTTTGGCAACTGTAGTATACTGCTCCTCTTCAAGGATTACTGCCTTGTCGTGGTGAAGGGCTTTCTGTAGCTCAATGAAACGACGAGCTATGCCGTGCAAGGCCACCCAAGATGGCAGGTCATAGCAGAGAGCTCTGACAAAACGTGATCCACTGGAGAAGGAAATGGCAACCCACTCCAGTATCTTTGCCATGAAAACCCCATGGGCAGTACCAAAAGGCAAGAAGATATGACGCTGGAAGATGAGCCCCTCAATTTGGAAGATGTCCAATCAGGGGTGAAATCTAAATTTTTTTGCTACCGGTTCTGTGTGCGTGGCTTGGTGTAGCGTGGCTTGGTGGGCATGTGACTGGGTGGGCATGGCCAGTTTGATGTCATTCACGTCACTCTGCTGTGCATGGGGCGCTTGGATAGAGAGCTAGCAAGACAGCTTTCCAACCTCTCTCTCTCTCTCTTTCTCTGTGTGTGTGAGAGAGAGAGAGAGGGAGGGAGGGAGCGATCTGAAGCTGAGGCACCCAAACGTCTGGCAGCAGTGGGGGCACCTTCTGAGCAGTTAGCTCCACCTGACCTACTCCCTGAGTCTTGCCGTTCTCCTTACCCCCACCCCCACCCCACTCAAGCAGTGGCTTCCCTGCTCAGCTCCAACAAGCTATGCATCCATGGTATCCCGAGAGAAACGGAGAAGATCATCGCTTGCAAGCAGACAAGCAGAGGTAGCAATTGTACGCCGTGCTGTGGGAAAAATGAGAAGTCCTGTTGTCCCGCAGAGCCTGCCGCTGCTTGCGGGGGCGGGGCGGGTGAGGAGAACGGCGAGACTCAGGGAGTAGGTCAGGTAGAGCTGGCTGACTCAGGGCTGCTCAGAAGCTGCCCGCGCCGTTGCTACAAGTTTGGGTGCCTCGGCTTCAGATCGCTCCCTTCCACACACACACGCACACACATACACACACACACACACACACACACACACACACACACCCAACAGGTTGGAGAGCTCTCTTGCTCGCTCTCTCTCCAAGTGCCCCATGCACAGACCATTTGAGGAAAGGGCACGCATGGCTGGGCGTGTTTGGCTGCAGAAGGAGGCATAGCGCAATGGGGTTGTTTTGTTCACAGAGGTGACAAATAGATTTAAGGAATTAGATTTGATAGAGTGCCTAAAGAACTATGGACGGAGGTTCACAACATTGTACAAGAGGTAGCAACTAAAATCATCCCAAAGAAAAAGAAATGCAAGAAAGCAAAATGGCTGTCTGAGGAAGCTTTACAAATAGCTGAGGAAATAAGGGAAGTGAAAAGCAAAGGAGAAAGATACACCCAATTGAATGCAGAATTCCGGAGAATAGTTAGAATAGGTGCCTTCTTAAATGAACAGTGCAAAGAAATAGAAGAAAACAATAGAATAGGGAGGACCAGAGATCTCTTCAAGAAAATTGGAGATATGGAGATATGGAGATATTTCACGCAAAGATGGGCATGATAAAGGACCAAAATGGCAGGGATCTAACAGAGGCAGAAGAGATTAAAAAGAGATGGCAAAATTATACAGAAGAACTATACAAGCTTAACATCCCTGATAACCACGATGGCGTGGTCACTGACCTTGAGCCAGACATCCTGGAATGTGAACTCAAATGGGCCTTAGGAAATCTGAGCAAAGACAAACTAGTGGAGGAGACAGTATTCCAGCTGAGCTATTCAAAATATTAAAAGACGATGCAGTAAAAGTTCTATACTCAATTTGCCAGCAAATTTGGAAAAGGTCAGTTTACATTCCAATTTCAAAGAAGGACAATGCCAAAGAATGTTCAAACTACTACACCATTGAACTCATTACACATGCTAGTAAATTTATGCTCAAAATCCTACAATCTAGGCTCCAGCAGTATGTGGAGCAAGAACTACCAGAAGTACAGGCAGGATTTCGAAGAGGCAGAGGAACTAGAGATCAAATTGCCTACATACGCTGGATCATGGAGAAAGCTAGGGAGTTCCAGAAAAATGTCTACTTCATTGACTATGCTAAAGCCTTTGATTGTGTGGATCACAACAAATTGTGGCATGTTCTTAAAGAGATGGGAATACCAAACCATCTTATTTGTCTCTTCAGAAACCTATATGCAGGTCAAGAAGCAACAGTGAGAACTGGACACAGAACCATTGATTGATTCAAAATTGGGAAAGGATTTCGGCAAAGCTGTATACTGTCGCCCTGCCTATTTAACTTATATGCAGAGCACATCATGAGAAAGGAGAGGCTAGATAAATCACAAGTTGGAATTAAGATTGCTGGGAGAAATATCAACAACTTCAGATATGCAGATGATACCACTCTAATGGCAGAAAGTGAAGAGGAACTAAAGAGCCTCTTGATGCGGGTGAAGAAGGAGAGGGCAAAAGTTGGCTTGAAACTCAATATTAAGAAAACTAAGATCATGCCATCTGGTCCTCTCAATTCCTGGCAAATAGACGGGGCAGAAATGAGGTAGTGACAGATTTTATTTTCCTGGGCTCCTAGATCACCGCAGGTGGGAACTACAGCCAAGAAATTAAAAGACGCTTGCTCCTGGAGAGGAAAGCTATGGCAAATCTAGACAGCATACTAAAAAGCAGAAACATCACTTTGCCAACAAAAGTATGTATTGTCAAAGCTATGGTCAGACTCCTCGCTGTCGGGATCAGCTACTAGCTGCACAGGCCGCTGACGGGCCACAACAGCCTGGAAGAACTTTGTCCATGGGGTCGCAACTAACAACAATGCATGCTGCTGACTCATGTAAGTGGTTGTCCACTAGGACTCTAAAAATCCCTGTGCCAGGTTTGGAAGCCATATTAGGCTGGAAGCTTCCATGCTGCCACCTTCTATGTGTGGGAAAGTAGGAGGGGGGATTTAGTAGAGGGGTTGTCTGTAGACATAATAGCATTCTTCCTGTCATTCAAGGTCAGGGCGATCCTGCATCCGGAGAAGGAGTGGTTGGAGTGATGTCTTGAGATGGGACGGCGGTTGATTGGAGCATGTGATTGACTGATGACTGAGGGATGGTTTTTGGGGTTTTGACTTACTGAGGGAAAATCTGGACCTCTCAGATTCAGGTTTTCCCAGATGTGCCCGTTTATCTTTTCTAGTAAATAGAACTTTGAAAAATGCTTGCTTCAGAATCTTTACTTGGAGTTGGGTTTTTTTCTGGAATATTGACAGCTTGTTGCCCTTACTACTATCGAGGCAGGTATCACCTATTCTATGCCAGTGCATTTGGTTTTTCTTTCCTAAGTGTAGAACTTTACATTTCTCACAGTTGATTTCATTTTGTTAGATGGGGCCCAGTCTGTCTATCCTTCTATATCTTGAGCTTATCTTCTGGAGTGGGGGTTGGCAACCCACAGCTCTGGAGCCACATGTGGCTCTTTGGGCCCTTTGCTGCTGCTCCCTGTTCCATCACTGGCTGGCCCTGCACCACGCCCTCCCTCGCCTGGCCTGAGAAGCTAAGGGCGACGGTGGGGGATGGAGAAGCGGCCGGGGCTGATTCTCCGGCGCCTCACTCTTGCTGCTTGTTGGTGCTAGGCATGCCTTCAAAAAATATTTCAAAAAAGAAATAAAGGGAATAGCCAAGAGGAGGGTCACTGGAGCCTTAGTGCAGGAGCAAAGTGGTCCTGTACCTGCCTTCATGCCATGTTTGCGTGTAAGGCAGCCTTTGCTTCCTACTGCTTCGGGCTGGAGCTCCCTTCGGCCAGGCGGGGGTCGAGGGGTGGGTGGGGGGGGGGGGGGGTAACGGCAAGGCGATGATCAGAGCCTTAATGCAGGAGAGAAGCCATGTCCTGTTAAGACCCTCAGTTGAGCGGCCACATACGCCTTTGCTCTGAGGAGGGTCTCCCCACATGTGCACATCCTCCCGACCCCACCATAGCAAGAGGAGGAGGATCCCCCGAAAGGAAGCCTCTTCTGCAGCTGGTGATCATTCCTCAGCCAGCCTGGATTTCCAGAAAGAAGAAATAAAAGGAGGAGAGAGAGGGAGAAGGAGAGAGACATATACACAGAGAGAGGGAGGGAGGGAGGGCCATAGACCCACAGAGTGATACATACAGAGAGAGAGACACAGAGTGGTACACAGAGAGAGAGATAGACACACAGTGATACACGGAGAGAGGGGAAAGAGGGAGAGAGATACAGCGAAAGATAGAGGGGGGCAGAGAGATACAAAGAGAGGGAGAGGGGCAGAGAGATGGGGGGGAGAGAAGGGTTTTGTGGCTAGGTAGGTTTGACTAGGGGGTCATGTGGCTGGGTGGAAGTGAGTGACATCGGGTTGACCACACCCACCCAGGTTTTGTGGCTCCTGGGTGGTTGTTTTTTCTGTGGGAAATGGGCCCAAGTGGCTCTTTCAGTGTTTAAGGTTGCAAACCCCTGTTCTGGAGTGTTTTTATTCTTGTCAATTTGGTCTAGTCGGCAAATTTGATGAGTTCCCCTTCTATCCTCTTCTCTAAATCAATGATGAAGATGAACATATCTTGCAAATCCTCCTGTTCTGTTCTTTTTTCTGTGTTCAGGAGAGTCTTGTGTCCTTCGAGGAGGTGGCTGTGTCTTTCTCTGAGGAGGAATGGTTTCAGCTGGATCCTGACCAGAAAACGCTGCATTCGGAAGTCATGCTTGAAAACCATAGGAACGTGGTCTCTCTGGGTAAGAGTTCTCTGGTCCCCAATCAGAGAGTTCAGAAATAGATTCTAGTTACCTTTTTTATTAAAAAACCACTAATCAGATATTGTCTCCTGGGAGGGAGAAGGAAAGGATCTTCTTGTACTCCAGGGAAGGAAAGAGTCAATGTCTCTGCTTAGATGTTTTCTGTGCCATTTCTTATCTGTATTTTTCCATTTCTATTTGAATTTATCTGTGGGGGCTAAAAAGAACGAGGTGTGCTTTTACGTGTCTTCTGGAGGTCATGTGAGAAGAGTGTGTTGTCATTTGTCCTCTGAAACCTCCCCAAATTGTGTGAGGACAGAAATTTCACACTCAGCCCATGGAAGAGCATTCTCCCAATCCAGTTCAAGAACAACAGTCGCCCTACCTATTCCCCCACCCCACCCTGCCGGGACTTACATTGTGACAATGGAGCAAGCTGTCAATTCCTTTGCCTGCTTTGACGCATTTGCAGAAAAAAGAGGCCTAAAGTAGTGTGAGATACCTGAAATCAGTAATGGGAAATCTAGCATATTGATCTCACGTGATTGCAGCCACAGCTCAGTGAAATCACATCCACTGTCCTAGGCTTCTTCAGACAGCAAGCATGCATTTTGCTGCCTATTGGGAGACTAATATAGATCTATATATATGCAATATGCTGCAATTTGAGAAACTTGGTTTATGTAGGAAAATACCCGGTTGAAGAAAAATACATACAAAAACCTACGATAAGAGAAGAAAGCAAATACTTAGCCTCTATGGGGAGGAAACATATAGTAAGGGTATGGCTAACTGATGAGGACCAATTAGTCTGAAATAAATCTATATTAATCTCCCAATAGGCAGCAAAATGCATGCTTGCTGTCTGAAGAAGTCTAGGATAGTTGATGTGATTTCACTGAGTTACGGCTGCAATTTGAGAAACTTGGTTTACGTAGGAAAATACTCGGTTGAAGAAAAATACATACAACAATACATACAAAAACCTACAATAAGAGAAGTAAGTATATATATTGCTGACTTTTTTCAGGCAGCCAGCAAGCACCCTGCTGCCCATTGGGAGACCAGGGTGCTTTCTGGCTGCCTGAAAAAAGCCTAGAAACTAGTGAATTGTGATTTCACTGAACTACGGCTGCATAAAAATCTTGGTTTACATAGGAAGAACCTGGCTAAAGAGAAATACACATAAAGGCCTACGAAAAGAAAAGAAACATATATATGTCAGCGCTCCAAGTTGCTTTCGTCCCAGCGCTGACATGAGAGAGAAAGCAGCTTGACATTTCACCCACTTATTTTCCCGGCAGATAATATCCCCTAGGAGATGAGATGGGAGGGGGGACATTCCTGTGAAGTGAAATAGAAGAGATGACGAGAGTGACTTGGAAGATGGCCAATGAGACGCTGAGAATTGAGGAACGGAAAGGGAAGGGTTTGGGGTCAGAGTCAGTTTCGGCTACGATGAAGTCCGGGTCAGACCGTTATTCTCAATAAATGAAAGGTTTCATCAAAGACTTTGTATTTGGAAATGCAATTTATTGAAGATAACATCGTAACCTGACTATATATATATATATATATATATATATATATATATAATTTTTTTTTAAAGAACTAAAATTTTATTTTACTAAGTTTTTGTCAGCCATCTGCTGACATTGTCAGGGTATTAAACTACCATTATAGAGATCTCTGTCTTTATATGTCATTAATTAATTTAGCCCTTGTGCGTGTAATAGGCCCTTCCAGCCGTCTCCCACTTGCAATCAACTGTGTTGTTTTTGCTGTCATCAATGCTGGATGATGGAGGCTTGATTCCTACTGTTTCCTCCCTCCTAGCTTGCTTATCAGCGGGGGTGATGTTAGCCTGTCAGTTATTGCTGACAATAGAAATCATCATGTCTATATCACACCCCTGTAAGCATGCAAACATACAACATAATGGAATTTCAGAGATACTCAGAAGGAAATTCACTTGACATTCGACACTTTGATCTTTTTCTCTAACCTTGTTATCATTTTCATTTCCCTTTTGCTTCGAAGGTAATAATGGGCAGAAGAATCAAGATTCCTGTGAACTGTTCCAAGTGATCAATGCTAAAGATGGAAGGGAGAAGTTTGGAATTCAAATGGAATTCGAAAGCCATGAGAGGAACCACTCAAAGAATTGGAATTGGGAAAGCTCATCTTCCACTGATGCTCCAATGCAAGACTTTCTTGCCCAACAAGAGAAAATAAGAGAAAAATATACTGGAAAAAGTGTGAAGCTAATCAAAGCTAAAGTACAAGTAAATGAACAGGATTTAACCCAAAACAAAGGAGAAGATGCTATAAGAAGACACAACGGACAAAATTACAATGGGACATTCATTTTTTCTCTTGGAAGTAACTTCCTTACATCTCAAAAAGCTATTGACACAAAAGAGAAACCTTATAAATGTTTGGAATGTGGAAAATGTTTTAGAACAAGGTGGCATCTTACTTCCCATGAAAGGATTCACACTGGGGAGAAGCTCTACAAATGCATGGAGTGTGGAAAGACCTTTGCTCATAACAGTACACTTACTACCCATAAAAGGATCCACACAGGGGAGAAACCGTATAAATGCATGGAATGTGGAAAGACCTTTGCTCAAAGAAATCATATTATTTCCCATAAGATGATCCACACAGGGGAGAAGCCGTATAAATGCATAGAGTGTGGAAAGAGCTTTGCTGAAAAACGTCATCTTATTTCCCATAATATGATCCACACAGGGGAGAAGCCGTATAAATGCATGGAGTGTGGAAAGACCTTTGCTCATAACAGTAATCTTATTTCCCATAGAAGGATCCACTCGGGAGCGAAACCATATAAATGCATGGAGTGTGGAAAGACCTTTGCTCATAGAAGTGCACTTACTTCCCATGAAAGGATCCACACAGGGGAGAAACCATATAAATGCATAGAATGTGGAAAATCCTTTGCTCAAAGAGGTTCCCTTATATCCCATAAAATGATCCACACAGGGGAGAAGCCATATAAATGCATGGAGTGTGGAAAGACCTTTGCTCAGAGCAGTGGACTTAGAAGCCATAAAAAGATCCACTCAGGAAAGAGACCATTTAAATGCATGGAGTGTGGAAAGACCTTTGCTCATAACAATAATCTTATTTCCCATAAAAGGATCCACTCGGGAGCAAAACCATATAAATGCATGGAGTGTGGAAAGACCTTTGCTCTATGCAGTTATCTTACTTCCCATAAAAAAATCCACTTAGGAGAGAAACCATATAAATGCATGGAGTGTGGAAAGACCTTTGCTCTGAGCACTAAACTTACAATCCACCAAAAGATCCACACAGGGGAAAAGCCATTTAAATGCATGGAGTGTGGAAAGACCTTTGCTCAAAGTGGTAATCTTATTTCCCATAAAATGATCCACTCAGGAGAGAAACCATATAAATGCATGGAGTGTGGAAAGACCTTTGCTCATAGCAGTACACTTACTATGCATAAAAGGATCCACACAGGGGAGAAACCATATAAATGCATGGAGTGTGGAAAGACCTTTGCTCATAGCAGTACACTTACTATGCATAAAAGGATCCACACAGGGGAGAAACCATATAAATGCATGGAGTGTGGAAAAACCTTTGCTCAAAGAGGTAATCTTATTTTCCATAAAATGATCCACACAGGGGAGAAGCCATATAAATGCATGGAGTGTGGAAAGACATTTGCTCGAAGAGGTAATCTTATTTTCCATAAAATGACCCACACAGGGGAGAAGCTGTATAAATGCATGGAGTGTGGAAAGACATTTACTCATGGCAATGGACTTAGAAGACACAAAAAGATCCACTCAGGAGAGAAGCCGTAGAAATGCATGTAGTGTGGAAAAACCTTTGCTTATAGTGGTGGACTTACTATACACAAAAAGCTCCACACAGGAGAGAAAACCATTTAAATGCATAGAATGATACATGGATTGATTAATAATGTACAGAAATGTAAGAAGAGATATAATTATAAAGTAAAAAAGAAATCTGAAATGAAGAAGTATGTGAATAGAAATCGGGGCTGCTCAAAAACCATCTCAGATTGAATTGAAAAAGGAAACAACAAGGGAGTGGAAAAGGGGAGAGGAGTAGAGAGGGGGAAGGAGGGGAGTTGGGAGGTGAGAAGAGAAGAGAAGAAGAACGGGAAGAGGAGAGGAAGAAAGAAGGGGAAAAGAAGAGTAGTAGAGCGGGTAAGAAAGGGAGAAGGAGGAGAGGGGAAAGAGGAGGAAGTAGAAAAGGGAAGGAGAGGAGGAATGAGGAAAATAGAGATAGAAGAGAGAGAGGGGAAGAATAAAAGGAAATGTATTAAAACAGAAAAAGGAGATGGTAAAAGAGCAGACCCGAATAACTAATTAGCAAATGGAAGTTAAAGAATGAGATGAATGAATAATGATTAATGATGGACAAAAGACTGTACATTTAAATATGTTGATGAAAAATAAAAATAAAAAACTATTTATTAAAAAAATGCATGGAATGTGGAAAGACCTTTGTTAAAAGAGGTAATCTTATTTCCCATAAAAGGATCCACTCAGGAGAGAAATCACATAAATGCATGGAGTGTGGAAAGACCTTTGTTGCAAAACGTAATCTTATTTCCCATAAGATGATCCACATGGGAGAAATCATATAAATGCATGGAGTGTGGAAAGACCTTTGTTGCAAAACGTAATCTTATTTCCCATAAGATGATCCACATGGGAGAAATCATATAAATGCATGGAATGTGGAAAGAGCTTTGCTCAGAATGGTCATCTTACTTCTCATAAAAGGATCCATGCTCCGGAGAAACTATATAGCAATAGCAATTCCACTTGGACTTATATACCACTCCACAATGCATTACCACACTCTCTGAGCAGGTTACAAGGTCGGCATATTGTCCCCAGCAATCTCGGTCCTCATTTTAGTGACCTCAGAAGGATGAAAGACTGAATCAACCATGAGCCAGTCAGGATTGAACTCCTGGCTGTGGACAATTAGCCTGTTGTACTGCATTCTAACCGCTGACCCACCCTGTCTATAGATTTGTATGTGTATGCATATTGTGCTTTTCTGATCCAAATGAGACAAGGTTGAATCCAACAAAATGAAACTTAATGTGGAGAAAAGTAAGATTTTACACGTCGGCAGGAAAAACAGATTACTTGAAACCTGGCTCAAAAACAGTAATTGTGAGAGGGACCTTGGGAGTCCGAATGGATGATCACTTAAACATGAGTCACATGTGTGCGGCAGCAACCAAAAAAGCTAATATAATTCATGATTGTATAAACAGGCATAGAATCAGAATCACGTACCGTTTTATAAAGCCTTAGTAAGACTACACCTGGAATACTGCATTCAGTTTTGGTCATCATGTCAATGTATAAGAGTTCATTAATTGGAATAGACATGGTAACACGTCAGCCAATGGGGACTGTTTGGTGACCCAGATAGCTCAGAGCCTGGGTGTGTGTTAGGATTTTATATGGTGTATATAATGTTAGAACCAGTTGTCCAGGCAATATATGTATACTGTAACTTTAAGCTGTAAATGTTACCTTCTTGCTGAGTCATGCTGTAATTGGATAATGACTAGTTGGGAGTATATTTAAACAAAGTATTGTAACCTGGTCTGAAACTGCTATTGTGACTGAACTGCTATGAACTGCTAGGAGCTGCTATTGTGAAGGAGTTGCTATCTGTTGATGGATCTGCTACCATCGTGGTTTGCTAACCAGAGTGAGTTGTTGGGACTGATTTACTGGACTGATTTATTGGTGAAGATTTGGGATTTGTTTATGACTACGCTACTGCTTTTTCCTATGATAAAGTACACTTTTGCTAAACCAGTTTTCTTATTCATTGCTCTCAACGTTTCCTTGTGCAGTTACTCTGCTGGTTGGTAAAACAACATCAATATCCTTAACAGTGTGGCTTAGCTGACGTTGTATATATAAGACTTTGTCTTTGCAATATTGCCTCTGTATAATATTGCTTCTATGATTATGACTTCTGAGTTCTGGTTCTGACTTCTGCTGCATGGGAATTGTATACATGCATCATACTGTATATTGTTGTATATAAAGAAGTTTCTTGTATGAATAAATCCTGCAGAATTAGTTACTTGTGTGCTGATTGGATTGCTGCAAACTGTAATACATCACATTACAAAAAAGATGTTTGGACTTTGGAGGAAGTGCAAAGAAGAGCAGCTAAGTTGATTAAAGGCCTGAAGACTAAAACTTTTGAAGAACGGTTGCAGGATTTGGGTGTGGCTATTTACAGAAAAGAAGGATTAGAAGTGTCAACTGGATCTCCAACATGGGTTTTCCCTTTGATGCTTGCTATCTGCTGCCATAGTAATGGGGGGGCATAGCATTGGGGTTTGGGAAGAGAGCTGGTGTGAATATGGCCCATGTGAATAAAGGAGGTTTACTCTCATGAATTACTAGCTGCAGAGTGGAGTTGTTTACAGCCAGTCAAGGCCAACCGTCCTGGAACTCCAGATGGATGAAAAGACCTGAAGATTTGCCCCACATAACATTATGTGGGGTGGGGATTGGACATTCAGTCTCTGAATAACAAAAAAGAACAACAAAGAATGTTCTTTCTGCACCAACTCAGAAAGCTCCCAAGGAGCTGCTGATCCAGTTCTACAGAGGAATTATTGAGTGTCATCTGCACCTCTATAACTGTCTGGTTTGGCTCTGCAACCCAACAAGACAGACACAGACTTCAGAGGATAATTAGAGCTGCAGAAAAAACAATTATTACCAACTGCCTTCCATTGAGGACCTGTATACTGCATGAGTCAAAAAGAGGGCTGTGAAAATATTTACATGTCCCTCACATCCTGGGCATAAACTGTTTCCAACTCCTACCCTCAAAACGATGATATAGAGCATTGCACACCAGAACAACTAGACATAAGGACAGTTTTTTCCTGAACGCCATCACTCTGCTAAACAAATAATTCCCTCAACACTGTCAAACTAGTTATTAAGTCTGCATTACTATTAATCTTCTCATCATTCCTATCACTCTTCTCCCACTTATGACTGTATGACTGTAACCTTGTTGCTGGTATCCTTATGATATCTATTGACTGTTTCCTAATATGATTTGATTGTTTATTTGTTCCCTATGACTATCAAGTGTTGTACCATATGATTCTTGATGAACGTATCTTTTCTTTTATGTACACTGAGAGCATATGCACCAAGACAAAATTCTTGTGTGTCCAATCACACTTGGCCAATAAAGAATTCTATTCTATTCTATATGTAATTTTCATGCCTTTTGGCTCAGATCTTGTTTTTCTTTCGCTGGTATAATTTCAGACTCAGTAAAAGTACCTCTTCTCTACTTCAGTCGAGTTGGGGTTTTCTTTCTTGGGATTTGAACAGCGGCAGGGCTGACATTAAGCAAGATCTGCTTTATCAGCCAACCCAGAGACCTAGTCCACCGCAGGGGCTGAGCACACAATGTCAACCTATGGAATGACCAGGAAGACTGGGGAGCCGTGGGGTCGACCTCCTCCAAACACCTTTTCAAATAGGAGATAAGGTGCATTTGTCAACCAAATACCTAAGATTGAGGTTACCTAGCAAGACGTTTGGACCCAAATTCATAGGTTCCTTCCCTATCATTAAAGTGATTAACCCAATAACTGTACAACTTAACCTCCCTCATATATTAGGAAAAGTGCACCCAGTGTTTCACAGGAGCTTATTGAAACCAGCAATAGGATCTAATTTAAGATCCTTACCAGTTGCCTCCCCCCTCCTTTGATAGGACAAGGGGAGACTCATGAAGTTAAGAAGATCCTTGACTAGACTATACAGGGGTCGGTTACAGTATTTGATAGACTGGAAAGGGTACCCGTTGTCTGAAGCTACTTGCATGAAAAGTTGGAACATGAAAGCTGATAGACTAGTAAATTTCATGACAAATTTCCAGAAAAACCAAAGGGTCCTCCTGGAGAGGGGAGGGGGGGTTAAGCCATTTTATGTACAATGCATTAACCCCTTCTTTTGTCTTTTGCCTATTTTATTTTCCAGGGTGTGTTTTTTTCTTCGGGGGGGGGGGATGTCTGTCAGCTTCAGAAGCCATATTAGGCCGGAAGCTTCCCCGCTGGGTTTTTTTCTGGAACGCTGACACCAACTAGCACATAAGTAAATAATTCAGCAGGATTCATTTATAGAAGAAACTTGTTTATATGCAATAATATAAAGTATGATGCATGTATACAATTCCCATGCAGCAGAAGTCAGAACCAGAAGTCATAATCACAGAAGCAATACAAACACAGAAGGCAAAGATCCAAGGACAAACTATTTATTTATTAGTTTGATTTATATGCCGCCCTTTTCCGGAGACTCAGGGTGGCTTACAATGCATTAAGCAATAGCCTTCATACTTTTGTATATACCTGCTTTAATAGGGCTTTTGGTTCCCCCTAAGCAGTGTTCTATTTTATACAAAGTCAGCTTATTGCTCCCACAATCCGGGTCCTCATTTTACCTACCTCAAAAGAATGGAAGGCTGAGTCAACCTTGAGCCTGGTGAGATTTGAACTTGCAGTAATTGCAGGCAGCTGGTGCTACTTAATAGCACTTTAGTCTGCTGCACCACCAAGGCTCTTTTTCACTGACTCATATACAGACCAATAACCCTAAGCCATGCCCAGTCTCCAAACCGTCTGGCTCACAACAGGTGCTGTTTCTTAGTACCCAAACAGCTCCCATTGGCTGACCTTGTTATGTCTATCCCAGCTCATAATTTCTCATCCCTTTATCACTGGAATAGACATTAACTAACTTAATATTCTTCCCTTGGTGCACTCCACCCAATGGCTTGGTCATTGTATCTGCCAGCATGTCCTCTGAAGAACAGTGAAGCATGCTAATTAATTTACACTTGAAGGCTTCTCTGACATTACAATACTTAATGTCCACATGCTTCCTTCTATTCTTTACTCTGACTCCTGTTGCCATTTTAATGCAAGCAGCATTATCCTCATACACTGTTACAGCATCATTTACCTTTACGCTTAAATCATGTAACAGTTGTACGTACCAAGTTACCTCTGAACAAAGTTCAGATAGAGCTATAAATTCTGCCTCTGCAGTAGAATTGGCTACAGTTGTTTGTTTCCTGGACTTTCAACCAAATAAAGTGTGAAGGTTCCAACAGATGCCCTAACTAAATAATGAGTCTCGAGCCAAGTTTCAAAAGGAATCCAATGATTTATTAAGAGCAACATGCCAGCATCTACTCAAGTGAGGTTTGCTCTGCTGCACATAAGTTATGGCCCACCTTTGGCCATGTCCCCCCCCCTCCTTTCAGTCTATCGTAAATCACATTCTCCAACAAGGCACTCCCATGGGCTGTAGAGACTCACCCCCTCCGGCTTTGGTAATCTGAAATTCACCATTGGAAGAATGTATGCGTGGAATGTGCTCCCTCCTTGCTTCTAATGACAACTCGAGAGCAGACTATAAATTTTTTGCAAGTTGACATTTAGCTCCCCTCACTTCCTGAAGGCAACCTGTGCAAGGCAAAAATAATTTGAGTACAGGTAAGGATTTAGGGATGCGTCCCCCCCCTCGGCTTGTTTGGATTTTTTGCGTGGAATTTTTCTATAAGGCAATCAGCCTGGATGTTCCTACTCTCTACCCAAGAGGCCTCTGATAAGGGGTAACCCTTCCACTTAATTAAGTATTGGAGTTGTCTTCTGTGCCACCTCGAATCAAGGATTTGCTGCACCTCATAATGGGTTTGACCCCCTATAACCACGGGGTCTGGGGGCTCGCAGGATAGTGGCCTCTGGGTCGATCTCACCACAGGTTTTAAGAGGCTATTATGGGATACCGGGTGTGTCTTCCCTAGCAGTCGGGGCAATTTTAATTGCACTGTGACTGGGTTGATGATCTTTACTATGGAGAATGGTCCCATAAACTTTGACCCCAGCTTCTTGCTAGTGAGATTTAACCTCAAATATTTTGTGGAGAGGTAGACCTTCTCTCCCAACTGGAATGGCTATTGTGGAGCTCGGTGTTTCTCTGCCTGTTTCTTACAGGTTTGTGCTGCTTTTTGAGGTTGCTTTCAGCGTTGACATCCAATCAGTCAAGCTGACTGAGGAGAGGGGATCCCTTGGATACTCAGGCATTGGGATGAAGTCCATGCTGCTCACTACTTTGGGGTTAGTCCCATGCTACTGTGAACCACATTATTGTATGCAACCTCAGTGAAAGGCAGGAGGTTCACTCAATTGGACTGCTGATAGTTCGTGTAGCATCTCAGGTACTGCTCTACCATGGCATTCAGTCTCTCTATCCCCCCCATTGGTGCTCGGATGAAAGGCCAAGCTAAGGCCTGGACAATCCAATGGATTTAAGGAACTCCCTCCAGAACTTAGCTGTGAACTGGACCCCTCTGTCCAAGATGGTTCTCCATGGTACTCCATGCAGGCAGTAGATGTCCTTCAGGAACAGTTTGGCCAACTGGTGGGCTGAGGGTAGTCTGCTGCAAGGTATGAAGTGTGCCTGTTTGGAGAATAGGTCTATTACAGTCCAGATCACCGTATTTCCCCCACTTTTTGGCAACTCCACTGTAAAGTCCATTGCTATCTCCTCCCATGGTCTCATTGGTTTTGCTACCAGTTGCAGCAGTCTGGGGATTTTTCCTGGTCATTTCTTCATTGTGGCACAGATGGTGCAACTTTTCACATAACTGTCCATGTCTTTCTTTATACTGGGCCACCAGAACTATCTCCGTGCTAAATATAAAGTCTTTAGGAACCCGAAGTGGCCTGCCGGTGTAATGTCATGACTTTTCTGGAGGATTAGGGTATGTAGGGATTCTGGAATGTAAAGTTTGGTCCCCTTCATGTGAGGTCATCTTTTTTTGTCAAGATGTGTCTCAGAACCAGGGGTCTGCTAGCAGTTCAATTTTGAGTTTTGTGGTTAGGTCGCTTGCTGATTGGTCTTGTTGGTCATGGCATTGTTTGGGGTCAGGATGCTTCAGCACTGGTTCTGTTGCAAACATTTCTTTTAGTGTTTCAAATGCCTCTTGGCAAATTAGGTCCCACTGTAGAGGTTGTCCCAGGTGCAGTTTTGTCCATGCCCCTCCCCCCTCTTTAAGAGGCCCATCATGGGTTTGGCAATCTTTGGGAATGGGGGGATGAGTTATCTGTAGAAGTTTGCAAACCCTAGGAAACTTTGTAGCTGTCTGTTGGTGCGAGGTGGCACCCTCCTACTTTCCCACACATGAGAAGGTGGCAGCATGGAAGCTTCCGGCCTAATATGGCTTCCAAAGCTGACAGGCATCCCCCCCCTTGCAGGAAAAACACACCCTGAAAAATAAAACAAACAAAAAACAAAAGAAGGGATTAACACCGTGTACAGGACCCCTTGACCCCCTATCCCCCCTCCAGGCAGACCTTTTGGTTTCTTAGAGAATTTATCATGAAATTGCTTTATTAGAGTATCAGCATTCACATCCCAACTTTTCATCTAAGTAGTTTCAGACAACGGGGACCCCTTTCCAGTGTACCAAATACTGTAACCGACCCCTGTATAGTCTAGAGTCAAGGATCATCTTCACTTCATAATGAGTCTCCCCTTGCACTACCAAAGGAGGGGGGGAGCAGATTGTAAGGGCCTTAACTTAGATTCTTTTGCTGGTTTCAATAAGCTACTGTGAAAAACTGGGTGCACTTTCCCTAATATGCGAGGGAGGCTAAGTTGGACAGTCACTGGGTTAATCACTTTCACCATAGGGAAGGGACTTATGAATTTGGGTCCAAACGTCTTGCTACGTAACCTCAATCTCAGGTATTTGGTTGACACCTCATCTCCTATGAAGAGACCGGTGTTTGTCGGCCTGGGCCTTATATTTTTCTGCTGATTCAGCTAAAGCTTTCTTAGTATTCTCCCAACCCTTTTATAATGAGGTCATCCATTCTGTTAGAGACATGGAAGTGGGTGGCTCTCCAGGCAACTCAGGCATCGGCACAATATCCATGCCCGTAGTTATTTGAAAAGGAGTCAACCCAGAACTGCTGTGTACTGCATTATTATAAGCCACTTATGCGAATGGTAATAACTCCACCCAGTTTTCTTGTTGATAATTTACATAACATCTGATGTATTGTTCCACCACTGCATTCAATTTTTCAGCGGATGTTAGTTGATGGGTGGAAAGCTGAGCTAAGCCCCTAGGACGACCCAATGGACCGCAGGAACTCCTTCCAGAATTTAGCAGTAAACTGGACTTATTTATTGAAGTGATAAATGTGATTTATTGACATGGATCATCTTATGGGAAATTAGATTACATTTTTCAGCAAAGGTCTTTCCACACTCCATGCATGGCTTCTCCCCTGTGTGGCTTCTCTTATGGAAAATAACATTACATCTATCAGCAAAGGTCTTTCCACATTCCATGATTTAAATGGCTTCTCTCCTGAGTGGATCTTTATACATATATATATATATATATATATATATATATATATATATATACATCAATATCAATACATGAACAGTGAGGCATCTGGGTATCTTTTCTTTAAATACAAGTAGTAGTGATAATATTAATATTATTTGATATTTAAGTCGTACTTATATAATTGTAATGTTATTATGCATATTTGTTAAAATATAAGCCTCCATTATTTAATTGTTCAACATTTTAATCCCCCATTCTAATAACAATAGTGATATCATTAAAACATACAGTGTCACCATCTTTCAACATCTAATTCTTATATCTATTACTTTTAATATATTATATAAAAATATGCATATTATTATTCCCCATTTCTTGTGTCTGCCTCTATTCTAGCTTCTAATAATGCCAATCTTGTATTACAAAACATTTCCTCCATCCATCATCTCTTGCCCGTTTTAATATTTCAATTCTTATTCGTTTTTTGACTTGCCTCCCAATTTCCTCCCTTGGGTCTTCTTCTCTATCTACATCTTTCCTGTTAGGAAAGATAACTTAAGTATTTCTTCCATCTCTACTATGTTTTGTTGCCAAGCCTCCAGAGGATCTGCCCAACTTTCTTTTCAAAAATATCTTGCTGTTTGTCCAAAATAATGTTTTGGTCTTTTAGCATGTACTTTCCCTGAATTACTTCATTAATTTTTATTACTTTCTCCTTCCTATCTTCTTGTTTTGTTTGTTGATTTGTCCATTCTATCTTTTCCCCTGGTCTCTCTATTATCTCCTCTATTTCCTGGGTTTTTTGATCATTATTCATTATCCCTTGTGAAGCACTTTCTAGCTTCCCATTTATATTATTCATTAAATCCATTATCTCCCTGTGATTCCTTATCATAGACTTATAAATGCTTTGGAACATCGCCACCAATTCTTTTTGCAACACACTTATTTCTCCCTGCTGAAACATCTTGCCTTTTTTTTTTAAATAAGTCCAAATAGTTTGTCAATGATCTATCACTGCCCCAGAGTCTCAATTATCTTTCCCCTCAGATAGTTGGACTGGAAACTATTTACTCAGTCCTATTGCTGCTCCTCCAGGAATACAGGAATACAGTTCTTTATATCCCACAAATAGTCAATTTAGCTCTTTTAGGTAATCCAGGAAAATTTCCAATTTTTTTAAGTCCTCTCTATAAATTAAATCCTGACTCCTAATACTTGAAACTTGCTTTACTGATCAAACTGATCAAATGAGGCTTCAGGAAGAAGAAGATAGAAAAGCTGCTTTTGAAGGCGACGTGCGACTGAGGTCAGTAACGCCCCTTCTGACTATACATGCTCACAAATAATTCCTGCAGAAGCCCAAAGTTTTGAAATGCTTGGTGCAAGGCCAAAGTTTTCACAAACGGCTGAGCATTTTCCCTCCCACACACAGAGAGAAATAGTTTATTATTCTCCTCAAAGCTCTGGGCACACCCTACGTGAGCAAGCTATAAAAGGCTATCGTGATCAAGTGGGATTTTTTGAACGTGAGCTATCCCAGGCAAAAATGGCCTTATCTATGCTCGAGCCAGATAAGAGAGTGTCTCTTGTTTTTCAAATTCCTGATTCCGCCATCTTAGCTTCTTCTTCGAAGCCTAAGCCACACCCCCAAGAAGATATTGTGTCAGGCAAATTAGAACAGAGAGCTGTGTACATGTCACATGACGTCCTCCCTTCTCAGATTACACATGCCACGCAGGCAGAAAAATTAACAGAGCAGCCTGAAACTAAAGCTGCAGCACCATCTGCCAGCCAAAGTAATTTACTAGAGAGAGCCGACATTCATTGCAGATTGCATCAGACTTTATCAAATATGTCCTTAACTCACTCACATATTCAGACTGCAATGCAACAAGTGTCTCCACAGGCCCAATCTTCAGCACACCCTGGTGGTGCTGGTGTCCTTTTAGATGGAGCACAACAATACTTAATGCAGGAAAGGCAAATGACTGCACCTCCAGCAGGCCATATTAATATTGCAGCTCAAGCACCAGCCGCAGCTAGAGCACAGCAAATCCCAAGTGCCTGTACATGTGCCTCCAGCCATGCAACCAGGACCAACCCCTGGTCCACCTCCAGCAGCACAACCAGGGCCATTTTTTGGTCCACAAGTATTTTTACCGGCACAGCCAGCATACCAAATGCATATTCCTCAACAGGCATCTTCTATTGCTCCACTGGCTGGTGAGTCAAAATTAAAGATGTCAGGACAGAATTATAAAGCCTGGGTCAGTGAGGTTAGCCTATTGCTTCGCAGAGTAGTCACCCACTGTATGATTTTTAATCCTCCTGCCCAGCCATGGACTCCTGCAATAAGAGACTTGGAGACTAAAGCTTGCACAACATTGTTGATGTCCATGGATACTGAACTGCAGGTTACCTTTCCGCCTGATGCAACAGCCCAACAAATTTGGGTCCAATTGGAAAATTGCTACAGGCCTGTTTCAATTGAATCTTCATGTTTGCTCATGTCTGAGTTCCATGGTTCAAGATTGAAACCTGGTGAACAAATTGGAGGACATTTAACCAAACTGAAAGGAATCAGAAGAGAATTGAGAGAAAGAGGCTACTTTATTGATGATATTCAAATGATCAGCATTATCATTAACTCATTGAATTATGAATGGAAAGATGCCATTACAAAGATCAATCAAGTCCCTATTGCTCAATGCACAGTGGACTATGTATGCAGACTTTTAACTGAAGAAGCAGCACTCATGCTAGCCACGCCACATTTGAGAGGACCACCCACAGCAAGAGCTCCAGCGAGGCGTCCCTTCTGAGGAAGAGCCTACGTTCCAAGGATGCCAACATGCTACATTTGTAATTGTGTGGGACATGCCACCCGGGATTGTCCCCAACGAGTCCCAGCTCCCAGCTTGTACCAGCCCAGAGGAACAGATTCCAGAGGAGGCAGAGGCGGAAGACAAGGTCATTGTGGTCCAAGATGTGATCC
Organism: Ptyas mucosa; assembly: GCA_012654045.1. Classification (NCBI taxonomy): domain Eukaryota; kingdom Metazoa; phylum Chordata; class Lepidosauria; order Squamata; family Colubridae; genus Ptyas; species Ptyas mucosa. Next base: position 226,642 of record WNWU01000338.1, read on the forward strand.
GCAAGCTCCACTCTCCACATTGGCTTTAACCAACAATCCACAACCTCATCCAGAGTATGACAGACGGCTTTTGTGGACTTTGGACAGTGGTGCAGCGTTGCATGTTACCTACAGAAAGGAACTTTTCACAGAGATGCATAAGCCTGAACCTGAACTACGTGAACTTTATTCTTTTTCCAATCATCCTTGTAAAGTCATGGGAAAAGGAACTGTTTATGTTGAAGAGCTCAATGCATTCATCCCTGATGTTTATTACATACCAACAGCAAATAGTAGTTTGCTTAGTCAGGCCCACTTATCTAGAGTTTTAAAGTTCCAGGTTCACCACCTCAAGAAAGCAAGTTACATAGTTAAGAATGGAGATATTGTTGTGGAAACCATGTTAATTGGTGGTGTTTATTACTTAAAGCCAAAGCCTAAACCACAAACACAGGCAAGTATACAAACTCCAAAAGAGGAGAGTGCAGGCCCAGAGAGAGATGTTCCAGAGAGAGATCCTGTTGCTACTCCAAAGGCTCCTAAAGCCAACAAAAAGAAAATTAGGAAACAGGTTGCTCAGAGCAAGCCTGAGGTTCCTCATAAAACCGTTAATGTTGAGAATTCACTAACTGGTAAACCTTTGTATTACAGGTATATCCATAAGTGGCATAGAAGATTGGGGCATGCCAGTTTCCGTGTTCTTAGGAAAATGCCGGAGTTCGCAAAAGGTTTGGAACTAAAGGGGTGTAAGGTGTTTTTGGATTGTGTTGTCTGCAAGAAAGCCAAATCCAAAGCATAGATATAGTTGGTCCCTTTCCGCCAACGCTTGGTGGTAGAAAATATTTTTTAACAATTGTTGATAATTACTCTAGATATGGATATGTATATCCTATAAGAGAAAAATCTGAGACCTTTCAGATCTTTAAAGACTTTGCAGCTCTCGTTTCTACCCAACACCAAGTTCGCATCGCCAGAATCCAGAGTGATCGTGGTGCTGAATTCATGTCTCAGAGTTTCAGGACTGGATGCGTAAGAATGGAATTCTTCATCAGACCTCGGCTCCTTACACACTGGCTCATAATGGAGTCGTAGAATGACAAGGGGTCCTGCAAACCATGATGCGTTGTCTCCTAGAAGACGCCAACCTTAGTATGCCATACTGGGGTGAAGCTATCAAATATGCAAATTACATTGTCAACCGTACTTGGAGAAGTGTAATAGATCAGACTCCTTTCTTCATGATGTATGGCTACAAGCCCGATCTCAAAAACCTCCATATTTTTGGTTCATACGCTATGGTTAACATTCCCTTAGCTCAAAGAAGAAAAGGAGGTCCAGTAGCAAAGAGACTGAGATTTATGGGTATTGATGATAACTCAAAATGGAGCAAATTTATTGACTCCAGACATGTAAGTGTGATTTCCCAATCTGCTAATTTTGAGGAAGATGTTGACTGGTTTAGGATTCATTCCAATGATCTTGGAGTTTATTTTCCTAGAGATGATGATGTTGATGCCACGCAGTCTGATGACCAAGATTCACAGGCAAATGTTCCATCCACTAGTTTTTCTCAACCTGATGTTCCATCTTTGCAAGCCGCAGATGCTGACGCTAGCGACGAATGTGGGGACAAGGACAAAGCAGAAGAGGAATGGACTGTTGTTCTGAGATGTTCCAAGCGGGCCACAAAAGGAATCTCTCCACGATATTCGTGGTAACTGACAAAAACACCCTTGCCTTTGATTTGCAATGTTACACTTCCACCTGATACATTCACACAAATCAAGCATCTTCCTGATTCAGAGCAAGAGAAGTGGTATGAAGCAATGCAGGCTGAAATGGACAGTCTAAAGAAACTTAAGGTGTTTACTCCTGCAAAACCTCCAGCAAACAAAAGGGTCATTGGCACTCGATGGGTCTACAGAATCAAAAAGAAGCCAAATGGTGAGTCATTGTACAAGGCCAGACTTGTAGCTCAGGGTTTCGCTCAACATTATCCTGAAGACTACACAAATACCTAGTCACCGACAGTCCAGACTGAAAGTGTAAAAATTGCTTTAGCAACTGCAACTATCCTTGGTTTAGAAGTTTTCCAGTTCGATGTTGACACGGCTTATCTACATGCTGGCCTAGATGAAGAAATCTACATGAGGGGTCCTCCAGGGTTCCGACAGCAAGAAGGGGATACCTGGTTTCTACAAAAACGTCTTTATGGTCTGAAACAGTCTGGTTTAATGTGGTACTTATATCTTACTGACAAACTAAATTCAATGGGCTTTATTAAGTCTGAAACTGATGAATGCGTGTTCACAAAAAGATCTAACAATGCATATGAGATAGTTCTTGTTTATGTTGATGACATTGTTTATATTGGTCCAAATAAACAGATGAGTGAAAGTTTTGCCAAAGTTTTGCAGAGATACTTCACATTGAAATCACATTGAAAACTTTAGGTCATGTTAGCACTTATTTAGGTGTTCAGATTGACAAAACACAGAAGGGGTTTAGTCTTTCACAAGAAGATAAAAATGAACAAATGTTGCATCATTGCAACATAAAGGATGCTAACACAACAAAGACACCCATGCAAACAGATTTTCACAATTTGACACAAGAACTGAGTCCTGAGTTCGAGGATCAAACACTTTATCGTTCAGTCATTGGGTCACTGTTGTACATTAGTAGTTGGACCAAACCCGACATTGCACTTAGTGTTAATCTCGTCTCGACACGTAGGTAAGGCAAAACAGTTTCACTGGACACGCGTTAAGAAATTATTGAAATACCGGACTTCCGCTTCCGGTTCCGCTGGCGACAGACTTTGATCGGGCTAGCTCTGGCCCCAGAGTCTGATCCCCCCCATCTGGAGGCCCTTTGGGCCAAGCGCCCCATTATTGGGGCGTTTGCCGTTTGAGGGCGGCTCGCCAGGGGTCCCCTGCCTCACTTCCAGGGGCCGGGAGGCCGATGCTGGCGCGCCCGAGGCTCCAGAGGGGGCGGGAGGCGATCGGCGGCTTTTTTTCGAGGCCGCCGAGGCGCCACAGCGCCTAAGGGGACTGGTGCTACCTAAGAAAGCACAACGGACTGTACTGACTGATTGCAGAGTGGAGCAGGCATCCTGGAGGCGAGAGGGGGGGTTGGAGTTCCCCCCCCCCTTGTAGCTGGAAAGGTGCCGTGGCAGAGAACTAGGGGGAAGGAGATGGGGTGAAACCCCTTACCTTTCTGACTTTTCCTTGGAGGATGGCTGTGGCAGAGCTTCTTGGAGAGGTCTGGTGGCCCCTCCCCCCGGCAGACAATGGCGGCGATCTGACTTCCTGCTTCTTTATTTATGATTGAAGACAACATTCTCCTCTGGCTTCCTGTTTGACCTACTCTATACTTCGGACTCGTTGCTCCTGTGAGCGCCCACTGGTGGACAGTTGAAAAATTACTTAGATTGCGAATCCCTCTTTCTTCTCTGGAGGTTTGCCCTTTGATTTCTCATCTTCTACTGATCTAAGATGGCTAAGGGCCACAAATCAGCAGCAACTGACATGGCGAAAATTTTGGAAAGACTGGCAATATTGGACCAAAAGTTGGACAAGTTAGATGACGTCCAAAAAGGATTATCTGAAATTAAATCTGAAATGACACTTATGAAAAAAGATTTAAATGATGTTCAACAGCTGGCAGAGCAAAACAAGAAGAAGATGGGGGGTCTGGAGGGGGAGGTACGGGCACTCCAGAAGGTGGAGGATGGGAGAGGAAATGCAATGTTAACCTTACAATTGGATAAGATGTCTTATTTTCTCAGGTTCCAAAACGTGGAACAACTTGACCAGGAAAATTTGAGAGAAGTGATGGTTAAAATGTTGGGTGAATTTTTAGAAAGAGATTTGGAGTCTATTGGAAGGGATGTGGACTTGGTGTACAGAGTAAACTCACAATTTGCAATTTTACATAATCTACCAAGAGAGATTCATATTAAATTTGTGAGAAGGGAACTGAGAGATGAGATATTGAGAAAACAAAGACTGGGGGCGCTGGTGTACAGGGGCAAGGAGATCACCATCCTGAAGCAGATTCCCAGACAGGTACGAGAATTAAGAAGAAAATATTATTTTTTATCAAATAAGCTGTACCTCAAGGGAGTAGGTTTTAGGTGGTTGATTCCGGAGGGCTTGATGATTTTTTGGGAGGACAGTAAGAAGAAAATTAATAATGTAACGGAAGCTAAGGCTTTTTTTGACCAACATAAATCCTTCCTAAGTGGAGAAGATACAGGAGCCGAAGAGGGGGAAGTATCAGATGATCAAGGAGCGGAGGCGGACGGAGCTGTTGCGGCCCGGGAGGGGGAGGGAAGCCAGACCATGGTTTTAAGAGCCAGAACTAGGAAATGAAGAAAGGAGGGGAATCTATTGTTTAAGGTTTTTTTAATTGACATTTTTCTTTTCTCTCTCTTCTTTTATTGTATTTTGTATAACACTCCTTTTTTTTTGTTTATATAATTTTTATATAACCTGGTTGTTTGTTTTGATTTAAGATAATAATGTCTGTTGTGTGAGAAATTTAAAAAAAGAAAATAATAATTGAAATATCTTTTCATAAAGATATTGAAAATTCAACATATTGTAAACTATAATATTGTATATTCTTAACCAATAAAAACTTTTTATTAAAAAAAAAAAAGAAATTATTGAAATACCTAAAGCACACCAAACATATGAAGTTATTGTTAGAACCAACACATACTGATTATGCAGAATTACGTTATTATGCAGATTCTGATTGGGCGAGTGATAAGAAATCATGTAAAAGTACTTCAGGTTATATGATGTTCTTAAATGGATGTCCTGTTTATTGGCAAGTGCGTAAACAGAATTTTGTTTCTTGTTCATCTGCTGAAGCTGAATATGCTTGTGTTTCAGATGCATGTAATTCTCTAACGTGGTTTGATGCTTTGTTCACAGATATCTGGACACGTCCGATCCGACTAATCACCGTGATGGAAGACAATGAATCGTGGTTTATATTTCTGAATCACATTTCACAGGTTCTAGGTCCAGACACATGGACATCCGTTATCAAAACATAAAACAAGGTTTTGTTAAATTGCAGTATGTATCTACACATGATCAGATTGCTGATATGCTCAACAAACCACTTCCAGCAGTTCAACACGAGTATCTGCGTAAGAAGATGTGCCTTATTTGATGATGTCCGCTCAACTGGCAAAGAAGGGGATTGTCACTGCATTTTTGTATTTGCCAACTGTGCTTGAACTCTAAGATTTATGCTGCTCAGAACTCTTATCTCTTAGCTACTGCGCATGTCCACATTCTTTCACTCTTCTTCTAACTTTCTTTGTTCGCCTGCCAAGAGGTCCGGCAGGAACGCTGCCAAGATGTAACTAATTAGCCAGTAAGATGTTTTTATTTCTTTACAATAAAATGTGTTTTATTAGAATCGGGTTTATTTTGCTTATAAAGTATACTTCAAGGGAAGGCCACGATCCATTTTTAATTAGGTGCAATTACCCAAAGGGGAATGGGATTAATTGCCACCCTGACATAGTTAAATATAGAACAATAGATAACACAGCAGTCCTCCAGGTGTTGTTTCCACTTTCTCTTCTGACTTATCAGTATTTTCCCAGGGTTAAAGAAATATGTATTCCATTCACCAGTAGATGGTGCTTTCCGCTTAACTCCAACATTGCATAAATTATAACAAGTTCCATTGTGTTTATTCAAACAATCAAAATTCTAACAATAGAATTAGCATTTTGAAATGCCTTATTGCCAATAAAAGTTAGTGATCCAAACTTTCTGTTTTTAAAGATTTTGCGCTCTCTTCTTAATATTCTTTTTTTTTCTGGGTCTGTAATTGTTCTCTCCATAATTGTTTGCCACTTAAACAAACTCTTCAAAGAATCCCATTTTCAGAGTTTATGTCAGGTTTCGGCGTAATCTCAAATAAATTTCATTCTCAAACACAAAGTCTTTGATGAATCTCTCATTTATTAAAGAATTTACGATCCGACCTAAACTCATATGCAGCCAAAACTGATTCTCCGAAACCAAACCCCTCCCCTTCTGCCTCACAATATCTCAATGCCCATTGGCCATCTTCCAAATCAGTCTCTTCTGCCCACTACTTCAGATCACAGGAATGTCCCCCTCC
>WNWU01000339.1:0-41613 GCA_012654045.1 Ptyas mucosa
GGGAGTTGAAGTCCACAGGTTGTAAAAGAGCCACAATTGCCCAGCCCTGGGCTAGGGTAGGCTGATGCCACGTGGCTGGGAGGCGGGGCAGGGTGAGGGGCGAGCGAGCCAGCAATTTAACAAATGGTTCGGTGTGCTGCAAGGCCAATAAATTGCAAAAAAACACCAAACCGTTTGTTAAATTACTGGCTCGCCCGCCCGCCTGACCCGCCTCCACTATTTATTGGCAAGGGGCGGGGTGAGCCAGCAATTTAACAAACGGTTCGGCCGAACCGCCTAGAACTGGCAGAATCCCACCACTGGACTTCCCCATGAACACCAATGGCCAATACATTGCCTTTGCCTTTTCAAAGAGATGTGAGATTCCTCCCTTATTTCCTGTGTTTGGATACAACATCTCACCTTGTCACCTTTTAAGTGATTCTCACTACAATCTAATGTGGCTATCAGTAAATATCAGTTGTCAGCTAAACCTAAGTACAATGCAACTATCACACCAAAATGCAATAGTTGGATTCCAATAACATGTGAAATCATACTACGGTTTGCTTCTTTCTCAGTTGCACAAGTCTTCTTAAAACTCAGCAATTTCTAATCAAGGTTTATCACATCTCATGTAGTGCAAGCATAGACAGCTGTCTTATTTTTCAGAACATCTTCCATCCCAGATAGACCAGACAGGAAACAGAGCTAGGTGAGATCATTCTATTTTATTGAAAGGGTCCATTAACAGAATCTTGTAAGTCAGAAAGTACAACCTTCCTGTTGTACTTCCTGTTGTCACTTTTAATTGCTTCATTCATTAGGGTGGGCCCTTACTAAATTTCTTTCTCTGATTATTAAGTCACTAGCTGCTTCCCCCTCTCTTCTATGAGATCCTAGCTCTAGCTGCTTCCCCCTCTCTTCTATGAGATTCTAGCTAGCATTTCTTCTTCGGCAAGGTCATCCATGCATTGCATTATAATCATAATCAAGCAAGATAGTCAAAAACTAATATCTCTGTCTTTGAAAAGGGGGAAAGATGTTCCAGCAAACTGCAGTTTAGTGCATGGAGCATCTACACCATCAAAGATGCAGGAGCAATGTTAGGGTTCCAAGTAATACATCCACAATAATAAGTACACCAAGGCAAGCATCTTCCCTAAAGAACAATTTATTGGAACATACCATGTTGGCACAAACCTGGTGAAAACAGGCTCTAAAAGTCCCGCCGATTTTCACCTAATTAAAAGTAAAAGTTTTTGTTATTTCCCCCTGGTCACCCATCACATGGTCCAATCAGCATGCAGGTCAGTAGACAGACAACCTCAGCCTCCTCCTGCCTAACACCTGCACCAATGTCCTTGGTTCCCAGGGAAAAGAATTTTATTTTGGCTACAACCTCCAAACTATCTCTACTTTCCCTTCCTTTCAAGCTCCAGGCTGTGTCAGCACTAAAGCAACAATAAAGAAAATGGCTGCAGTCAGGCCAACTTCAGGGTTGACAAGCAGCTTATATCAGGATACTATATATCATGAATACCCCTAAAACACTGAGGTACTTGCTGGATGTTGAAATGGATTTCTTGAAGAGTTCTTGCCAAATTCACTTTATGGAAGATGCAACAAACATCAAACAGCTACTGTTACTATAACTTCAACAAATAATTTGAGAAAGTGTCCCTTGACATGCTGATTACATATTCATCATCAATACACACATCCATTTCATAATCAGTTCTCTAATTTCTAAAATCAAAATTCTTCTTATACAATTAAATTTCTTTCTGACAAGAAAGAAATTTCCTCACCCTGTTCAATTACAATGGAAAAAGAGGAAGGCCTAGAAGCAAGTTTTCACATATCTATGGAGATTCTCAATCATCCAGGACATGATTGTCCCAATGGTGCTTTTCCAAAAGGCAACTAGAGTTTCTTCGGGGGGTTTTTTTGTTTTTTTTTAATTTGATTTATATGCCGCCCTTCTCCGGAGACTCAGGGCGGCTTACAATGCGTTAAGCAATAGCCTTCATACTTTGGTATATTTATACAAAGTCAGCTTATTGCCCCCACAAACTGGGTCCTCATTTAACCTACCTTAGAGAGGATGGAAGGCTGAGTCAACCTTGAGCCTGGTGAGATTCGAACTTACAGTAATTGCAGACAGCTGGTTTTAATCACTATGCTTTTAGTCTGCTGAGCTAAACCAGGCTCCTTGAAAATGTTTCACTTCCTGTATTGCTGCTGTCCAGTGTAGATGCCTGCTTGTTTTAGCTGGGCAGCTGGGATGAGCTTCATGCCTTGGGTGACTGGGAGTATGGACTCTTGGCATCCGCTCCCAGGGGTCTTTGCTTATCAGGAACAATCTCTACAACACACAGGACATGAGGCAGCCCATGAACACTTATCTAATCAGCCATGTGCTGAGAATATCTGGATTGTGATGCGGTAAAAATGTGGACAGTAAATAAACATTTACAAAAGTCCCACAATCTGCTAACAAAGCTACCTGATTAAATAATGAGATAAGATTGTAATAAGGAAATATTTGTGCCTCACCAGTACTTTTTATCACATCACCAGAATTTCATAAACTGAGTAAATCATTTTTTGACTAGAGCGCAAGCAAACTCCTTTAATGGCCTAGGAAAGTGTTGGCGAACCTTTTCAGCATCAAGTGCCAAAGCGGAGGCATGCGCATGCATACATTCCGGAAGCTGGAAGAGCAGCCACCCAGTGCGCATGCGCGTGCTGGGAGAATGGTCTTCCAGGTTCCGGCGTATGCATGCGCACCAGACACCTGGTCTTCTGGTTTCTGGTGCGCATCAATATGTGAAGACCAGCTGGCCGGTGCAGATGCGCATGCCAGAAACCGGAAAATCATCTTCCTGGCATGCACATCTGCACCGGACAGATGTTCTTCCAGTTTTCAGTGCTCCCATGTGCTTGAAGACCAGCAGGCTGGTGTGCCAGAACCTGGAAGAGCAATGGGCGATGGCTCGCGTGCCCAGAGAGATGGCTCTGCGTGCCACTTCCGGCATGCGTGTTATAGGTTTGCCATCACGGGCCTAGGATACCATTCATCTGATCCAGGTTTTCCTCCTATAGAATGAATACCTTAGGGTTTTTATATATCTCAATCTTTGATCCTGCCCTGTGATTCTTCCCCATTGACTGGTAGAGCACTAACTCTCTTATTCTTGGAACCACAAACCTATGAACACAATCAGCATATTCATGCTAGTATATTTTCCTTAGCACATGTCAGTTTTTCTACCAGACCCTGATATAGTGACATGTAGCACTTCATCACTGATGTGTATGGAAAATGGGATATGGAGACTCATCTGAAATAGGCTATGAAGACAGAAATCTATGCTCTTTTAAAGGGATTTCTGCATACAAAGGGAGATTTAATCACCTTGATTTTTACCTATAGGTAATTCACACTAAATGGACTCCTAATTCAGCAACTGTTGAAAGTTATGACAACACTGAAGAGGAGACTTATGACTGGTTCTTGTAGCTGTAAATTAGATGCTTGGCCAGTAGCATGTACAGTATTTACGACAGCCACAGCATCCCATGGCCACAGGATCGCAATTTCCAATCTTCGTACCTGGCTTCTGACAAGCAAAATCAATTGGGAATCTGACAAATGATGATCACACGATTTGGCATCTAATAACCAGGTGAAATTCATTTCACAATCGCAGTCAAAAACCGACACTGTAAGTCAGCACAGTCTGACATCAAGTGCAACAACTGTGCCAGTTAGTGATGAAGTTGCCAGTCTCTATTGTGGTCCCTAAATGAGGAGTTCTTCTACCGTGATGGATGGGGATGGACAAATCAGAAAATGACTGTGCCTATTTGTGTGGGAAATTGCAAGCTGTCTACAAATTTTATTCTGCTATATAACTATGGTACTTGTCAATTCAAGAACCAGGGTTCCTCGTTACTATAATTATTCCTCTATTTACAAACTTTGGCAAGTATGACATTCTCTCTCTAACCACAACTGGAAAATACAGGTTCTTCTAGAAGCACTAAACTAAAAACATTCAGTTATAGGTGTCACTAAATGAAAGCATTGTAACATAAGTTCCATCACCAAGGGACAAAGAGGTAGAAGAGATGAATTTCTGGTTGTGTGTGTCTTGCTGAGATGGATGGGAAGAAATTAGGGAAGATATCCAATTGATTTGTGGGTATGACTCCAATAAGGGAGTTCATTGGTTTATACAGTCACATGGGATATCTGTAGACTTAGAAGACTTAACCCCTTCTGGTGCCTGGGGCATCATACGTAGGCAATATCTGACAGTGTGGACTTGAAAGAAAATACCCCTTACCCCTCTTTGTCAAGCTCTTTCCCAAATCTCCACCATTACATCTTTTAAAGTAAAAACCAAAACACAATTTTTTCCACAATTGTAATATCTTAATCTAAACATTTACTTTTCTATTATATCACCACAAATCTTAATTTCCAAATAACACAACTCAATATTTAATTACAATTATTGCCCTAAATTCTATCTATATACCCATATCCTAGGACCCATTATCTTAAATCTTTAAATCCTAATCTCTTTTAACTTACCCCACTTATCATACATTACATTCTTCATTTTACATAGAGTCATTTCATTATTACAATCTTATCATCTTCATTTTACTATTCATATCAACATAGTCACCTTTATTTTTAATACTAATCCCAACATAATCATTTTATTATTACTATCAATTCCAGCTTGAATCATATTTATTTTAACTATTTGTCTCTTGATCATCTTCTTTTGGCTGTTTTCAAGCATATTCATTTATTATTTGGCTGTTTCCCAGCATAGTCGTCTGTTGTTTTGGCTGATTCCCAGCATATTCATATTGTTTGGCTGTTACCTAGCATATTCATCTTTATTTTACTATCACACCCAGAATAAACATCTCCATCTATTATTTTGACTGTTTCTCAACATATTCATCTATTATTTGTTTCTGTGGGAAAAGTTGAGTAAAAAAATGGGAATTGTTTTCTGTCCCTCAAAACTGGGGGAGGAAAAGTGTAACGGACCTGAAAGCAAGGGAAAATATTAATATTTTCCCTGAGATCAAAACCAAAATACCAGTTGCCAAGATTTTGGATAAAACTATTAATCCTTGTTTAATGTAACCAAAAATATTGTGGTGGTAATAAAATATAGCATAACAAGCGAGTGACATTTATAGAAATCAAAAGTATATTCATCAATATTAGTGTAAAATTGGGTCAAGCTTTAATACATGATTAATTTAACCAGATAGCAATTTATTGCTCCATTTTTTCAGTTGTAATACAATTTGTTCTTTATATACAATGCTGTTAATGCAAAAACCCTACATTCTTAATATTTTACTACGCAAATGCCCTATTAAATGTAAACGCCCTATTAAATGTAAATGAGGAGAAAAGAAAAATGGATATTGTATCAATACTAATTACCATTCAAATGCTCATGTTACAAGTACTATAATCATTTGTTTTTTCATAAATATCAAATATAATGAACATACAATAAAATCAAAAACTGAAGGAACAGCATACATTTGTATTTGTTTTTTACAACAGCAGTTTCAGTCTTCAGATAAATTTTTTGCTCTTGCTAATAGGCAGTTAAAAAATAGGGTAAATAAATAAATTCCATCATTTTGCTTCCTGCTGTATATGCATATCTATTTGTGTATGTGTGTCTCTGAGTGCCAAGAACACCAAAGGCCATTACAACCTTTGTCTTTTCTAATACAAAAACTTGTTTCAAATTTGTATTGATGAATTTATGGAGTGCTTCAGTTTCTGGCTCATACAGAGGGTAAACATGGCCTCTGGTGATGGGCACTCCTGGTATCAGATCAATGGCATAGTGGTAAGGCCAATGGGGAGGTAAACAATCAGTCTCCTTGATACTAAAATCATCTTGATATTCAAGGTATCACTAGAACATAATCCACTGGTGGGGAGCAAAAGCAGTTTAGTTGTCTTCTAGGTGTTGGAACACTCTTTTTGAGCCCAGAATGGGACAATTGGCTACAACCACCTGGCCCAGCCTGCTTCACCCACCCCCCTGCCCCAGCTAACCCACCACACCCATCCTTCCCCCATCACTGTCGCTCTTCTCCCTCCACTCCTGATGCTCCTCCCTTTCACACTCACCCAGGCAACTAGTCATGGGACAAATCGCCCCATCCAATTTGATGTGTGACACAATTAGCCACATGTCCTGATAGTCAATCTACACAACAATCTCTTAGTCTTCTCATTGGATGCAACATGCAGGCACAGTGCCTGGTGGGACAGGCAGCAGCCTCAGGTTCCAACGCAACCAGGCCACTTCTCCCTACCAGGTGTGCCTTTATTTATTTATTTATTTATTTATTTATTGGTTCGATTTATATGCCGCCCTTCTCCGGACACTCAGGGCGGCTTACAATGCATTAAGCAATAGCCTGCATACTTTTGTATATACCTGCTTAGTAGGGCTTTCACCCTGCCGCCCCTAAGTGGTGTTCTTTTTTATACAAAGTCAGCTTATTGCCCCCACAATCCGGGTCCTCATTTTACCTACCTCAAAAGGATGGAAGGCTGAGTCAACCTTGAGCCTGGTGAGATTTGAACTCGCAGTAATTGCAGGCAGCTGGCAGCTAAGTGCTATTTAACAGTGCTTTAGTCCGCTGCTCCACCAAGGCTCCTGCCTTCCCAGGAGAGATGCAGTGCCCTGCCACACACACACACCCCAAATGGGAGGCATGGGTTCCACCCCACCTTGCCATTCCTGCCACCTGTCTACTACTGCACTGCCAGGTCAGGGAGAGCTGCATGTTCCTGAGCAGAGAAGGTGCTAGGTCAGGCAGGCAGTGGCTTCAGCCACCAGGGAAAGTGGGCTGCTCCTCCCTGTGAGGGATGCCTTCCCAGGGGAGGTATATCCCCAAAATAGAGGGTTGAATGAATCACCCAAATATCTGGCAACAGGTTCAGTGACAAAGTATTATCTAGGCTGCATCTTCTGAGGTAGGGCGCAGAAAGGAAAATGTAACCAAATAGAGTTTACTAAAGGATATGATTGTATGTCTTCATTTTATTTCTAAAGCAGATAGAATGAGCTTCACTAAGAAATTACCATGTTTAAACTAAACATTTGTTTGGGGGAACAGTGACTACCAAATTGGGTCCCTTTGCTTGCTAAATTATGCAATCACATTTAAAATCACATTTCTGTTTTGTTTTTCAGGATGAGCTGCTCCTTTTTATTCAAATCAGGTCGAAAAAGGATAATGTAGCACTTGGGGAAAAAGATGCAACCCAGCAGCCCAGCACTGGAGGCCAAGATGGAGAAGACCTGCACAGCCACCATGTACTTGCTCTTGGTACTCAGGTAGGTGGGCACAAAGGAGATCCAAACACTACAGAAGACCAGCATGCTGAAGGTGATTAGCTTGGCTTCATTAAAGGCCCCAGGCAGCCTTCGGGCTAGGAAAGCTACTGTAAAGCAGACAGCTGCCAGGAAACCCATGTAGCAGAGAGCAATGTAAAACATGGCAACTGAGCCTTCATTGCACTGCAGTACAATCTCTCTTGCCTGGGAAGTCATATCTGAATCAGGAAATGGAGGAGAGGTGCTCAGCCAGATGGCACAGATCATAACTTGGACAACAGAGCAAGAAGAAACAATGGAATTCCCCAAAACCTTCCCCAACCATTTCCTCACACTGTTTCCTGGCTTGGTGGCTAGGAAGGCCAGCACCACCGTGATGGTTTTGGCCAAGAGAGAAGAGACAGCCACGGAGAAAATGATGCTGAAGGCAGATTGTCTCAAGAGGCAGGTGGCTTTTCTTGGCTGGCCAATGAAGAGGAAGGAAGACAGGAAGGAAAGCAGGAGGGCAATGAGGAATAGGTAGGACAGGTCCCGGTTGTTGGCTTTAACTACTGGAGTTTCCAGGTGCTTAAGAAAGATGCTTAAAACAAAGCAGGTGCTCAAAGAGAAAAGTAGAGTGAAGGAAGTAAGGATGATGCCCAGATCGTCTGAGTAGGATAGGAAAGTTATCACCTTAGGAATACACTGATCTTGGTTATTGTTGGGGTGCTGATCTTCTGGGCATCTCACACAGTGTTTGGCATCTGCAAAGAACAAACACAACACCCGTCTTCTTCATTGGTATGGAAATTTTTCAATGTTAAAGTGGTTAGCTTTATTTGAATTACATTCCAAAAATGTAGAATTCTACCGTTTTTGAGGAACTTCCTTACACCAAGGGTAGGTCATTCTAAAAGAATGACTTTGAGACATTGGAAAAGAATCTTTATTCCAGATATTAAAGATTGGATTCATGACATGTGTCAGATCCTTTCAAGCAAAACAAAAAAAACAAAAAACAAAATGGCTACTGTAGAGATGATATACCTATATCTATATATATAAAAGCCAAATACCACTCACTCATCGCAAAATTGCAAGCTGAATAGGTTGTAGAAAAAATGGTTTTAAAAGTTTTTTTAAAAAAAGTTGGCCACGCTCACTCAGTCATATTAACCCACACACACCAAGGCACACCCACACAACTGGTAGTAACAAATTTTACATTTCACCACTGAGTTAGACGTTCTACTTCCCCTCCCCACCTGAAAAGAACTCTGTTCCAACTGCCAGTTGCCTTATATTGACATGCTCTGATGCTAAGGAGTTACACATTCTACATAAATTTTCAAGCTTTAACTATCAATTTATCAAGCCCGATCACATAGTTTCATAGCGAAGCACGGGTATCCAGCTACTAGTATTTTATATTTCCTCAGCTTTTTTCCTGTTTTCCTTCTTATACTTTATTATTCTCTTTTATATTTTATGTGGGGTTTGTTGGTTTTTGTTTGTTTGTTTGTTTGTAGTTGGGTGGTTTCTTTGCACCAGCTCTCTTTCAGTGGGAGAAAATCATCTCCTTGTGATGATTGTGAAAAAATTGTGAAAAAAATAAAAGTGTGAGATAAACTAATTAAATTGGTATAAATACTTGTGGGTATTAAAACTAACAAGACATGTACAGCTTTTCTCTTTGGAGTCACCCACCTTCCTGGGTAGAGATGGTCCCTTCTGCGCACTGAACACAACTGTAACAGCAAATTGGCTTCATGGGGTCCAGCAGCCTGACAAATCCAGGCAGACAACTATCCACACACCGAGACGTTGGCAGAGGCTGAAGGTAGAGAAAAGAAGCCTTCAATGGAATAGGTGAAGCTGATATCCTTGCCACCCAGAGTCACCTTATAGGGGAGGTGGGAAGCATAAAAATTAAATCAGTCAATAAATAAACCAAACCACTGGCGTAAGTAAGCTTTAATTGCTGGATCTAAACCTGAAAAATCGAAAGAGCCACAAGTAAGGATGGCAAAAAATGTCTTTAACCTCTGTGGGTATCTTGTGGGCATCTGGCAGAGAGTGCAGTGATGCAACCACAGGGTGTCTCAAATAGATTTTTGATCATTCTCCCCCCACATCTAGAAAATAGACGTCTGCTCTCATGTTGCTCCCATCCTTTCCCACCAAGGATAAGGTTGCTTTTCTGTTGGCAGCTTTATACGCTCTCTAACTTCCAGGGGGTTCATCTCAGAGGAGAGACAGGGAGAGAGGTCAAGGGCAGGCTGGGAAAGGAATGGAAGGGAGAGCAGAGATACACAATCCAAAGAAAACAGGGGAGCATCTTGGAAGCTTGTCTCCAACACGGCATTGAGCCCAGGTGCAGAGGGAGCATTTCAGATATCTTCACTACAATGAACGTAGTAGAAATGAGGCTGAGAAATTCCTCTTGTGGTTTCCAAGATTATGCGTTGACCTCAGACCGGATTAAAGAGAGCTTCCTGAAATCTATACAGTCCTTGTTACTTTGATCTTGCCCAGCTGCATGGTCCCAAACTAGAAGGGAAGAGAAGAGAAGAGAAGAGAAGAGAAGAGAAGAGAAGAGAAGAGAAGAGAAGAGAAGAGAAGAGAAGAGAAGAGAAGAGAAGAGTTGGAAGGGACCTTGGAGGTCTTCTAGTCCAACCCCTTGCCCAGACAGGAAAACTTACACCACTTCAGACAAATGGTTATCCAACATTTTCTTAAAAACTTCCAGTGTTGGAGCATTCGCAACTTCTGGAGACAAATTGTTCCACTGATTAATTGTTCTAAATATCAGGAAATTTCTCCTTAGTTCTAAGTTGCTTCTCTCCTTAATTAGTTTCCACCCATTGCTTCTTGTCCTACCCTCAGATGCTTAGGAGAATATCTTGAGTCCCTCTTCTTTGTGGCAGCCCCTGAGATATTGGAAGACTGCTATCATGTCTCCCCTAGTCCTTCTTTTCATTAAACTAGCCATGCCAGTTCCTGCAACCGTTCTTAATATGTTTTAGCCTCCAGTGCCCTAATCATCTTTGTTGCTCTTCTCTGCACTCTTTCTAGAGTCTCCACATCTTTTTTACATCGTGGCAACCAAAACTGGATGCAATATTCCAAGTGTGGCCTTACCAAGGCATTATAAAGTGGTATTAACACTTCACGAGATCTTGATTCTATCCCTCTGTTTATGCAGCCTAGAATTGTGTTGGCTTTATAGTGTCAACTTCAATAAAGAGCCTTGGTAGTACAGTGGTCTAATGCACCCTGTTATTAACACCAGCTGCCTGCAATTATTGCAGGTTCGAATCTCACCAGGCTCAAGGTTGACTCAGCCTTCCATCCTTTCTAAGGTAGGTAAATTGAGGACCCAGTTTGTGGGGGCAATAAGCTGACTTTCTATAAATATACAAAAGTATGAAGGCTATTGCTTAGCGCATTGTAAGCTGCCGTGAGCCTCCGGAGAAGGGAGGCATATAAATCAAATTTTAAAAAAATTGGATCAGGCCTGCCATAGCCATCTTTCCATTACTCAGCTTTCTGAGAAAATTTTCTGCCACACTTGGGGGTGGGGGGAGGAGGGAGCTCTGGAATGTCAGACCAGACATCAACAATAGACTATCCCATGGGAACAAAGGTCATCGCAACAGCTGCTGGCCAGAGACTGAGGGGAGTTGCCAAAGTTGCCAGAGAGGCGCGAGAACACCTAATTGGACAATGTGACCTAATTGGACAATTGGGGGGGGAGGTATTATCTATTCTTTAATTATACAGAAACCGCAGGTAATATTTAGAGCTGGTTTCGTTTTCATTCGTGCCGACATGATGTACTCAATAAAACAGTTCTGTGAGAAAGCTGAAAGTCTCGGAATGCTGAATTGGTTGGGTTCATTATCCGGAACTTTGATAGATAGATTAGACAGATAAGTCTTCTGCCTAGAGCAGGGGTTGCATACTAGAAGACCTATGAAATCCCTTCCAGATATATGATTCTACGGTTCTAGGACAGATGGCTATAATTTCCATTGGAGATGGTTTCTATCCTCCACTAAGGATTTTGTTTTGTTTTTTTCTTGAGTGGGATCTTGGTTCTGATAACAAACCCAAAAGAAAGTCAAGGGCTTTATGCCTTTTCACTGAATCCTCCATGCCTTGCCCCATGGACCACAATAAATCCTTTGGGGTGGGGATGTCCTAATAATCTCCAATGAACCATATAGAACATTTCAAGTTCTGCCGTTGCTATAACAAACATAAGCCAAAGAGGAATTCTGAATTCTGTGGCTGAAGGTGCTCTTGTGACGCACAATTGGGAGGTTCGGTTGGGAAAAAGCCACAGATTTTAAACAAGACATACAAAATGTGGAACTGAAAGAAATTATCTTCCCCATCTCATTGACCTGCACGGCCCTTCTGATTGCGGTCTGGTCCACTGTGAGCTTGAATTTATCTTCTGAGAGTCCCTTTCTTTCCAAGCTCCCAACCTTCACTTTGTTACAAGTCCAATTGGGAAACGTCTCCCAGAACACGATGTCAAAGTCAACTGCCAGGTCCCCTTTCTCATCCAAATAGACTCCCTCCATGGAATTATTGCGATATTGGGAGATGTACAGGAAAGGGTGAAGCTACAACAGCAAAGAGAAATGAATCAATTGATGAAATTAGGAAAGCAAGACTGATGTTCAAATTCTCCTGATTCCACAGATGACTGTCCTTTAATTCAGGACTTGGTTAGGGAGGCTGAGTCATTCCTCAGAGCTGAGCTAGGAACAGGGGTGGAATTTGACCAGATCAGACCGGATTGCATGTACCAATAGCGGTGATTTTAAATGGTTCGCCTAACCGGTAAAAACCACCCCTGGTTGGCCCCTCGCCCGCCCACCCGTTCGCCCGGGCGGTTGCCTACCTTCACAAGCTGGCTGTGTGGACCGCCGGGAAGGCCGTGTGGAAGGCAGGCAAGCAAGCATGCCAGGGCCACCTGGCCACAGGGAAGGGAGCTAGCAGCCTACTCCCTTCCCCGCAGCCCTGCCATGCTTGTCTGCCTTCCACACGGCCTTCCCGGCAGTCCCTCATGCCCGCTTGCCTTCCAAGGTCTGGTCCCACATCCAGCTCTTGATGTGCCAGGCTGGCCAATGGGTGGGTGGGCGGATCTTGGGGGAAACGCAGCCACTGGGCTGGGCCGCTTCTGGGCCAGGCTGGCCAGTGGGTGGGCGGCTGGCCCTTGGGGGAGATGCAGCCACTGCGCTGGGGCTGTGAGGGGCAGTGGCGGCAGCACCACATGTGCATCCCCAGGACATCTGCCCTCCCTCCCGGAGCGCTGCTGTCGCCCTGGAGCTCACCTTTGCCTCTGCAGCCCGCTGGCCCCTTGGGGCAGCGCAAATACCGCTTTTGCCCTTCTCTTTCTCGGTGCAGCACGTTTGTTTGTTGGGCTGCTTCCCCAAAGCCAGCAGCTCCGCAGCCAGCTGCTTTGCTTTTTCCCTCTTTTTGGGAGGCTCGCGCAGCCGCAGCGGCACCAGCATGTGGGAGGCAGGCAATCCAGACACCCCGTGCTGGTGCTTGTTCAGTGCAGCTGCAGGCAAGCCAAGAGACAGTGGGACGGAGGGGCTGGTGCATTGGGATTGCCTCTGCCTCCCCCATGCCTCTGCCTCCCCCATGCCTCTGCCTCCACCTTCTGCTGGTGCCACCACACAAGCCTCCCATGAGGAAAAAGGGAAAAAGCAAAGCAGCTGGCTGCAGAGCTGACAGCTTCGGGAAGTGGCCCAACAGGAAGAAGTGCCATGCCCAGAAAGAGATGGGCAAAAGTCATTCTGTGCTGAAGCAGAGCCATTCCGAGCCTTCAGCGTATCCC
The DNA here is from genome assembly GCA_012654045.1 of Ptyas mucosa. Taxonomy (NCBI): domain Eukaryota; kingdom Metazoa; phylum Chordata; class Lepidosauria; order Squamata; family Colubridae; genus Ptyas; species Ptyas mucosa. The sequence continues at coordinate 13,231 of WNWU01000339.1, forward strand.
AGGATTGCAACACTGAAGGTTCAGAATGGAACTTTTTTCACGAACGGCAGGAAAATGGGGAGGGGAATTTTCCTGCCTACCATTCTTCCCTCAGTCTGTGCTGAGCTTGAGGAATGGGAGACAGGCAGGAAAATCCCCCTCCCCATTTTCCTGCCTTTCACGAAAAAGGCTCCATTCCGAACCTTCAGCGTATCCCAGGATTGCAACGCTGAAGGCTCGGAATGGAGCCATTTTAATGAAAAGCAGGAAAATGGGGAGGGGGATTTTTCTGCCTCTTAGCCATTCCTCAAGCTCACCACAGACTGAGGAAAGGATGGTAGGCAGGAAAATCCCCCTCCCCATTTTCCTGCCATTCGCGACAAGGAGTGGCTGGGAGGGGAGGGGCCGGGTGCGGCGCCCCTTGACGTGAGTGATATCAAGTTGGCCATGCCCATGCAGTCACATGACCTCACCACCAAGCCACGCCCACAGAACCTGTAGGGAAAAAAATTGAATTTCATCCCTGGCTAGGAAGCTCTCCATTCAACCTTGCTTTGGAACCAAACAATGATGGTCTGATACTTGTCTCTTTCCTCAGTCACTTCCCAATGATCTGACTTCCTTTCAGGATCAGGGGGGACACATTCTAATAGATCTGATACACCTGGAAACTACCCTTGTATATTTCAGAATGATGGAGGAAAGTCTACTTTAGCACAAATACAGCTGAACAAAAGACTGTCTCACTCATGAACCGAGGATTCAGTGAAGAGAATCTTATGGGAATGGGCAAGAAAAGAAAATTTTAGAGCACATACTTTAGATATGGTGTGTGTGTGTGTGTGTGTGTGTGTGTATGTTTTATTTAGATAAAATTTTAGAGTAATATTGTACTGCAAACTAGGGCATACAAAACCTTTGCTAGACCAATTCTCGAATACAGCTCGTCTGCCTGGAATCCACACTGTATATCGGACATCAATACAATTGAGCAAGTCCAGAGGTATTTCACGAGAAGAGTCCTCCACTCCTCTGCTCACAAGAGAATCCCTTATGCTACCAGGCTTGAAATTTTGGCCTTGGACAACTTAGAACTACGCCGCCTATGGTCTGATATAAGTATAGCACACAAAATTATTTGCTACAACATTCTACATGTCAATGACTACTTCAGCTTCAAACTCAATAATACAGCGGCAAACAATAGATACAGGCTCAAGGTAAACCGCTCCAAACTCGTTTGCAGAAAATACAACTTCAGCAACAGAGTGGTCAATGCCTGAAATGCACTACCTGACTCTGTTGTTGCATCCCCAAACCCCCAAAACTTTAACTTTAGACTGTCTACTGTTGACCTCACCTCATTCCTAAGAGGTCTGTAAGGATGGGCATAAGCGCACCAACATGCCTACCATCCCTGTCCTACTGTCCCCATTTATTTGTATCCATTTCCTGTGTTCATATTCATGTTTATACTGTACAATACCTGTTATCTCGTACATGTTTGACAAATAAAAAAATAAAAATAAAAAACATTTCTGTGGTAACGTTGCTGCAAATTAGGAACTAATAAAGAAGGTGTTGGACTAGGAGATGGGAAAGCTAGTTACATGCTCAGCCATGGAGCATGACTGGGTCAGTCCGTCCCTCTCACGCCAAGAGTTTTAATGTAATGTGCAGAAAGATCATTATGACTCAAAGAAGTCAGAAGGAAAATTAAAAGAAACAGCGATATTCAAGAGAACAAATGCTCTAATTTTCAAATGATCCACCCAGATACCTGGCAACAGGTTCAATGACAAAATTGTTATTTGAACCCCTCTAGGCTGCATCATCTGAGATGATAAAAGAAGATTTATCCAGATGGGGGTCATTAAAGGATATGATTGTACCTCCTCATTCCATTTGCAGTCCAATCAGAGACTAAATATTGTATGTTCTTTAGTTAGTTGCAAGATATAGAAGCCACTCCAATCAAGCATCATTCTGAGCATTGTAAAACTGCTCATCAGATGAAAACAAAATTAAAGATAACAATTTATTCATGAAAAAATCAATAAAAGGTCAAAAACTAAGTACCTGCCAAGGCTGCACTCTTAAAACTCCTGACCCTTTTCTATTTTTTGTGCCCCTTCCCTGGAAACTGAGAGAGTAGGCCGCATGTAAAGCATGTGCAACCATCCAGATGGTATGGTAAATATGGTAGCCATTCTGGGATAGAATTCTTTCCCTCAACTCTTGAGACACACGGTTCGGTTTTCCTCTCTCTGTGCACCTTGTCCAGCCTTTCACAGACAGGGTGTGCTTTGAATAGGAACATGAAAATAGTTTATTTATAAATCTCTCAGTAAAAGACTGAAGTTGGGAGAGACGATCATAATTTATTTTTTTATTTGTGTGACTAAGTAAAGAAAAAATACAATGGTTGTGCCAAGTGAAAGCTACATGACTTGACAACTCCAAAGTGAGATCCCAGAAAGCTGTTGTAATCCAAAGTTTCCCTACAACAGATGTCCCAAAGTTGGCCAGTAAAAAGTGTGTGGATGACAATCCGTGTGAGAAGGTTGAAACCTCAGCATAGTAAAGCAAGATTTTGACTTGGTTCCATTTGTTGAAAAGGCCAACATCCTTTTTCTTTAAAATGACATATGATGAAACCGATATTGAGAAAACAACACAAATGCCATTCTGGTCCAGTAGAAGTGTGAAGAGACTCATAAATTTATCTCCATTTTCACTCTCTGTACCAATAAGGCCCACCAATGTCCATTTGAAATACTGGAGGATTTTGATGATTCCTAGATATTCGTTTGTTTCTGTAGGAAAGGTTGAGTAAAAAAAAGGGAATCGCTTTCTGTCTCTCAAAACCTTGGAAGGAAAAGTATAACTGACCTGAAAAGAAGTGAAATATTCACATTTATTCCCACTTTGGTATTTTTAGCCATTCTGAGAGATTATCCAAAGTGGGCAGACTCTCCTACTCAGGCACTGAAGTTTCTACCACCACCCCCTAAAAATTTTCTTCCTCAAATAGTCCATAGGATCCTCCAATATAAATAAGAGCCCTGACCAAAGAATCTAATTGGATTCACATCTAATTCAGATTCTTGGTTCCCATTGTGGTCATGGGGAACTAACCAGGGGTGAGCTGCTGCAGTTTTGCAAAGGTTCAAGTGATCCTCTAGCTGGGATTCTGCCCAGTTCGGCAAACCCGCAAATTCCATGCCTGTTTGGCCCTGCCCACCCCACCCTGACCTTCCCAGGAGTCTCCACACAGCCCATTTTGGATGCCAGGTAAGTACAGGGCTTGCGTGGAGGCTCTGGGAGGGTGAAAAATGGGCCTCCCAGAATTTCCGGAAGGCTGGAAATGGGCCGTTTTCAGCCTCTGGAGGGCCAGGGGAGGCCATTTTTACCCTCCCAGAGGCTCCAGAAAAGCCTCCAGAGCCTGGGGAGGGTGAAAAATATCCCCCCGTGCTGTGGTGCAGGAGGCCGACTAGGCCACACCCACCATGGCCATGCCCACCCAGCAACCGGGCAGAGAACCCATTGCTGAGATTTATGAAGCCCACCCCTGAACTTAACCCCTTTCAAATGGTCATGCAAGCATGCCTGGAGAAATCTACCTGTGGGATCTTGTAGAGGTTCAGCAAACCCGAAATATAGATGGACATGTCTGTGTCAGCTTCTTCAAGGACCACCAGTGTGTTTCTCTCCTTTCCACAGCTATAATTTGGAACATCTGCCTCTCCCTTTGAAAGCAGGTCCAGCAAAGCCTCTGAAGTCACCTTTTCAGTAGAATAGCTGTCATGAATATTGTAGCCCAGCGTGACGTTGGATAAGATTTGGGGATTCTGGTTAATTTCCTCAAGGGCAAAAAGGAAGGACAGGACTTTCCAGTAAACTGTGGGATCTCCGCTGCAAATATAGGTACATCACATTTTCATCTTGCATTCAGTCGAAAATACGTATGCAATGAAGGCTTCTTTGACTATATTAGTACTAATAAATACTTATTAAAATATCTGCGTGTAATATCCAAACTACTAATTGGGCTGATTTAGGACCCAAATGAGATGAACTGTAGACACCAGAATGTCATTTTGTCTCCCTGAAAATATATCCAACTGTTTTAGCCCTCTACGTGCAGTAGGACACCTTCTCCACAGAAGAAGACCACATGGAAACAGTTCGTTTCACAGAACCTGGTCCTAAGAATCTTGGGGACTGGTAAACTAAGAACATGAAATCTCAGAAATACCCCACCCTCACCCCATTTCCTATCAATAAATTTTCTAAACATCTGGGAATAGTCACTTAAAACATCCCTCCTACTCGGAACAGACACTTATATTCACCCTATATTTTCTCTCCTGTCCTGTACTTGTGTTTTCTTTCCAGACTGAGGAATATTTCATTCAGTGTTGAAGTTTACAGTCGAATTGGTTCTAGTTCATTTTGAGGTAGTCTCAACTCATAAACATTTGGCTGGATTAGCAGATTAGGGCACAAGAAGAAAAAATAATTCATTTAGAACAATCCCACCCTCGGTGCTGAATCTACACATAATATTATAAGTCTGTGGATGACACTTAGGCTAAAGGCCATTTTTTTTTCCTGATTGTGAGGAAGTCACATTTACCTACATTTACCTGAAATCTACTTTTCTAATCTCATCTTCAGGAGGGACAGACAAAAGGGAATCTGATAAGGGGACAGATTTCCCAATTAAGGACCAGTAATGTCTTAATTTTGGACTTGTGCAAGAGGCGTATCCAACCATACTTTAATTATGAATTCATTGAAAAGAGACACAAGGAAGATTTGGAGTCATTTTTTCTCAGATTCCTTGCCACCAGAGCTAAGCCATTTATGAAATGAGCTACCTTGCCACCATAAGGAACCAATGAGGTTCCTTGCCACCATAAGCTGTTTATAAAATGAGCTACTAATGGACGCTTCTCATATATCTTAGCTGTTCATGTCTCACCTTCTTTCCAGCACAATCTCACAGCACAATCGCTCTCACAAAATAGAAAGGCATCAGACACAGGGACTTACAGATAAAATTTAGCAGGGGGAGCCATGTTAAATCGGTATTTCACAGATAGAGTAACCGTAGAAGAAGCAATTCCGCTGAGAAGATGGTCTCCTGGTCTGTAGAAATTCATTTGTAATATTTCCTCTTGTTTCAAATTCAAGGGGCATTCCATCTTCAGCAACCCACAAATCAGCTGCACCAAGAGCAGAAGAAGAATCTGCAGGCTCATACTTGGTATGTTGGGTTTAGTTAGTCACTTGCACTTATCAAATACACCTCAGAATAAAGGACTAAATTTTCTGTGGCTTTTATTCAGCTGCTCAGCCAAGATTTTATATTTGAAGGGGATAAAAGTAACTTCTCGCCCCACATATCCTCCTCAACAATAAGTGGCAAAGAAGGTACTAAAACAGTCACAGATTCTGGCACAACTTATCAAATCATGTTGCTTTCAGTTTGTTGTTTACCCTGAAAGCAATCATCGGGGAAAATGTCTGGAGAATTAATGAGAAGACAACCTAGACATGACTAATTGTACTGGAAAACGTTACCTCTGAAACGTCTGGGTGATCTCATGGGCACAGGTGAAGTTGCTGATGCAATTCTTATGGCTGTTGCCATTTTCGGTGATATATCATAATAAAAATCAAACTCCAGATCATTTTTTATGAGATGCAATGCTAGGATGACCTTTCTTTCACTAGTGAGTTGCTGGAGGCCTTCCAAAGGGACAAAGGAAGGACTTAAAGATGGTGCATTTCATCCACCATCCATCAACCATAAACTTGACCATGAATCAGTGGTGAAATCTAAAATTTGTTACTACTGGTTCTGTGGGCATGGCTTGGGGGGTAATGTGACTGGGTGGGCATGGCCAATTTTTTTTTAAACTTTTAAAACCATTTTTTCTACAACCTCTTCGACAAAGAGGTTGTTTAAAAATGCTTTCAAAAAGCTCTGATGATCCCAGCTGAGTTGCCTGATCGTCACCCCCTGACAATCAGGCAACTCAGCTGAGATCGTCAGAGCCATTTAAAGGAAAAAAAGGCTCTGATGATCGCATGGCTCAGCTGGGCATGGGGGGGCGGGCAGGGATTTTTGCTACCAGTTCTCCGAACCACCCGCCTCCATCGCTACCAGATCGGGTGATCCGGTCTGAACTGGGAGCATTTCACCCCTGCCATGAACACCAAAGACCATCACATCCTCTGCCTTTTCTCAAATACATGGGAGATCTCTCCTTTATTTCCTGGAGTTGTATAAAACATCTCATATCACCATTTGAGAGATTGCCCATTAAAATCAAATGAGGCTATCAATAAATATTACTTGTCACTTTGTAGGGATGGCATAGCAAAATAATAATAATTATTATTATTATTATTATTATTATTATTATTATTATTATTATTATTATTTTATTTATATACCGCCCTCCTCCCGAAGGACTCGGGGCGGTGTACAGCCAGAATTAAAACATAAATATACAATATCATAGTTAAAATTAATTAAAATCATTAAATAGTTTTGGTCAAATTTTAAAACGAAATTAAAACCCAATTTAAAATCATTCAGTTAGACAGCCCCGCCTGTCAGAACAGTAGGGTCTTGAGGGCACAGCGAAAGACCCAGAGGTCAGAGATGTTACGAATATCCGGGGGCAATTCATTCCAAAGGGCAGGAGCTCCGACAGAGAAGGCTCTCCTCCTGGGTGTCGCCAGCCGACATAACTTGGCCAACGGCACCCTGAGGAGTCCCTCTCTGTGGGAGCGAACTGGTTGGTGGGAGGCTGTTTGTGGCAGAAGGCAGTCCCGTAGATATCCTGGTCCTATGCCATGGAGCGCTTTAAAGGTGGTAACCAACACCTTGAATTGCACTCGGAAGACCACTGGGAGCCAGTGCAGCTCGCGCAGGAGAGGTGTTACATGGGCGTAACGAGGTGCGCCCATAACCACCCACGGGGCCGCATTCTGGACCAGTTGGAGCCTCCGAGTGCTCTTCAAAGGGAGCCCCATGTAGAGAGCATTACAGTAGTCCAGACAGGAGGTGACGAGGGCATGAGTGACCGTGCGCAATCAAACAAACACAAACACCATCACTGTGAAATACTATAATTGGATTCCAATGACATGTGAGGTCATGTTATAGTTTCCTTCTCTATTGAGCGCTCAAGTGTTCTTTGAACTCAGAAATCTGTAACGATGTTTTAAGACTTCACATACTGTGCAAGCATAAACAGCTGTGTTTTTTTCCCCAGAATGTCATTGTCAAGCCATCCCAGATAAACTAGAGAGGAAACAAGACTAGGGGAGGTAATTTTATTTTATTGTAAGGACTCAGTGGAAGTTGTGGTGAGATTTTGTATAATCCTTGCCTTTAGTAGGTTGTTGTGGCCCACCAGCGGCCTGCGCAGATTGTTGCTGATCCCGACAACGAGGAGGCTGGTGTGGTGCTGCGCCAGCAGCCTGTGCAGCTGGCGCTTGAGTCGGACAGTGAGGAGGCTGAAGAAGATGTGGTGCCAGAGGCGGGGATTCAGTCAGGGCCTTCAGAACCTCCAGAGGCTCATTTAAGTGAAGAGGAGGAAGAGGAGGAGCCTCTTCTCAATGCACGGGCACACAGAACTGCCAAAAGGCAGGAGTGGTTCCTCAGGAGGAGGTCTCCTCGAGAGTAAGGCTTGGGGCTAATTGGCCACTCCCTTAGCCTATTTAAGAAAGTATGCAGCTTGCAACAAGCTGCAGGAAACAACTTTAGTTCGCTAACCGTGGTGTTGGGATGTCTCTGCAAACCTTGTTTCTGGGCTTTCTGCCAACTCCAGTAAGATTCTGTCTATCTTATCTGTGGAATTCTGGCAGGCTGTTGAGAACGCTTATTAACAGCCGGCATTTGCTAAAACTGTGTTATTTGAGTAAACTAAGTTTTGTTCAGAGTTTGTGTGTGCTGTGTTCTTTGGGATCCGTAGCTGGGACAGAACACGGGTTTGAACTGGTCCTTATCAGAATCCACATTCCTCATGGAAACTTCAAAGAACTAGAAACATTAATAAAACACATTCCTAGTTACTGAAAATATTATTCAAAAGCCCCCCCTCCATTTGCCATCAATCAGAGAGAGAAATACATAAAAAAGAGGGGGGGGGGAAACCTATAGGTGACAGAAGTGCAAAAATAGATATAAAAAAAATATACAAATATACAAAAAAGTGGCTCTCAACTTCTTCTCCTTCTATATAAGACGTAGTGAACACTTTAGTTCACCCCTTACTTTAATATTACATTAGAACCGTGATGATGAACCTAAGGCACGCGTGGCAGAGGTGGCACACAGCACCCTCTCTGATGGCACGCAAGCCGTCACACCACTTCAGCCCGCCACATATGCGCATGTGCTTCCCATCAGCCAGCTGGTCTTCGGGTCTCTGCTACGGATGTGCAGGGGGCAGGGCATGCGTGGGGGGCATGGTGCATGGGGGGGCACACGGATGTGCAGGGGTAGTGGGGCATGCGGGGGGCTGCATGCACATGCGCGGGGGCCGTGCACGCATTGCATTTTGGGGGTTCAGGCACACACACTCATGCACGCACATTGGGAGCTTGGGCCTGGAAAAAGTTAGCCATCACTGCACTAGAGTACCTATCAATAAATTCTCCTTGTCATCAAATCCATGTGTTCTGTTTTCGTTTTTCTCTGTTTTGTGCAAAACATCCACAAAAAACTTCTGAATAATATTAAATTTTGTGAGTGCCTTTTTTTCTAATGAGAGCCATCAGTTTGCCATCCGGCAAGTTCCATCGCTTTTACTAACCATTCTTTCATACTGAGGATCGTCTTTCCCACACTGTCTTTCCAACGTTGAACAAATAGCAGACTTGCTGGCTGTTATCATGTTTAAAAATAACGTACACCATGCATTTTTCCCAACATTTTCTCCATCAACCCTAACAAGAAAATCTCTGGTTTAAATTATATTCAGTAGTCTTAATTTTTTTAAAAATTAACATATGTATACCTGTCTAGTATTGTTTAGCTTTTTCACAAGTCCATCAAAGATAATAAAATGTTCCTTTTGATTTTTTTACATTTCCTGCATATTTATATATCCCTTTATACATTTTAGGGATGCGGTGGTTCAGGGTCTAAGATGCTGAGCTTGTCAATCAAAGAGTTGGCAGTTCAGCAGTTCGAATCCCTAGTGCTGCATAACAGGGTGAGCTCCCGTTACTTCTCCCAGCTTCTACCAACCTAGCAGTTCGAAAGCACGTAAAAAATGCAAGTAGAAAAATAGGGACCACCTTTGGTGGGAAGATAACAGAGTTCCGTGCACCTTTGGCATTTAGTCATGCCAGCCACATGACCACAGAGACGTCTTCGGACAGCCCTGGCTCTTTGGCTTTGAAGCGGAGATGAGCACCGCGAAGATGAGCCCCCTAGAGTCGGGAACGACTAGCACAATGGTGGGTTGATATCAGTTCTCCCCGGTTCGGGCGAGCCGGTAGCGGTGATGGTGAGGTGAGAGTGAACCAGTTCACTTCAACTATCAGCTGGGCCCTCCTGCCCTTCCCTGTGCTATACCTACCTATATTTGCTCATTTTTAGCCCAGCTGATAGGCGTGGCAGAGCGGATTGCCACACCTCAGCTGTTCTGAAATGGAAGGTTGGCATGCGTGCGAATGAAGCACATGCACGAAGCGAACCGGTGGTAACACCGGTTGAAATCCACCACTGGACTAGCACATATTTGCAAGGGGACCCTTTACCTTTATACATCATTTTATAGATTATCTTTAAGGTTGTAAACTTCTTTATTTCAGTACTTGAGACTAGGGCCCAATTGAGGAATAATTTAGCATTAAGATCTAAGCCAAATTTAGCAGACTTTTTTTCTGGAGAGAAAGACTTATACCCACGTATAAACAAGCAGGTTTCTTGAAGGAAGAATACATCAAATTCAGCAACATAATTCATGGAAAAGGAGACTTTGGATTTAGAACTCAAGCCTGCCATGTACCATGAATAATTGTTGAGGGAGAGGTTCGCCGTTTCATTTATGACTGATTCTCAGAGATTGACTGAACAAGTCTGTGCTCTTTTCTTGGCAAGATTTTTCAGAAGTGGTTTGCCATTGCCTTCTTTTTCCTAGGGCTGAGAGAGAGAGAGGGACTGCTCAAGGGATCATGTGCAGAATGAACGCAAAAGATCTGATGTGACACCATAAAAAGATTCAGGTATTCCACAGATCTACACACAGTCAGATAACAACAGTCAATTTCTTACAAAACATTGAGAGACTGGTTTCCACAGCAGTCTTTATTGTTATTTCTTTCACTTCTTCCTTCATCTTTTGACATCTTTTTTGTTTTTGGAAAAATGTAAAGTTCTGATTCTACAATAACTTGAAAAGAAGAGGGGATTTTTAAAAAAAAAAGAAATTGGATGAGCTTTAGAATCGAAATGGAAAACAGACACAATGAGCTTCCTGAAAAAATTATCATATTCGGTCTACAAATGGTTAGGGGAACTGAAATAAGCAAATGGGTCACTGGTGCTTCTAATTTGTACACACTTAAAATCACATTTCTGTTTAGCTTTTGAGAATGAGCTGCTCCTTTCTATTCAAATCAGGTCGAAAAAGAATAAGGTAGCACTTGGGAAAAAAGATACAACCCAAGAGCCCAGCACTGGAGGCCAAGATGGAGAAGACCTGCACAGCTATCATGTACTTGCCCTTAGTGCTGAGGTAGGTGGGCACAAAGGAGATCCAAACGCTACAGAAGACCAGCATGCTGAAGGTGATCAGCTTGGCTTCATTGAAGGCCCCAGGCAACCTCCGGGCCAGGAATGCCACCACCAAGCAGACAGCTGCCAGGAGGCCCATATAGCAAAGTGCAGAATAAAACATGGTGACCGAGCCTTCATTGCATTGCAGCACAATCTCTCCTGCCTGGGAATGCATATCCAAATCAGGAAATGGAGGAGAGGTGCTCAGCCAGATGGCACAGATCATAACTTGGGCAACAGAGCAAGAGAGGACAATGGAATTGCCCAAAGGCTTCCCCAGCCATTTCCTCACACTGTTCCCTGGCTTGGTGGCTAGGAAAGCCAACACCACCGTGATGGTTTTGGCCAAGAGAGAAGAGACAGCCACGGAGAAAATGATGCCAAAGGCTGCTTGACACAGAAGGCAGGTGGCTTTCCTTGGCTGGCCAATGAAGAAGAAGGAAGACAAGAAGGAAAGCAGGAGGGCAATGAGGAGCAGGTAGGACAGGTCCCGGTTGTTGGCTTTGACTACTGGAGTTTCCAAGTATTTAACAAAGATGCTTAAAACAAAGCAGGTGATCAAAGAGAAAAGTAGGGTGAAAGAAGTAAGGATGATGCCCAGATCTTCTTTGTAGGATAGGAAGACTATCACCTTAGGAATACACTGATCTTGGTTATTGTTGGGGTGCTGGTCTTCAGGGCATCTGACACAGTGTTTGGCATCTGCAAAGAACAAACACAACATCCACCTTCTTCACTAGCATGAAAATCTTTCGGTGTTAAAGAGGTTAACTTTATCTTGAATTACATTCTGAAAATGTGGAATTGTACTGTTTTGAGAAACTCAGGTTACATTGTGGGGAATTGTTAAGAGAATTATTTGGACATATTGGAAAGCTATTTTTATTTCAGATACTTGGATCTATGACCTATTTTCCCCACCAAGTAAAAACTGATGAAATCTATTTACCATTGACTCAGATTTCACAAAATACATCAGAGTAACAGAATAACAGAGTTGGAGGTCTTCGAGTCCAACCCCCTGCTCAAGCAGGATAACATCTTAAAAACTTCTAGTGTTGGAACACCCACAACTTCTGGAGGCAAGCTGTTCCAATGGTTGATTGTTCTCACTGTCAGGAAATGTCTCCTTGCTTTTAGGTTGCTTCTCTCCTTGATTAGTTTCCATGTCTGTTGAGATTTCTGCTCTTTAAATTGAAATATTCATCTCCTGTTTAATATTTGATATGCAACTGTCTTTGAGGCATTCTAGATAAAACTTTTTCAGATCATAAAACAATTAACCTAATCGTCACATTCCGGTGTTCAGCAGACAAGAAACTCAGACAAGAAAGTTAACTGAGCACTTTTTATCTAGCAAGCTGGAAACCCGGCACAGAGTGCCAAACAGTAAGGAAAATGAAGTAAGTGCTATTGTGGTTTAACCCTCCACCCCTTAAATGGCCTTTATCCCACCCCCATGGTTCCACCCCCTGGGGCCCGCCCCCTATAATCCCCATCCCTCACACACCGCCATTTTGTCAGCGTCCTTGCAGCTGCAGAGCGTTTCATCTGACACGCTGTGCTTGCTTCTGGCATGTCAGGCTCCCTGCACCTGTGGGCGCTCTGCTGCCTATCTGGACCACAGCGCATCACCTCTTTACAAAGCCCACAGCCCAGCTGGCCTTCTGCAGGCTCCGTAGCTGCGGCAAACTCATCAGGGCTGTGCCTGTCCTCACCACAGTTTGGCAGGGGCTCAGCAGTGTGTATTTATTTATGTATTTATTATTTATTTTATTCGGCTTATATATCTCACAATGGACTCAGGGCGGCTCACAATAATAAAAACACCAGTCACAATACAAAATAAAATCTAAAATCTAAAAAAATTAAAATTTAACCCTTAATACCCTCATCAGTCCAGGTCGAGGGATTTGAAAAGCCAAGTTTTTAATTCACGGCGGAAGGTGCGAATGTCAGGCGCTAATCAGAATGCCAAGGGAAGTTGATTCCAAAGGGTGGGCGCACTCACCGAGAAGGCTGTACGCCTGGGGGCCGCCAGCCGCCACTGTCTAGCCGACGGCACCCTGAGCAGGCCCTCTCTATGGGCGCGAACCGGGCAATGCGATAACATTGCTGGCTGTAAGTGGTCCGCCAAATATCCTGGACCTAAACCAATATGCACAGCACAGCACAGCAGTGCAGCTTGCAGGCTGTTGGCAGCATTTCGGTGGGCGTGGCTTCCGGTGAGGGTTTTGGCAGGTATGGACGTGCATTCCAGCTGGTGGCTCCCGTTCCCCGTCCAAATGACAGCCCCGGTGTGGCTGGTGACCCGGGGCTGGCACTAATATTGAAAAACAAGTTTACTACTTTCCAATGGAGATTAATTAAAGCAATATTGCAAAGAGAAAGGGCTGTGAAAGTTTTTAAAACAAGATTAAATGGATTATTTTTATATGAATTTGGATTTGGGTTGCCAGCAAAGCTGCCGTGAGAGGTTATTTTATTCAATACAATCAGGAGTGGAAAAGGAAATTGCAAGAAAAAAATGCAGAAAAATGAAGATTTACAGAAAGCACCCACAGATTCTACTATTTTACACCAAATTAAAATTTTACACCAGGAAATATCCCTAGACAATAAAACTATTCACCTTTGTGATTTTTATTTAGATCTCTCTTTTAGAAGCTTTAGAAGCCATTATACTTGATGAGAAAAACCATAGGTTTTAAAATTCAAATAGATTTATAAACTAAGAGCCTTTAAAAATGAACCAGTTTTGACTTTACAGGAACCTCAGACCGTATAGTATTAAATTAGCGAGGGTGGTAATTACTGAGGCAACACGGGCGGCTAGTTTGTTTAATGAAGAAATTAAAAGACTTCAGAGCATTAGCTGGATTTAAAATAAACAAGCAAAAAAATGAAGATGTTTGTTCAACACGGCAGTCCTCAAGATCCTGATGAAAAACACTGGTTTCCATATTGACAAGAAGGTTACCTATTTCAGGATGATACTGACTAATATGAATTCAGTCAGATTAATATAGTTGGAAGGGACCTTGTAGGTCGTCTAGTCCAATCCCCTGCCCTAGTAGGAGACCCTACACCATTTCTGACAAATGGCAGCCCAATCTCTTCCTGAAAGCCTGCAGTGATGAAGCTCCCACAACTTCCGAAGGCAACTTCTGTTCCATTGGTGAATTGTGTACTGTTTCAGAATAATTATGTTAAGATGTGGCATGATGTAAAAAAGGATTTGCTGAGATGGGATAAACTTCAAACGTCATTGTTGGGCACAATCTCAATGAATGTATTACCTAGGATGTTATTTTTTATTCCAGACACTACCAATAGTCACTATAAATGTATCATTTAAACAATGGCAAAAAGATATCTTCAGACATCAGACATATTTTTTACAGCAGAATAACAGTATAAACGGAGTGGGTTCTAAATTTTTTAACTACCGGTTCTGTGGGTGTGGCTTATTTTGTGGGCATGGCTTGATGGTCATGTGACAATTATTTAGGATTTAACAGAGGTACTGGTCTATCAGGCTTTTAATTGCCAAAATCTACCAATCTACCTATTTATTTTTTGCAGGCACTGATCTACTCATGTATTTTTGCAGGCACTGATCTACCCATATATTTTTGCAGGCACCGGTCTACTCATTTGTTTTCTTTTAACACTGATCATCTGTAGGGCGGCCCTTTGAAGCCCTGGGGCAAGAGTTTAAACAGTTTTTTTCCCTCTAGCCATCAGCTGGGACTCAGGAGGCAGCAATAGATTGAGGGTGGGGCCAAATAAAAGGTAAGAATAATGTGGGGTGTGGGGGGGCACAGGGGGGGCAGGGGGGCAGAACCAGTTCAGTGACATCATATCGTCACAGCTACTGGCTTGGGAGAACTGGGAGGAACCTACCACTGAGTATAACTGAGTTGAAAGGGATCTTGGAGGTCACATAGTCCAATCTCCTATTCAAGCAGGAGACCCTATAACCATGACGGCAAACCTATGGCACGCATGCCAGTGGTGGCACGCAGCGCCCTCTCTGATGGCACATGAGCCATTGCCCCATTTCAGCTCCAGTGCACATGCACGCAAGCCTCCCGCCAGCCAGCTGGTCTTCGGGTCTCTGCCACACATGCGTGGGGGGGGAGAGGCATATAAGGGGGGGCACATGCGCATGCGGGGGGCATGCATGCATGCAGGAGGCGGGGAGCCTGCAGGGGGCATGCACGCATGCAGGGGGCATGCGTGGATGCGCAGGGGCCATGCGTGGATGCGCAGGGGCCATGCATGGATGCATTGCATTTTGGGGATTCGAATGCACTCTTCAGGCACTCGATCCGGAAGAGATTAGCCATCACTACCCTATTTTGGACACATGACTGTCCAATCCCTTCTTTAAAACCTCCAGTGATGGAGTACCCAAAATGTATTGAGGCATTTCCATTCCATTGATTAATTGTTCTCACAGTGGAATATGATCTCCTCCTTGAGCAGGGACTTGAACGAGAAGACTTCAAAAGCCCCTCCAACTCTTATTATTCTGCATCCTGTACTCCCTTGCTTGCTAATTGTGGAAAAATAAAAATGTGAGATAATCTAAGAACTAATTAAACTGGTAGAAATAATTATGGATATTAAAAAAATAAGAAGACGTGGACATTTGCCTCTGGAGTCACCTACCTTCTTCAGTGGAGATGGTCCCTTCTGCACAAGGAACACAACTGTAACAACAAACTGGCTTCAAGGGATCCAGCAGCCTGACAAATCCAGGCAAGCAACTGTCCACGCACCGAGAACTTGGCAGGGGCTAAAGATAAAGAAAAGGAGCATTCAGTGAAATAGGTGGAGCTGATGTCCCTAGAAAAGGAGACCTAAAATGGAAGGACACAAGCAAACTGCTGGTCCAAGTCTAATTTGCTGAATCTAAACCTGCAGAACTGAATGAGACACAAGAGAAAGATAAAAAAAGAACGGGGCATAAACACAGAATCAACGGAATTTGACCAAATTTTATTAGGTTCAGAGGAAAAGGTGATTAGTAAAATATATCAATATCTACTGGAGCAGGCTATGTTTGAAGAACAAGTGAAGGAAACCATGTTAAAATGGAGCAATAATTTTGGCTACAGCATTGACTTAAATAATTGGCAGGATCTATGGGAAAGGAACAGAAAACTTACTTTAGCTACTATGTATAAAGAAAATCTATACAAGATGTTCTATAGGTGGCATCTTCCACCTACAAGACTAGCCAAAATGGGCAAAAATTATTCATCGATGTGTTGGAAATGTGAGGCGGTGCTAGGGACCTTTTATCATATCTGGTGGGAATGCCCAAAAACCAGACACTTTTGGCACCGGATAAAGCAATGGCTGGAGGAAATGCTAAATGCAAAATATAGAATTAAAGCCAGAACTTTTCTTACTAGGTATTACAATAGATAAATACAATAAGGAAACAATATACTTAATATTCTAACGGCAGCAAGACTGGCCTATGTACAAAACTGGAAAAGTAAAGAAACCCCCTCAGAAGAAGAAGTAGTAGCTAAGATATTAACTTGTGCTGAAATGGACAGGTTGACGTTGGAACTCAAAGATAAGAGTGAAACAGAATACTACGAAATCTGGAATAAATTATACTATTGGTTGGAGAGGAGGAAGATTGCCAGGATAAAGGATTACTGATGAGTTGAAAGTTTAGAAATCTATATGTTAGTTTCTTGAAAGAGATAGGAATGAAATTGTTATGAATGTAAGTTCTATAGACGTAAGATTTTTCGTGTTTGAATTGTGAAACAAGGTATATATTTGTATAACATAAAGGAATTGTATTAGTTGTAAGGTAAAATGTGATGGAAATGTCAAACCATGTCCAATGTTTTTAATTGTATTATTAATAAAAAAAAAATTTTTAAAGAAAAGAGACAAAAACATTTTTAATTTTTGTGACTGTCTTGCTGGCATCTGACAAAGGATGTAGTCAAGCCCCATGGCACATGGGATGTCTCAAGAGCCTGAAAAGAGCCATGGTGAATGTCTCTGGATCTGCCATTTCCTACAACAAATATAAACCCAAATGGATCCCTGAATTCTATGCCTGAAGGTGTCCTTGTGACACACAGTTGGGAGGTTTGGTTGGGAAAGTGCCAGAGATTTTAAACAAGACAATCAATATGTGGAACTGAAAGAAATTATCTTCCCCACCTCATCGACCTGCATGGCCCTTTTAATTGCCTCCTGATCCATTCTGAACTTGAATTTGTCTTCTGAGCATCCCTCTCTTTCCAGAATCCCAACGTTCATTTTGTAAATAGACCAATTGGGAAACCTCACCCAGTATGTGACGTCAAAGTCAGCTCCCAGGTTCCCTTTCTCATCCAAATAGACTCCCTCTATGGAATTGTTGTAATATTGAGAGATACTCAGGAAAGGGTGAAGCTAAAATAGCAAAGTGGAATGAGTTAATGGGAGAAAATAGGAACAAGATTCTAAATTCTCCCAAATCCAAGAGCCTTGGATAGTACAGTGGTCTAAAGCCCTGTTATTAACATCAGCTGTCTGCAATTATTGCAAGTTCGAATCTCACCAAGGCTCAAGGTTGACTCAGCCTTCCATCCTTTCTAAGGTAGGTAAATTGAGGACCCAGTTTGTGGGGGCAATAAGCTGAATTTGTATAAATATACAAAAGTATGAAGGCTATTGCTTAGCGCATTGTAAGCCGCCCTGAGTCTCCAGAGAAGGGCGGCATATAAATCACATTTAAAAAAAAAAAAAAATCTACAGATGACCTTCCTATAATTCAGGAATTCAATCATGGGGCTAAGGGCAGGGACAATTCTCCAGAGCTGAGCTGAAGACCTTCCTATCCATCCTTGATTTGGAACAAAACAATGCTAGTTTGGCATTTGTCTTTCCTCTCTGTCATTTCTCAGTAACTTGACTTCCCTTCAGGCAAGTCATGGATGACCCAGCCTAATAAATTTGAGACACGTGGAAGCTGCCAACAGATGGTTTCAGAATGAAGGTGGCAAGGCTCTTTTAGCACCAATAAGCTGAACATGGCTTAAAACTTTCCCACTCATGGACTGAATGAAAAGAATATTATGGGAACAGGCCAAAAAAAACATTATTAAATCATATTCCTGTGGTAGCTTAGCTGCAAATTCAGAACTAGTGGAGGAACTGTTGGACTAAGAGATGGGAGACCGGTTACTTGTTCCACTATCAGTGATGGAAACTCCCTACATGACTGAACCAGTCCCACCCTCTCGGCTCAAAGTGATGTAGCTTTAATTTTATGTACAGAAAGATCATTATAATTCAAGGTTATTAAAAAGGGAAATTAAAAGAAACAGCTATATTCAAATCAAAATCTGTCAAAATTTCCAAATGATCTATTCAGATACCTGGCAACAGGTTAGGCGATAAAATGATTATTTGAACCACTAGGCTGCATTTTTCTGCGATAGGGCACAAAAAAGGAAGATTTATCCAAATGGGGTTCATTAAAGGATATGATTTTACCTCCTCATTTCAGTGGTGAAATGTAAAATTTGTTACTACCAGTTCTGTGGGCGTGGCTTGGTGGGGGGGCGAGTAATGTGACTGGGTGGGCGTGGCCAACTTTTCTTTTTTAACTTTTAAAACCATTTTTTCTACAAACTCTTCGGCCAAAGAAGTTGTAGAAAAAATGCTTTTAAAAGCCTCTGACGATCCCAGCTGAGCCGCGTGATCATCAGAGGCTTTTTTTTTACTTTTAAAAGCATTTTTTCGGCTGAAGAGGTTATAGAAAAAATGCTTTTAAAATAATTTTTAAAAAAGCTTCTGATGATTGCGCGGCTCAGCTGGGCATGGGTGGGGGCAGGGATTTTTGCTACCAGTTCTCTGAACCGCCCGCCACCAGCACTACCGGATCCGGTCCGAACTGGGAGCATTTCACCCCTGCCTCATTTCATTTATATTTATATCATTATATTTATATTTACATTAGTCAGATACCACACAAATTCTTGCATTTATTTATTTGCTAGCTATAGAGGTTTTGCCAGGTGAACATGATTATGAACACCATATAATTCTCCTATTCATGAAATCAAGTAAAAACAAAATTAAACGTAACAATTAAGACATAAGAGATAGGATAGGAGGAGAAATCTTTGTGATGGAAAAGGAAAGTACCTGCCATGGCTGCACTGTTTGAACTCCTGATCTGTTTCCATTCTTTGTGGTTCTTCTCTGGGACTGGAGGGAATAGGCCGCATGTAAAGCATGTGCAACAGTCCAGACGGTGTGGTAAATGTGGTAGCCATTCAAGGACAGAATTTTTTCCCTCCACTCTTGAGACATTGGCCTCCATTTTTCTTTCTCTGTGCACCTTGTCCAGCCTTTCACAGACAGAGCATGCTTTGAATAGGAACACGAATATACACGCTTTACAAATCTCTCAGTAAAAGACTCAACTTGCTCAAGATGATCACAATTTATTTTTTTATTTGTCTGACTAAGTAAAGAAAAGATCCGATAGCTTTTGTTCTTGAACTTTGGAATCAGTGACATCCGGAAGGTGAGGTCCCAGATAGATGTTATGATCCAAACTTTATCTTCAACATATCCCCCCTTGCTCACCAGGAAATTTAATACACCTGAAAATCCTGCCACAAAACTTGTAACCTCAGCATGATAAATTAAGATGTTGACTTGATTCCATTTGTCGAAAAGACCAACTTCTTTATCCTTATGATAGAACATGAAATTATCTGTAACCGTTTCTGTGAAAACAACACAAATACCATTCTGGTCAAGTATGGGTGTAAAGAGCCTTAGAAATTTCTCTCCATTTTCGGTATCTGCAGCAATGAGTCCAATCAATGTCCACTTGAAATATTGGAGGATTTTGATGATCGCTAGATACTCATTTGTTTCTGTGGGAAACGTTGAGTAAAAAAAAGGGAATTGTTTTCTGTCTGTCAAAACCAGGGAAGGGAAATTGTAACGGACCTGAAATGAAGGGAAATGTTAACATTTTCTCTCAGATAAGAACCAGAATATTGATTGTCAAGATTCTTGATAAAACTACTTAGCATTTATTTGTTTGTTTGTTTGTTTATGACCATATTTTTGTATGTGTGTGTATTTATGTGGATATACACCAAGGGTGGGTTCTAAATTTTTTTTACTAACGGTTCTGTGGGCGTGGCTTATTTTGTGGGTGTGGCTTGATGGTCATGTGACAATTCTTTAGGATTTAGCAGAGGTACTGGTCTACCAGGCTTTTAACTGCTTGCAGAGCTGTACCGATCTACCCATTTATTTTTTGCAGGCACTGGTCTACTCATGTATTTTTGCAGGCACTGCTCTACCCATTTATTTTTGCAGGCACTGGTCTACTCATTTGTTTTCTTTTAACACTGATCAGCTGTAGGGCAGCCCTTTGAAGCCCTGTGGCAAGAGTTTAAACAGTTTTTTTCCCTCTAGCCATCAGCTGGAACTCAGGAGGCAGCAATAGATTGGGGGTGGGGCCAAATAAAAGGTAAGAATAATGCAGGGGGTGGATGGGGGGGGCGCAGGGGGGGGCAGAACCGGTTCGGTGACATCATATCATCACTGCTACCGGCTTGGGAGAACCGGGCCGAACCAGGAGGAACCCACCACTGATATACACGTGTGTGTGTGTGTGTGTAAGTATAACCATCAAGGTATATGAAAAAATACACCTAACAATATTGTGGTGCTAATAAAATATATTAGGGTTCATAATATATCCATAAATGTTGATGTAAAACTAGGTCAACCTTTAACATATGATTAAATTTAGCCAGCTAGTCCATTTATTGCTCTGTCTTCTCAGTGGTAGTATAATTTGTTTTCTCTATACAATACTATTTATGCAGTAAGACTACATTCTATGCAAATACCCTACAGTATTCACTGTGAATAAGAGAGGAATAAGAGAGAAGGAAAAAAAATAGATATTTTATCAATCTAATCACTGTTCTAAATGTCAATGTTACAAGCACTATGATCATTTCATCATTTGATGAGAAGTCATCATAAAATTAAAAACTGAAGGAACAGCATACATTGGTATTTGTTCTGCAATAATACTTTCGGTCTTCAGATAAAGTACTGGCTACTGTAATGGTATAAATGGTTGGAGGAAAAGGGAAAAAAGGACAAGGGAAGACTAAATAATGGTTGAATTAGGAGGAGAAATATGGGAACAAATGGAAAGAAATAAAAAATTGTGGAAAGGAAATTGGGTACACGTTTATGTTAAATGTAAATAAAACAAGTAGAATAATATAATACATTATAATGATATATATATAATATATTAGAAATATATGTATAAAAGATATACTAAGATAAGAGAGAGAAAATGTATAAGTATGGATTACCGACGTGAAACTTTTGAAAAGAAAAAAGTGTTAATATCTCTCTTTTTTTAAAAAAACCTGTTTAATAAAAATATTTTTTAAAAAGAATTAAGAAATGAATGAATGAACTTTATCATGTTGTTTTGTGATATACAGTATATGCATGTCTATTTGTGCATGTGAGTGTACAAGATATGAATATTAAAAAATGGATGTATATGTTTTGTTCTTGTTAATAAAAGACAAACAAAGCAGAGTTAGCAATTTTGATATAGTAAATAATGAAATTATAATAGGAGCAAAAAATAATAATAAAACAGGCAAACCATTGAGAATCTGTGGGGTTTGTCAACTTGCAAAGCTTTCAAGTTGCCATGAGCAGGAGGGAGGGAGAACTGATAGAGCTGATTGATTTCCCTAACTGAAGATACATTCCATACATGCTTTCTTACCGCAATCAGTAGGAGGGTGTTGGATTTCACAGCCAGCCAAAGTGGTTAATTGGAGAATGTGATTTATGACATGGCCAGGGAGGAGGGAAGAGACAGGGTCATAGGGGAACGTAAACCAAGTGGGATTAGTTCTAACTGCATCCAAATATTGCTGAAATGGTGCTCCTAATAAATGACTGTATTTCTTTTGAAGTTTGGTTCATGGCTCATGAATTAATTAGGGCATCTTTCGGAAACTACACAAGGTTTCTGAATTCTCTCATTTTACATATCTGCATATTTGCCATTTCTGTAAATATTTATGCCCCCTGAAAAAATCAAACTGTCGATGGTGATATACAGATTCCTGCTGCATCACATTAGGTACGTATAGGAAATATTCTTGCTTAAATTTAGTTAAACGTCCGTTGCCTATATACCTACTTGTGGGATCTTGTAGAGATTTAACAAATTTGAGATATCAATGGATGTATCTGCATCAGCTCCTTCAAGGACCACCAGTGTGTTTCTCCTCTTTCCACAGCTGTAATTTGGAACATCTGCCTCTCCCTTTGAAAGCAGGTCCAGCAAAGCCCTTGCAGTCCCTTTTCTGTTGGAACAGCTTTCGTGAATAGCGTTACCCAGAGTGACGTTGGGTAAGATTTGGGTGTTCTGGTTAATCTCCTCAATGGCAAAAAGGAAGGACAGGGGTTTCCAATGCTCAGGGTTGTCTATTCTGGAAATATAGTTACATCACAGTTTCATTCTGCAGAACAACGTATTTAAAAGATGCTCCTTTGATTGTACAAATAATAATAAATACTTATCAAAAATGTCTGGGTTTTGTTTTCAAGGTGTTGCTTTACAAATATCATTTTCTCTCCTTACAAGTATATCCAATTGTTTCCAGGCAACATCATACTTTCAACAAAGGGGAAGACCTACCTAGGAGCACTCAGTGTTTCAGGAAACTTGGTCCTAAGAACTTTGGAGTCTGGCCACCAAGAAGAAGGATCCTCAGAGTCATTCTTCTCCTCACCCTTTCCCAGCAGTAAAGTGGCTCATCTAATTCCCTCCTTGCCCAATAGTAAATTTGCTAAAAACCTAGGAAGTCTATTAAAATAGCCTTGCCCCTCAGAAGAGACACTTACATCTACTCCTGCTTTCATTTCTCTCCTAACTTATATTTGTGTTTCTCTCCAAATTTAGGAATATTCCACACTGTGTTGAATTTTACAGTAAAATTGCTTCTAGTTCATTTTGGAGTAACCCAATCTCTGAAACGTTTTAGTGGAAGAGCAGATTAGAGGCAACAAGAATGGAAGGCACTTATCTGTCCCTCCTCCCTTCTATCTAAATGATGATAAATCAATCATTTAGTGCAGTCCCACCCTCAGTACAGAATCTACATACGCAGTATGATAAATCTGTGGAAGGCACTCAGGATAAGGTGCCTAGTTTTCTTCTGACTGGGAGGAAGTACAGTAAATACTTTCATTTAGCTGAAATCTACTTTTCTAGCCTGGACTTCTGGAGAGACCAAGGGAATCTGATAAGAGGACTGAGTCCCCAATTAAGGGAGATAGGTAGCATTTTAATCTTAGGAATGTGATATTCTTCCCCAACATCAAGGAAGCAACACAATAACTGCATTGTGAAAACATTCAGTAAAAGGTTTTTAATACTTGCATGAAGGGTAAATATAGAACCTTGGGAAGTACAAAAAGGATTTCCAACCATTCTTTAATAACCATGAATTAATGAAGGTGGAGACACATGGAACATTTTGTGTAGTTTCTTCCCAGGTTTTTTGCCACCTGGGCTAAGTAAGTTACCCTTTATGAGATGAGCTACCAATGGACTCCCCTCATATAACTTGGTTGTTTGTGTCTGATCTTCCTTCCATGACAACCTTGCTGCACAATCTCTCACACACAAGAAATAGAGAGGCTGTACCTCTGTAAGACATAGGAACGTACAAAAAAATATTAGCAATGGGAGCGGAGTCAAACGGGAACAAACCATCATAAATATTCTGGAAAGAAGAAATCCCGCTGATGAGAATGTCTCCTGGTCTGTAGAAATTCAGTGGCTGTATTTCATCTGGTTTCAAATTCAAGGGACATTTCAGCTTCAACACCCCGTAAATTAGGTGCGGCAAGAGCAAAAGAATAATTTGCAAGACCATAGTTGGTATGTTGGGCAGAGTCACTTGTTCTTATCAAATATGTCTAAGAATAATCAATCGAATTTTATTTTGTATTTTTCCTTATTCAAGAGTTCAGCCAAGGTTTTATATTTAAATATGAAAATCAATTCTCAACCTACTGAGTAGTATATGGCTAAGAAGGCATTAAATCACCCAGACTTTCTGTGACGTGTTATATTGTTCCTAAACCTGTTGTTTACACTGAAGGCAGTCATTGGGGAAAAGGTCTGGAGAATCAGGAAGAAGACATCCAAGATGTGATTAATTATAATAAGCAACATCACCTCTGCAATATCCAAAACTTTGGTTGATCACAGGGAAAAGACACAGCAGGAGAAGTTGCTGATGCAATTCTTACAACCACCAACTTTTTCATTGATCCATTTAATAATCAAGATCCAGAGAATATTTTTAGTTATGCAACAATAAGGTGACCTTTCTTTTACCAATGGCTTGTAAAAAGCCTACTAGCTCAGGGGGTCTAGGACTTTTAGGCTCCTACCATTGGCCACGCCTGCTTCTCCTCCAGGGTTCCGCCTCTGCACATTAACCTCCAGATTTTCTCCTTGGCTGCCCACATGCATTCTTTCGCCCTGGCCAATGAGCCTTGGCCCCTTCGTCCCACACCCTTTGGCACGGCCCATTTGCTGAAATAGAATTCGTCCCGGGCTTTTGGGCGCACGGGACAGTTCGCTGCCAGCCAATCAGCTGACTGCCAATGCTGGCAGCCAGAAGCCATGGCGCGATCAATACAGGGGCTTGGGGGGCTTTGGGGAAGGTACTGCAGCCAAACTGCCTCAGGCGCTTGTTAGGAGAAGGAAGGGGAGGGGGGGAAGCTCCCCAGTACCTGATACTGCCTCCCTGACACTTGAGTTCCCAACGGCTGTTTAGGGGCTCTCTCTGGTGCATTACCTTGGGAGGGGGGGTAAAACTCTTAAGTTCATAGCCACCAGCATCTGGTACCATTCTTGTATGTAGTTTGGGACACCCCAGAAGGCACACACTTGCCTAAGGTCCGAATTCAAGCCCTCTTTGAAATAGTGAATGAACAAATGCTCCAGCCAGTCTCACACAGTAATGGGATTCAGCCAGTTCGCACCATTTCTGAGCAGTTTGGCAAACTGGTTGTTGGAAGAAAACATTAGGGCAGAGAATCGGTTGTTAAACTCTCCACGGACTCTGGGTGGCTTATACCAAAGACAGTATACTAAATAGCATATTGCCCCCAACAATCTGGGTCCTCATTTTACTCACCTCAGAAGGATGGAAGACTGAGTCAACCTTGAGCCAGTGAGATTTGATCCACTGATCTGCTGAACTAGCAGTCAGCTGAAGTAGCTGCAGTACTGCACCCTAACCACTGTGCCACCTCAGCTCTTTTGCTTCAGAAAAAGCCGCTGGGATTTTCTTTTCTATGAGACTCGGGCTAATGTCAGCATTCCAATTAAATCCCCAGTACAATTCAGAACTCGAAAACAAAGTCCATCAAAGTAAGAATTTATTAGAGAAGTCATGTTGGCACATTTGGGGAAAACACGAATCTGAAACTTCACATTTTCCCCCTCCCACACTAAAACTCACACCCTGCCCCATTTAGCAACATTCACATCACATGGCCCAATCGCACAATTTCCTCTCTCCCGCCAAACTACGATCACTCCCCCTCCAGGTGCCAGCAGCTTGACCTTGAGCTCATGTGAAAGAATGTTATTGTGACTATACTCCCTTCTCTATTCTCCCGTTCACACAGCGTGCCCATCCCCCGTTGTGGCAGCCCTGTGAAATCCATCCAAAGATGGATCCAAGGCTGACACAAGCGAAGCTCGCCCAGATGGATGTAAGTCTGAGCATCCTCGTTCCTGGCGGCATCCCTGCATCTTCTCACCCACTGCTCCAGCTGCCTTGGCAGATGCCGCTCCTTTTGCATCTGAAGGGAGTGGCAGGTGCCGGCATTTTGTCCCCCCCCCAACCTGGACTCTCCACAGCTGCTGGGCTTCGCCTCACCTCTCTGCCAGCTGGCCCTCCCCCACCCATCTGCCCACTTGCCAGGCCGCCCCCTTTGGCCAAGCGCAGTGGGCCCAGAGCATGTCTCCCTCCCTTGCCATCGGCCTTACCTTCATGGGCAGCCACAGTGAACAGAGCTTTGCAAGCTCTCGGGCTGGAAGATAAGGCCGACTGCTGGAGGAGGGGCGATGCGGGTGGCGCAGCCTTGTGGTTGGCGAGGCGCATCCTCTAGGCGCATCCTCTAGGACAAACCTAGGCAAAAGCCAGCCATGCAAGGAGTGGCTGGGAGCAGAGGGGCAAGGGGTAAGGCTGAATCCTACCACTGCGCAGGGGCCAGATAAATTGCTTCAGCGGGCCATATCCAGCCCGGAGGGTGTAATTTGAGCACCCGTGTTTTAGATCATCCATATAAAGGAGGTAAGATAGTCTTAATCATTTTTTTTGGTAACAATGACCTGAGTTATTTAGTATCATTGACAAAAGGATTCAGTGAAGGTCAGCAGTTCGGCGGTTCAAATCCCTAGTATAGGTCTCCTGCGTGAGCATGGGATTAGACTAGATGACCTCCAAGGTCCCTTCCAACTCTGTTACTGCTGTTGTTGTTGTACTAGATGACCTCCAAGGTCCCTTCCAACTCTGTTACTGCTGCTGTTGTTGTTGTCATCGTCGTTGTTGTTGTTGTTGTTGTTATTATTATTATTATTATTATTATTATTATTATTATTATTATTTATTGAACTTTTATACCGCCCTTCTCCTAGCGGACTCAGGGCGGTGAACAGCCAGGTAAAAAACATAATACAAAAGTTAAAATCATTTTAAAATAATTTAAATACAATTTGGCCCAAAATTTAAAACATGTCAATTAAAATCAATCAATATCAAACACTAAAACCAATTAAAGGATCAGGCCAGCCCGGCTAACTGAAAAAAGTAGGTTTTTAGGACCCGACGAAAAGTCCGGAGGTCTGGGATCACTCATATCTCTGGAGGTAGATCATTCCATAGGGTAGGTGCCGCCACAGAGAAGGCTCTCCCCCGGGGGGTTGCCAGCCAACATTGTCTGGCCGACGGCACCCTGAGGAGTCCCTCTCTGTGGGAGCGAAGTGGCCGGTAGGAGGCAATTGGTGGCAAAAGGCAGTCCCGTAAGTACCCCGGCCCTAAGCCATGGAGTGCTTTAAAGGTGGTCACCAACACCTTGAAGTGCACCCAGAAGTCCACTGGGAGCCAATGCAGCTCGCGCAGGAGAGGCGTCACATGGGAGCGTCCCGTCGCTCCCATAATCCCCCATGTGGCCGCATTCTGCACCAGTTGGAGCCTCCGGGTGCACCCCAAGGGGAGCCTCATGTAGAGAGCGTTACAATAGTCCAGACGAGAAGTGACGAGTGCTTGAGTGACCATGCGTAAGGAGTCCCAGTCTAGAAAGGGGCACAACTGGCGTATCAGGCGAACCTAATAGAAAGCCCCCCTGGCCACAGCCGTCGTATGCTCTTCTAAAGACAGCCGTGCGTCCAGGAGGACGCCCAAATTGCGAGCCCTTTCCGTGGGGGCCAATGATTCGCCCCCAATAGCCAGCGATGGCACCAGCTGGCTATACCGGGATGCCAGCAGCCACAGCCACTCTGTCTTGGAAGGGTTGAGTCGAAGCCTGTTTCTCCCCATCCAGACCCGCACGGCCTCCAGGCACTGGGACATCACTTCCAAGGCATCATTATAAATTGAATCTTCTTGGAAGATTCCTCTCTTGATATTAATCTCTCCCAATCATCATTGACTATTAACCATGTCTTCCATGTCTTTCTTTGCACAAAACTTCTGATGTTTCTACTGACTCCTGTTATTTCTAGGCACTTAATCCCCTCCTGTCATGTGGCAGGGATTCAAATACCTCCTTGTAATCAATGCATGCTACATTCAAGTGGGTTTTATCATTATTTTTATTCATAGCACTATCATTATTACTATTCATAATACTATTAAGGTAGTATTTATTAAATTATTCTCATGTAACAAATGTTTGCGAACCAATGATAAATTTCAAACTTAATGAAGGGGGGGTCATAGTTTGTTGATTTAGAACAAGCTCTTTTTTATTAAACAGATCTGATATTTTGCTTTGTGCTATTAGAGACTTTGAGGATATTTTGTGGTTGGTTCATGTAACACTTTCGGGATTTCAGGTGTGCCCATGGAACAAAAAAAGGACTTAGGGAAAGGGGGATGATTTAGGATTTTAGCCTGACATTGCCTGTATGGCTAGAGTCCCTTGGGAGTTGGGCGGCATAGAAATGCGATAAAATAAATAGATAGATAGATAGATAGATAGATAGATAGATAGATAGATAATAGATGATAGATAGATAGATAGATAGATAGATAGATAGATAGATAGATAGATAGATAGATAGATAGATAGATAGATAGATAGGCAGGCAGGCAGGCAGGCAGGCAGGCAGGCAGATAGGCAGATAGGCAGATAGGCAGATAGGCAGATAGGCAGACAGGCAGACAGACAGACTGACTGACTGACTGACTGACTGACTGACTGACTGACTGACTGACTGACTGACT
>WNWU01000339.1:43072-83544 GCA_012654045.1 Ptyas mucosa
AATAGAATAGAATAGAATAGAATAGAATAGAATAGAATAGAATAGAAAACTCCAGTGTTTCGAGCATTCACAACTTCTGGAGGCAAGTTGTTCCACTGATTAATTGTTCGGTCAGGAAATTTTTCCTTAGTTCTAGGCTGCTTTTCTCCTTGATTAGCTTCCACCCATTGCTTCTTGTCCTGCCCTCAGGTGCTTTAGAGAATAGCTTGACTCCCTCTTCTTTGTGGCATCCCCTGAGATACTGGAACACTGCTATTGTGTCTCCCCTAGTCCTTCTTTTCATTAAACTAGACATACCCAGTTCCAGCAACCGTTCTTTATATGTTTTAGGAAAGTCTCCTAATCATCTTTGTTGCTCTTTTTTGCACTCTTTTTAGAGCAGGGCTGCCAAACTCACGGCCCATGGGCCAGATGAGTCATGTGCTGGCCACGCCCATGCCTAGTTTAGCGAACAGGAAGTCACAATACGATACGTGATGCCGCCATGAGGACAAGTGTTTGACACCCCTGTTCTAGAGTCTCAACACCTTTTTTACATTGGGGTGACCAGAAGTGGATGCAGTATTCCAAGTCTGGTTTTACCAAAGTATTATAAAGTGGTATTAACACTTCCCATCAGGAAAAATGAATCCATCCACTCGATCTAGCATCCAGAAAGGGCCTGTTGAGCATTTCTCACTCCATTGTATAAGATATACATGCAGACAATCTGTGCATCAAGGCTTAATTTAGAATTTGCAGGACAGACACCAAAGCACAAAGAACATGAAGGGAGACGCAGGATGGTAATAAATCTTGAAAAAGGTTTATTAGGAAATCAACCCTTAGCATACTTACAGCATCAGAAATATAAGGCCGCAAGGCCCTAAGGATGAGGAAGGTTCATGTTCTGGAACTTGATTTACAAAGGAAGTTGGGAAAGGGGAATTAATTTCATAGCCCTTTTCCCTATTCTGCCACCCTACGGAATCCCATCTGAACTAACCAATGGTGGGTTCCTCTCGGTTCCGCCTGGTTCTGCCAAGCCGGTAGCGGTGACGATATGACATCACTGAACCTGTTCGGGCCACCCCGCCACCCCCGCATTATTCTTACCTTTTATTTGGCCCCACCCCCAATCTATTGCTGCCTCCTGAGTCCCATCAGATCGGCTTTAAGGAAAGAAACTGTTTAAACTCTTGCCATGGGCTTTCAAAGGGCCGCCCTACAGCTGATCAGTGTTAAAAGGCAGTGTGGTGATAGACGGTGCCTCCAAAAACAAATGAGTAGATCAGTGCCTGCAAAAATAAATGGGTAGACCAGTGCCTGCAAAAACAAATGAGTAGACTGGTACAGCTCTGCAAGCAGTTAAAAGCCTGGTAGACCAGTACCTCTGCTAAATCCTAAAGAATTGTCACATGACCATCAAGCCACAAAATAAGCCACGCCCACAGAACCAGTATTTAGAAATATTAGAACCCACCCC
Organism: Ptyas mucosa; assembly: GCA_012654045.1. Taxonomy (NCBI): domain Eukaryota; kingdom Metazoa; phylum Chordata; class Lepidosauria; order Squamata; family Colubridae; genus Ptyas; species Ptyas mucosa. Next base: position 44,538 of record WNWU01000339.1, read on the forward strand.
TGGTCTAAATATTTAGTAGGTGCAGGAGAATTAACTTGGCAATTGAGCAGATGGTGAGGGGTGTTTATCAGGGGGAATACAGTTTCTAAAACCTGAGTCAATATGAAAGAGGGCACTTAATAGATGTTGATTCATTATTACTATATTGAAGTTTGTATAGTATAGGCTTTCTTTCTAACAGACTTGCTTTGCCTTCATTTTTGGGCCATGGAATTATTAACCTGAGTAAAAAACAATAGATGTAATTTGACAATTCGGTCTTTAAAAATGTATTCTTTTACTTTGTGTGGGGTTTTTGCAAAACACTTGAATAACGTAGTGATTGGTCTTAAGTATTTCACAATTGCATTTCATAAATCCATTTTTCCTTTCGTTTTGCAGCAATTTAATCATTTATGTTATGTACTAATGTTTGATTACAACAAATTCTATTACACAACTACCGTATTTTTGGGAGTATAAGATGCACCTACATTTTTTGGTGAGGAAAGGAAGAAAAAGAAATCTGCCTCTGCCTCTGCCTCTGCGCAATTTTGCCTCCTTGCAGCAAACAGCAAACAGCCTGCTTTACTTTCATTTTCAGCATAGCTTGATTAGCACAAGGGGGAAAAAATCTGCTCCAGCAATTTACCTTTGCAGCAAGCAGCAGAGCAACAACTGAGAGCAAATCAGCTGAGAGTCGAGAGGCCGATCCAATCAACTTGTGCTAATTAAGCTGTGCTGAAGCTGAAAAGAGCTGTTTTTTCTTGCTGTTTGCTTGCAAGGAGGTAACTGCTGCAAAGCAGAAGCCAAAGGGTGGGGGCCAGTGGGTTATATTTGGTGTATAAGACGCACCTAAATTTTCACCCCCTTTTAGGGGGGGGAAAGGTGCGTCTTATACTCCAATAAATACGGGGTGTGTGTGTGTGTGTGTGTGTGTGTATATAAATCCATGACTGAAATATAAAGTTGTTCTGGTTTTATTGTTAATACCATTTTTTTAAATAAATATCTTGATTGGGTTTGCTATCCTGAAATGGCATTTGCTATCTTTAATCAAATAACGATGCACTGTATGAAGTTAGAGGAGACGGCTTAAAAAATGCTATTAAAAAAAAAAAGTGTGAACTGATTCAGATTTGTTAAGGAAGAAGCTGTCCAGTTATTAGCGCTGGGCAATAGGCTCCAGGTGACACAAAATGTTTAAAACAAATAAATTATATTACACATAGTTCTCAGCTTGTGACAATTGGGCCAGAAAATTCATCATTAAGTGACATGGTCAATACACGAGGCATCATGTGACCACATCTAATTTTACCACCTTTTTTTGCCAGGGTCATTAACTGAATCATGTGGCCGTTAAGCCGGTCTCGGTTTCCCCTATTGACTTTGCTTGTCAAAAGTCAGCTAGGAAGGTTGCAAATTGTGAATACCGGATGCTTCAATGATTATAAATGTGAGCCAGTTTCCAAGTGCCCAAATACACAATCAGGGCTGAGCGTAACTTTGAGGACAGGTTCTAAATCACTTTTTTCAGCACTGCCGTAATTTTATTTGTTGTTAAACAAATGGTTGTATGTCAAGGACTACTTGTAATAGCACTATCAATAGCATTTAGACTTATATACCGCTTCACAGTGCTTTACAGCCCTCTCTAAGCAGTTTACAGAGTCAGCCTATTGCCCCCAACAATCTGGGTCCTCATTTTACCAACCTTGGAAGGATGGAAGGCTGAGTCAACCTTGAGCCAGTTGAGATTCAAACTGCCAAATTGCAGGCAGCCAAAGTAGCCTGCAGTACTGCACTCTAACCACTGCGCCACCACGGCTCTGTTTTATATTGCTCCCATTTCTTTCCTAACTTGTACTTGTGTTTTTTTCTGAACTGAAGAACATTCCATTCAGCGTTGAATTTTACAGTAAATTTAGTTGTAATTCGTTTTGGAGAAACCCAAGCTCACAAACATTTTAGAGGAAGAGCATATTAGGAGCAACAAGAATGGAAAGCACTCATACATCCCTCTTCCTTTTTATCTCCTGTCCTCAAGTTCTTTTTGTCCAACCAGACTGAGGAGTCCTTCGGTCATTGTTGAATTTTAAAGTAGAATTTCTTCTAGTTCATTTTTGAGTAGCCCTAACTCACAAACACTTGGCAGGTATAGCAAATTAGGGGAGCAAGAATAGCAATAGCATTTAGACTTATATACCGCTTCATAGTGCTTTTACAGCCCTCTCTAAGCGGTTTACAGAGTCAGCATATTTGCCCCCAACAATCTGGGTCCTCATTTTACCAATCTCGGAAGGATGGAAGGCTGAGTCAACCTTGAGCCGGGTGAGATTCGAACTGCCAAATTGCAGGCAGCCAGCAGGCAGCAGGAGTAGCCTGCAGTACTGCGCTCTAATCACTGCGCCACCACAGCTCTGCTTTATATTGTTTTATTGTATGATGCAATCTTCCTGAACATCGAGGAATTAAAGTCACAAAAAGAACCACACAAGATAGACTTAAGAAACCAAATGGAGTTGATTAAACACAAATTAAATATTATAGGAAAGGACAAATTGGCACAACAAATAAAAAGAACAAAGCAAAAAAAAAATTAAATAATGCCAACAAACCGGGATGGTGGCTAGTTTATAGATTGAAGAAAGAAAAAAAGAATTGGATAATAAAACTACAGCATGAGTAAGGCACATTACACTGTCAACATGAAAAGAAAAAAGACAGGAGCCTAGTTTAGCTCAGCAGACTAAAAAAGCATAGTGATTAAAACCAGCTGTCTGCAATTACTGTAAGTTCGAATCTCACCAGGCTCAAGGTTGACTCAGCCTTCCATCCTTTCTAAGGCAGGTTAAATGAGGACCCAATTTGTGGGGGCAATAAGCTGACTTTGTATAAATATACAAAAGTATGAAGGCTATTGCTTAACGCATTGTAAGCCGCCCTGAGTCTCCGGAGAAGGGCGGCATATAAATCAAATTAAAATAATTATAATAATAATAATAATAATAATAATACATGACTTTTATGAGAGATTATATGAACATGACAGAATACCAGAGAAAAGAATAATACAGTATTTGGATAAAGCTAATTTACCTAAAATTTCAGAAATGGTAAAGAATATTTTCGGAGTATAAGACGCACCTTTTTCCCCCCAAAAAGAGGGTGAAAATCTGGGTGCGTCTTATACTCCAAATGTAGCCCCGCCCAGCTTCTCAAACTGAGGTTTCAGAGGCTGAAAAAAGCATCAGAAATGAAGCTTCAGAAAAGAAGGCCCCAAACAGAGTTTCAGAAAAGCCCCCAAACAGCTTCAGAAAAAAAGCCCCCAAACAGAGCTTCAGAAAAGAAGCCCCCAAATTGAGCTTCAGAAAAGACACCAAACAGAGCTTCAGAAAAGAAGACACCAAAAAGAGCTTCAGAGCCTTTTTTTCTGAAGCTCTGTTTCTGAGGCTTTCAGAGGCAGAAAAAAAAGTTTTCTCTGAAACAGCTCAAAACCAAGGAACCTGTTGCTAAAATTCACCTCTGGGAACAGCTGATTGGGGGTATTCCAGGAGGCCGGTCCACCCACCAATCAGGATTTTTCTTATTTTCCTCCCCAAAAACTAAGGTGCGTCTTTCTTATACTCCAGTGCGTCTTATACTCCGAAAAATACAGTACGCTGGAGGAAAGAATATCAATGGCAGAACTAACAGAAGCAATCAAAAAGCAAAAAAACAAAACAAAAAACAATAAAACTCCAGGACCAGATGGGCTACCAGTAGAAATTTATGTTGGAAAAGTTTTTAGTTTAGGTTGTAGAGGTCAATAAGATCTTGGAATGTCCCAGCAGCTACAATTAAGCCAGATTTCTTTTATCAAGAAAAACTTTAATTGTTTATTTAAAATCAATAAACTATTTACATTTTAAATCACAGAACATTGTCTCTTGGTCTTTATTTATTTCTTAGGTAAATGTGCCTAGAGCATATTCCCTTCTTATCTAGCCATTTTGACAGAGACAGAATGTCTATTGTTGAGCAGCTGTAAGTCTGTCAGGTCAGTGCATATCCTTCTTCTTCTCTCAGTGTGTGCGAGTAAAGGGGGGATCATATTTATAGGGTGGCTAAGCCACTCCCCCTTCAGTCCCTTAAAGAAAATGGAGGGAAAGTATAAACACAAAACCCTCCTTCCAGTATAGACAGTGTAGTTCAGTGGCACTATTTCAGATTATTATCTGACAATTTATAAAGAACTACAAGACACCCTGAGCCTATCAATGTTAGAAACATCTGGAATTCTTACAGGGGCCCCACTGGAAAGTCTCATTGGCAAAGACTGAGCTGGGCGTATGACCCCAACCAAAAGAAAGGAAGAACGGTCTCCCCTGGAAACGAAGTTGTTGAATAGAGCAGAGTTCCAGTCTCAGCATCAAAAAATGAAATATTCCCCGCAGCAGAGTTGAGACACACCCGGATTCTTTTTAATTTCTTGCCCGGGATGTGAGGAAGAGGATTACGTGGGAGGGAGAATCTGTAATTACCACCCCATCTTCCCAGCATACTGATCCCTTCTTCTGTATTCAAGGAGAACGAATCCTTCCTTTTCACACTCTTCCGAGAAATCCCCACTGCCCATTCTTTCTGACTCTCTACGTTGACTTCCCAGAAATGCCGCCCCTCCTTGAATTCTTCACGTCCCAACACCACAGCCAGTAAGTCAAATCTTTCAGGATTCTTGGGCAATTCTTGACAACGTTCGCATAGTTCCGCTGTTTTACCATCCAGGGACAGGGTGAGTTGGGGATGAGCTGTATTTGGATCCAGGGTTATATTTGCTGTTCATGGAGAGAGGAAGAAAATCAAGAAAGGGAAGCAAAGTAGCTTTAATCTGAAATAGAAATACCCAATCCTAAAAACAAAATCACACGAATCAAATTCTCCCTCAGTTAAAAGGGATCTCATCTTGAACGAGAACTCTTTCCTTAATCCAGATCTTAACTGGGGCTTATTTTTGGGGTAGGGTTTATATTACAAGCATCCTGAAAAATCACCCTAGGGCTTATTTTCCAGTTGGGTCTTATTTTTGGGAAAACGTGGTGTATGGCCTTGATTCAGTGAGGGGATCCGGCAGCTCCCCTTCACATTGGGGCATATGGAAGGGGCAGATGAGCTGGGAAACAGGCAATCCTCAAAGAGTTTTTCTGAAGGACAAGCTTTCCATTATTATTATTATTATTATTATTATTATTATTATTATTATTATTATTAAAATTTGTATACCGCCCTTCTCCTACTGGACTCAGGGCACTGCACAATCAAGTAAAAAACATTCAAATACAAAATTTAAAAGAGATTTAAAAGAATTATACACTTTGGCCAAAAATTTAAAACCTTCCAACTAAAACCCATTATATAATTAAAAATCTAATATCTCAAAAAAGGGGGGTGGGGGGGTTACACCAGCCCTGCTTGTTGGAAAAGAAAAGTTTTTAGGGCACGGCGAAAAGCCTGGAGATCTGGTATCCTTCGTATCTCCAGGGGCAAATCGTTCCAGAGGGCAGGTGCTGCCACAGAGAAAGCCCTCCCCCTGGGGGTCGCCAGCCGACACTGCCTGGCTGAAGGCACCCTGAGGAGTCCCTCTCTGTGGGAGCATACTGGCCAATGGGAGGCTATTGGTGGCAGAAGGCGGTCCCGCAAATACCCAGGTACGATGCCATGGAGCGCTTTAAAGGTGGTAACCAGCACCTTGAAGCGCACCCGGAAGTCCACCAGGAGCCAATGCAACTCACGCAGGAGAGGTATCACATGGGAGCGCCCCTTTAACATTACTGTGCCTCTGAAGACTTTACAGTTATGCCGTTATGTAGGATGCCAGAGATGAGTCTTCCCCTTCAACGTTCCTTTCAATTCTGTTATTTCCCCCAATGTTGTTGGTCATTATCATTCACTATTAGTTATATCTTTTTTATCTTTTATTTTAACAGAATAACAATGTCAGACCTGGAAGCCATCTTTTACCTTTGAGTCTTCAGGCCTGCCACAAATTCTACAGTGGGAAAATGGGAGGGGGGAATTGTATGGAGTGAAGAAGATATGTAGTCAAAATAGAATTCTTTTAGAAAGTCAAGGCCAATGTGCCCTGCAGCTGTGCTGAGAAGAATGAGGAGGTATCTTCTGATCCGGAAGGTATCCGATTGGTGCGTATGATGGACATGTGGGTGATGGGCAAGGACTTGAACTTTCTTTTGGGTGAGGAAAAACCCAGAAGCTCTCAGATTCAGGTTTTCCCAGGTGTGCCAATATGACATCTCTAATAAAAGTTAACTTGGAGGAATTTCAAGCCTCGGAGTTTGATTTCATTGGGCATGTTACTTGGAACCCTGACAAAATTTAACAGAGTTGGAAGCAACCTTGGAGGCCTTCTAGTCCAATCCTGCTCAAGCAGAAGATCCTATACCATTTCAGACAAGTGGCTGTCCAGTCTTTTGTTTAAAAACTGCAGTGATGGAGAACCCACAAGGTCTGGAGGCAAGTCTTGCCACTGGTTTATTGTTCTCACAAGAATTTCACCTTAATTCCAGGTTGCTTCTCTTCTTGATTAGTTCCCATTCATTGCTTCTTGTCCTGCCTTCTGGTGCTTTGAGAAATAGTTTGACCCTCCTCCTCTTCTTTGTGGCAGCTCCTCAAATATTGGAACACTGGTATCATATCGCCTCTATCTAGTCCTTCTTTTCTCTAGACTAGCCAAACTCAATTCCTGCAATTATGCTTCATATGTTTAAGCTTCCAGTCCCCTAATCATCTTTGTTGTTCTTGTGCAATAATACCAAGACTTTATAAAGTGATACTAACACTTCACGTTATCATGATTCTATCCCTCTGTTAATGCAGGATAGGGGAGGGGGCAGGGATGAAATGCTCCCGGTTCGGACCGGCTCGGGCGAGTAGGTAGCGATGGCGGCGGACAGTTCGGAGAACCGGTAGCAAAAATCCCTGCCTCCACCCCCCCATGCCCAGCTGAGCTGTGCAATCATCAGAGCCTTTTTTTTTCTTTTAAATGGCTCTGACTATCCAAGCTCTGACGATCCTGATCAGGCAACTCAGCTGGGATTGTCAGAGCCTTTTGAAAGCATTTTTTTACATGGTTTTACATGTAAAAAATGGTTTTAAAAGTTAAAAAAAAAATTGGCCACGCCCACCCAGTCACATTACCCCACCCACCAAGCCACACCCACAGAACCGGTAGTAACAAATTTTAGATTTCACCCCTGGGAGGGGGGCATACAGAGAGAGGCCACCCAGAGTTTTCTTACTGCATAGATGGATTACATAAATAGGAGAGGAGGGGGGGCATACAGACAGACAAATAGACAGACAGGATATACATATACACACACACAATAAATATATATAGTATATTTGCTAAATATATTATATAAATAGGAACTCTATTTATATACCATGTTTCCCTGAAAATAAGACCCTGTCTTATATTTTTTTGAACCCTGAAATAAGCGCTTGGCCTTATTGCCATGCGCTCAAAAGCCCGATTGGGTTTATTATCAAGGGATGTCTTGTTTTCGGGAAAACAGGGTATAAAATTTATCTTGATTTATAAATACATTTATTTATATATAAATTTATATATAAGATACATTATATCTTTTCTATCACTAACTGACAAAATGCGGGAGGGAGAGAAAAAATTTCAATGAGCGCTTCCTCCCTTACTCTTAGGGAGGTTCAGAGAGTTATCTTAAATGATTGGGGGCTTTTTAACTAGATAAATTCTGGTTGCTGGTAACAAACAGAAACCCTCTTTATGGGCGCTCCAAAGGAGTCTAGGTCTCCATTTTCACTAAATGATCTGGCCAAGAGAAAATCAGCCCACTTTACTTTCACCAATTCCCCGCCCTCAGGGTTACCTTTCTGAAGCTGAAGACCAGATACCAAAGTATCTGAAAAGACAACAGGAAAAGAAGTAAGCATTGCTCTCTCATGTACAACACAGATTTTACAACAATAACATGAAGCATACTCTTCAGTTCAATTTTACAGATATTTATTTGTATGCATCTTATCATGCAATTGGGTTTTTTAATGATGAAATCAGTTTTCCATGGAGGAAGAAACCATAACATTCAGCTGCATATCATCATCATCTTCTTTTAAGGTAAAGGTAAAGGTAAAGGTTCCCCTCGCACATATGTACTACTAGTTCCCGACTCTAAGGGGCGGTGCTCATCTCTGTTTCAAAGCCACAGAGCCAGCGCTGTCTGAAGACGTCTCCATGGTCATGTGGCCGACATGACTAAATGCCAAAGGCGCATGGAACACTGTTACCTTCCCACCAAAGATGGTCCCTATTTTTCTACTTGCATTTTTTACGTGCTTTCAAACTGCCAGGTTGGCAGAAGCTGGGACAAGTAACAGGAGCTCATCCCGTTATGTGGCACTAGGGATTCGAACCACTGAACTGCCAACCTTTCGATCGACAAGGTCAGTGTCTTAGCCACTGAGCCACCGCATCCCTCATCTTCTTTTAATGACCCCGTATTCCCTTGTGGGGTGGAGTCTGGGCAACTGAATGGAGCTGAGTGTTTACTGGCCAGATGCCCTTCCTGTCACCAATGCGGAGTTATATTCTCATTGTGCCCAGAGAGAGAAATATCTGCCTCTACCTAGGATCAGGATGGTAGAGGACAGAAAGACCTGGAGGAATGTTGTCCATGGGGTCGGACACGACTTCGCAACTAACAACAACAAACCTAGGATCAAACTCACAGCCTCCTGATTCTGAGGTGAGAGCTCCGCCTCTAGGCCATCACACCACTCATTTGGCTACATTATGAGCAGATCCAATGTTTAAATTAGCTTGAAATCTCAGAATTTCTTAGCAAATTCACTGCTGCCCTCAACTAAAATCTTGCCATGTGTCAACTGAGTGGCTGTAGGAGTTAGCACAAAATCTTCACGTATTACCTTTAAAGTGTTTCGTGATTTCTTCCAGGATGTGATTGATATCACAGATGTCCCAAATTCTCCACTTTAAGGCAGGTTGAAAAGATGGATGGTTCGTAATCTTTTCTTCACTAGAGAAATGAAACAATGTTAGCCTTCAGTCCACCCCGTCAAAAATTCCCTTGCATAGGTTGGAAACAAACGACAGAATCTTAAAGGTATAGCAAAAGACGCAGAGTAGAAGATGTTTTGGAGAGAAGATTCCTGACGAGCACAACATTTTCCGGAAATAAACAAATTTCAGTTTCCCTCCTCTCTTCCTAAATGCAGAAGACATTTTAAATAATGACTATCATCAACAGAGCTTTTTCAAGGTTGACTCAGCCTTCCATCCGTCTGAGGTCGGTACAATGAGGTCCCGATTGTTGGGGGCAATATGCTGACTCTGTAAACCGCTTAGAGAGGGCTGTAAAGCACTGTGAAGCGGTATATAAGTCTAAATGCTATTGCTATTACTATTCTTGCCTATGTTGCCCTACTAATGGTTATCGATTGCAACTTGGGGTTTCAATCATAATCTCACCCACTTTTTTTCTCCAGATGAAGGGTGTGCAATTTTGCAGGATGCAATCTGGATCGGTCACTGAAGCCAAAGATTTAGCCTTCCAAGCCCATCCTCAGAGAACTTCTCTCACCAGAATGTGTACATGTGTCATGCCTCCGTCGGAGCCTGAATCTGTGGAGGAGGACGAGCCAGTGCTAGAGCCGACGGAGATCGAGGGGGCAGCTTCATTGGCTTCAGAGGAATATGGGGAGGAGTAGGCCGAGGCAGCCCAGGACTCCTCAGGATTGGGACGGCTTGTTAGCAGGGAGGAACGGGGGCAGAATGACCAAGAGAGGGCAAGCACTGGACCTGAAGAGTGATGGAGCTCAGGCGATGAGCAAGGACCGCTCCCTCCTGATCCCCGAGCATGGAGAGTAGAGAGAAGACAGGAACAGCACAGGCTGACCCGACGACTCGGGAGGAGAGCGCCCTGCCCCGTCCCCCTTCACAAGGTACATCTGGGCCTGAGATTTAAGGAGACGCTGTGGGGAGGGGCATTTGTCAGGAACAAACGCAGAATTGGTAGTTTAGTGTGCCGGTACAGACATTTGGAGTTTGCAGGACTGCTTGCTTCTTCCTTACTTGTGGACTCAGTGCCTTCTTCCTGATTTGTGGACTCAGTACCTTGTTCCTGATTTTGTGGACTCGTTGTTTGTTCCTTGTTCCATGGATTCATTTCCCTGTTCCTTTGTTTTGCTGGACTGGGCGCAGCTAAAGTCTGCCGTGTGTGCGCGCACGCACTTTGCTCTGGAACTTGCTGAAAGGTGGTAGCATTTGAGGAGACATTTTGAGCATTGAAGGGGAGTTTGAACTCTCAACTGGCTGTGTGACCTTCGTACCATGTCCCCGGTCAACACAACAAGTGCAGAGAGTAATTCCCTGAGGATGGGCTCCAGCACGAGTCCAAAAGCTTGGAAGACTAAACCTTTGGCTCCAGTGACCGACCCAGATTGGAACCTGCAACATTATCCTGAGACACATATACATCTGCCTTCATTCATGGTGTATGACATTTTCCCAAGCCAAGAGCCGTATTTAGTTTCTGACTAGGACAACTGTAATCATGAAGCTGGGACAAAAACGAATGTTGATTTAATTGCTTTCATGTTTTGATTTGAATTCAAGGCTGGTCATCCCATTATTATCTGGCTATGGATTTGACCATTTGCCCTGTCCCATTTAAAGATACAATAGATTATTTTTGGAGATCTCCAAAACTGAAGCAACATCCAAGGTTTTCAGGGACCGCACGTGCTCATCATTGTTAAGGATATTGATGTTGTTTTACCAACCAGCAGAGTAACTGCACAAGGAAACGTTGAGAGCAATGAATAAGAAAACTGGTTTAGCAAAAGTGTACTTTATCGTAGGAAAAAGCAGTAGCGTAGTCATAAACAAATCCCAAGTCTTCACCAATAAATCAGTCCAGTAAATCAGTCCAAACAACTCACTCTGGTTAGCAAACCACGATGGTAGCAGATCCATCAACAGATAGCAACTCCTTCACAATAGCAGCTTCTTCACGAGAGCAGTTCCGTCATAATAGCAGTTCATAGTAGTAACTGACCAGGTTACATTACTTTGTTTAAATATACTCCCAACTAGTCATTATCCCATTACAGCATGACTCAGCAAGAACATAAGATTTACAGCTTAAAGTTACAGTATACATATATTGCCTGGACAACTGGTTCTAACATTATATACACCATATAGAATCCTAACAATCATTATGAATAGACATTGCTGGTTTTGCACTGCTCCATTGTTGCAATGAAATAGGAGTTTGATGCCCCACAAAATATGCCACTAAGGGTCTCCTTGCTTAGAATGAACGTGGAGGACCAACGACAGGTGCACCGATATCCCTTTCTCTACAGGTAGTCCTCGACTTACAACAGTTCGTTTAGTGTCCGTTCAAAGTTACAACAGCACTGAAAAAAAGTGACTTATGACCGTATTTCACACTTATGACTCATATTTATGATGGTTGCAGCATCCCGGGGTCATGTGATCCCCTTTTGTGACCTTCCTACAAGCAAAGTCAATGGGGAAGCCAGATTCACTTAACAACCATGTTACTAACTTAACAACTGCAGTGATCCGCTTAACAATTGTGGCACCAAAGGTCGTAAAATGGGGCAAAACTCACTTAACAAATGTCTCATTTGACAACAGAAATTTTGGGCTCAGTTGTGGTCGTAAGTCGAGGATTACCTATATTGTGCAGCATCGTGCTAAACGCCACAAGAGCTTTTCACACAGCCAGAGCATTCTTCCCTGCTCCATGCCACGCACCTTGCCACTCTTAAAAACTGACTACAGGTAGTCCTTGAGTTACAGCAGTTTGTTTAGTGACCATTCAAAGTTACAACGGCACTGAAAAAGTGACTTAGGACCATTTTTTACACTCACGATTATTGCTGCATCCCCATGGTCATGTGACCAGAATTCAGATGCTTGGCAGCTGACTCATATTCACGACAGTTTCAGTGTCTCAGCATCAGATGGTCCCCTTTTGCAACCTTCTGACAAGTGAAGTCAATGGGGAAAAACAGATTCGCTTAACAACGGTGTTACTAATTTAACAACTGCAGAGATTCACTTAAGAACTGTGGCAAGAAAGGTCGTAAAATAGGGCCATATTCACTTAATAAATATCTCACTTAACAACAGAAATGTTGGGGTTAGTTGAGATTGTAAGGTGAGGACTACCTATAACTGTGATGGCAAACCTATGGTACGTGTACCACAGGTGGCACGCGGAGCCATATCTGTGGGCATGCGAGCGTTGCCCTAGCTCAGCTCCCATGTGCATGCATGTGCCAGCCAGCTGATTTTCGGGACTTCCGGGCCCACCAGAAGTCGGGAAACGGGCTGCTTCCGGTCTCCGGAGGGCCTCCGGGAGGTGGGGGAGGCTGTTTTCATCCTCCTCAGGCTCAAACAAAGCCTCTGGAGCCTGGGGAGGGCGAAAAACGGGCCTACCGGGCCCACTGTGCCATCGTGTGCCAAAAGTGAGGGTTGCACGGGGAGGGGGGTTGCACGTGCATGCACGGTGGGTGGGGCGCATTGAATTATGGGTCTGGGCACACGTGCGCGTGACACCCCTGCGCTCCCCCCGCTTTTGGCACACGACGGCAAAAAGGTTAGCCATCACTGACCTATAATAATAAATAATAATAAATAAAATAAATAATAAAATAATAATAAATGGGGAACGGAAAGATGGGATCCACTTACCACTGCAAGCTGTTTAAGATTTCCTGGAGGGAGAAGAGAAAGAAGATAAGTAATGCCATGAGTAGGAATTGAAAGAATTCTGCCACAGTTTTTGCTGAATTTTGTTGGTAATTAAACTCTTCATTCATTCATTCGCTAATTTATTCATGCGTGAAATTTAAAGGGCCATCTAGCTACCAAAAGGAACTCTGCGGAGTAAACAAGGATATAACACAATCAAAGTCATTTTGGAAAAAGAAGAAAAGACAAAACTCGAGGCCCGAGGTAGAATCTCAACACTCACAGATCACACATAACCACCCTAGAGTTTCATTCACACCCTGCCCTCAGTGCTTGGGGGAAAGCCAGGTCTTCACCACCTTCTAAAGCCCAAGAGGGAGACTTCTAGGAAAGAAATGATAGGCTGAAGATGGTAAAATTCATCTAAATACGGTAGAATGAAGAGCCAGCAAGTAAACCAACTCTTCATAATTCCTCCTAGGACAAGGAGAGGATTTGAGATTGCCCATGAGTACTTCAGACAGCTGCTCCTTGCTAGAAGACAGCAAAATAGTGGTCTCCAGTGGATTTAAGAGGACTGGGAGATGTTCAAATAGCTATCTTGCTCAACCCATGGTTGGTACCTTTGAAAGGAAACTGGGTTTCTTTCTAATTACTTTCAGAAATTACTTGTTAATTGCTTTTTCAGCTGTTAGAAATCTTTGGATCAACAAGTCTGACAATATCAGGTGAGTCTCCTTCAATCCTTAGTAAAAGACGTCTTAAATACAAGTTTAAGGACTAAATATACTGTATGTATGTATGTATGTATGTATATATTGGAATAAACAGAAAGGAGTCATTAAAACTTTGATTTTAGAAAATTATAGATGGACCAAGTGACAAGATAAATTTGAAATAAGATTTCGGAATTAACTGCAAAGAATCCTTCCTGCAGGAAATTTTGGTTTTATTTTGAATTCTTTTTTAAGAAAAATATTCGCTTGTTTATCAAATTTATATGGTTGCCCATTTCACAAAAAGTTACTCTCAACAGCGAACAACAATTGATGAAAAGAATAAATATAACAAAATAAATTTAAAAGTTTAAAAAATACACAAGATACCAGAGACGATGAATTAATAGTAAGATAAGATTTTAAAATTGGACAACGGAGGGAACTGGAAGTAATTAAAGTTTACTGTTAAAAGAAAAACACCCAACCTTGAGTTATATATACAGAATGACGCAAAATATTTTCATATTTTGCCTTATTGAGGATATTTTTGAACAGACCCTGAAGTCTGTTTAAGAATATTGTAAAGTAGTTCCAGTGGCTAATCACCCAAATATACATTAATCCAGAAAAAAGAGTTAATGTTCTTGCCGTACGTGAGCCTTGGTGGTGCAGTGGTTAGAATGCAGTATGGCAGGCTACTTTTGCTGACTGCCGGCTGTCAGCAGTTCGACCAATGGTGGGTTGCCCCCGGTTCGGACCGGTTCACAAGAACCGGTAGTAAAACTGGTGGGAGGCTCCACCCACCGCCCCGGATGTTGTCATCGGCGATCTGCACATGCGCAGAAGGCGCGTGAGCGAAGCAATCGCACGAGCGCGATCCCGTTGCAAACCGGTAGTAAAGGTAAGTAGAACCCACCCCTGAGTTCAACAGTTCAATTCTCACCGGCTCAAGGTTGACTCAGCCTTCCATCCTTCCAAGGTCAGTTAACTGAGGACCCAGATGGTTCGGGGCAATATGCGGACTCTGTAAACCGCTTAGAGAGGGCTGCAAAGCAGGGGTTCCCAACCTGTGAGCAATGGCCCACTAATGGGCCGCAGCCTATTTGCAACCAGGCAGCGTGAGTGGCCAGCTGGAGCGTGCACATGTATGAACATGCACAGCCCCACTCAAGCGAACATCACAGGTACTTGCGGCCCCACTTGCCTGAGCAACAAGTAATCACACCTGCCCCTCCCACAAAACCATTCTCTTTCCCCCCTCTCCCCTGTGCCAGGCCGCCAACCCAGAAAAGTTGGGGAACTCTGCTGTAAAGCACTATGAAGCGACATACAAGTGTAAGTGCTATTGCTATAAATGCAAACTATTCTCTTTCCCGCTGAAAATATTCATGTAAGGTTGTTACCGCTACAATTCGACATACAGGGTAGTCCTCAACTTACAACCAGTTACTTAGTACCGTTCAGTTACTATTGACCTGAAAAAGGGGACTTAGGACCTGCATTCGAAGTTCTGATGATTGAGCCCCCTCTGCAGTCAGGGGTCTGAATTTTGGGCATTTGACAACATGGCCACATTGATGGACATTTTACAGGGGGTCCTCAAGTTATAACAGTTCATTTAATGACCGTTCGAAGTTACAAAAGCACTGAAAAAATTGACTTGTGACCATTTTTCACACTTAGGACCTTTGTAGTATCCCCATAATCATGTGATCAAAATTAAGATGTTTGGTAACTGGTTCATATTTATGACCATTGCAGTGTCTCTGAGTCACGGGATCTCCTTTTGCAACCTTCTGACAAGCAAAATCAATGGGGAAACCAGGTTCACTTAACAGCCATGTTATTAATTTAACAACTGCAGTGATTCACTTAACAACTGTGGCCAGAAAGATCGTCAAATGGGGCAAAGCTCATTTAACAAATGTCTCACTTAGCAACATCAATTTTGTGCTCAATTGTCGTTGTAAGTTGAGGACTACCTGTACTACAGTTTTGCCAAAACCGATATTTAACTTCCAGATTTTGGCAAAACCAAGGCCATAGCAAACCGTTAATTCAATTCATGATGTGGATTTGCTAAACAACCACCACAAAAAAGGTCATAAACCCAGGTTGAATTTATTTTACAATGGTTGTGACTTCTGAACATAATGGGCAGGCTCCATTACGGCCATATGTCAAGGCCTACCTGCACAGCAGAGGTGGGTTTTAGCAGGTTCTGACCAGTTCTGGAGAACCGGTAACAGAAATTTTGACTGGCCCCGCCCCCATCTATTCTCTGCCTCCCGAGTCCCAGCTGATCTGGAGGAAATTGAGATTTTGCAGTATCCTTCCCCTGGAGTGGGGTGGGAATGGAGATTTTACAGTATCCTTCCCCTGCCACGCCCACCAAGCCACACCCACAGAACCGGTAGTAAAAAAAATTGAAACCAACCACTGCTGCACAGCAATGTAGAAGGAAAGCAACCTTATCATTTAAACCTTTCCTTGAAATGGCAACAAGCAAATACATCAAAGAACTCTGTTCCTACCATAAAGAGTTCATTGTTGGGCTGCTGAGAATTTTCTAACTTCTGGATGATGCTTTCATAGAGCGAAATTTCCTGGGAATAGAAAGCCATGAAGGAATCTCTTTTTCTGGTAATCTCCTCCTCTACTTCTACCATCTGGGCCAGGAATTGTTTTTCTTGCTCTTCCAGGAAGCGGTGAAGACCTTTGAACAGAGATGTCGCCTTTTTTCGTTCCACTTTTATTTGTCTCTGCAGAAATAGATAAACAGATAAATAGACAAAAAAAGAGCTGCAAGTATGAAGCGGGTAGAGCTAAAATTGGGAATTCAGAGATAGCAAGAACATAAATCCCTTGTCACGATTCTAACTCTTCTCCCTTTCAATTATAAATTTAATATAACAACAGCTTTTTCAAAAGGCAACTGGACTTACTTTCGTTTTTCCTTGAAGACGTTTCACTTCTCATGTGAGAAGCTGCATCAGTTCTGACTGAATGGTAGAGAATGGAAGGATTTATATTCCTTCCAGATATCTGGCCATTAGCTGTCTTTCTGGGAGCCATTGAGGACACTTGGAGGCTTATCTGTGCCCTCAGGGTCACCTGAATAGTGCAAAAGGATGTGGAAATGGGTGTCACACCCATTTGCACTATTCAGATGACTGTGGGGGCACAAATAAACCTCCAAGTGCAAATGGGTGTCCAGATGATTTTTTTTAATTAATTAATTTATATTTATATGCCGCCCTTCTCCGGAGACTCAGGGCGGCTTACAATGCGTTAAGCAATTGCCTTCATACTTTTGTATATTTATACAAAGTCAGCTTATTGCCCCCACAAACTGGGTCCTCAATTTACCTACCTTAGAAAGTATGGAAGGCTGAGTCAACCTTGAGCCTGGTGAGATTAGAACTCACAGTAATTGCAGACAGCTGGATGTTAAATGCTGCCTTAATAGGAGGCATTAGCCTGCTACGCCACTCAGGCTCCTTATTGCAAAGAATATTGATCCTTCCATCCTCCACCATTCAATCCAAACTGAAGACGCTTCCTCGATGAAAAGCGAAACGTCTTCAAGGGGGAAAAAGGCCAGTTGCCTTTTGAAAAAGCACGTTTGGAATAACCGTGATCCGGATGGCTGAGAATCTCCATAGATTCAACGGGTGGATAAAAATGCCAAATCTAGGTCTACCTATCTGACTGATTGCCTGACCAATCACAATAATAAATGACTGTGGCAAAAGAAAGCTAAGATAGTACTGTAGAACGTTAGCACCCACCCCTCTCCTAGAAGAATGAAATAATTTGGAGAAAAAGGGCAGAAGATTATATTTCCTTAAAAGAGAAATAAAAATCTTAAAGGAGACAGAAACTCAGAGCCCCAGCTCCCTCCCCCACAGCAAATATTTTGTGCCCATTAAGAAAGACTAGGCCATCCTATCTACAAAACAAAAGACCTTCAGCTCCAGGATGATGGGATTAAGACATGACCGTTCAGGACGTAATAGGATTAACCCACTACCATCCAGCAGCAGAGCTCACTACTGTTCTGTCCCCGTCTCACCCACGCACCCAAACAGCCAGCCGGGGGTTAAATAACTTTTCAAACACTCAATGTCAGTTATCAGAAACTTGGCAGCAACTCCGTAGCTGCCTGCCAAGAACTTTACTCCAAGAAGGAAGGGTTGTTCCTCCACCAGATAACACAAACAAAATACACACAGTTTAAACAGTCCCGTTCGTAAATTAAATCCACAGCAGATTTAGGCGTTGTTTTCCAGAGGTGCAAAGTGACTTGCCAGAAGTTTCAGCTTTGTCCGTCACAGAGTCTGACTGGCCACCACACTCCCTTATATAGCCTGTGGGGTGTGGTCCAGTGACTCAGCTTAATCTCTGGCACGCCTCCTCTTCTGCTGCGTACGTTTGTCTCGCCGACGCTGGCGTAGATCCAGCCACAACTTATCTCCGTCGTCACTATCTGACTGATCGGAGACACCTGGCTCCTGGCCAATCTCTTCTCCTTCGGCAGACACCTGAGGCATTGCCAGAGAAGAGAGTCCTGGAGAGGGAGGCCTGGCCGACTCCTCTCCTTCATGTTCGGAGCCTTCTTCCTCTGATAAGAGGGGCTCGGGGGTCGGAGCCACAACAACTACATTGCACAATCTCCTAAGGACATTGCATCACCCTCCAAATGTCAACCAAACGTAGCTCAGACAACCTATACAGCCAACTATGACCCCTACAACAGCCAATAGAATACACGTTTTTGCACAGGAACAGGAAGTTCAAGTGCAAAGTCCAAAGAAGGTATTTAAAAAAACCCACTCTCCACTCTATGTGGTCAGCTGCACCAGAACAACAAACGTGGTCCTGTTCATTAATAAATGGACCCTCTTTCCAATCAGCCTCCAGCCTCCATTTTGTCTCCAGTGCCTTTCTCCCAGCTTGGAACTGAACCAGATGGATATTTCTTCCAACAGTACCAATAATCATAGGCGCCTTAGGCGCAATCCCAACATATCTGGAGCACTTAACATCATCGGCCATTGACAAAATTCACCATCATCCATTGCAAAAGGCAGCTTTACTTGGAACAGCTTATATTCTGTGACGATCCCTTTGAAGCATCAGGTAACACCTGTCTATCTGAGGTCCTTAGGAAGGGCTCAATAGGTGGACAAAAATGTTACATTCAGTATAAACATATAGCTGACTGTGAAACCAATCATAATAATCATACATATTTACCTATCACTACAGACAGTCCTCAACTTACAACAGTTCACTTAGTGACCATTCGAAGTTACAACGGCATTGAAAAAAGTAACTTATGGCCATTTTTTACACTTATGACCATTGTGGCATCCCCATGATCACTAGGCAGACACTTGGCAACTGACTCATACTTATGACAGTTGCAATGTCCCAAGGGACACGCCATCCTCTTTCACGACCTTCTGACAAATAAAGTCAACGGGGAAGCCAGATTCACTTAACGACCATTTTACTAATTTAAACAACTGCAGTGATTCACATTAACAAATGTGGCAAGAAAAGTCGTAAAATGGGGCACTTAATAAAAACTCAATAAATTTCTCACTGAGCAACATAAATTTCAGGCTCAATTTTGGTTGTAGGTTGAGGACTATCTGTATTTCTAATCACAATGTGGCTTTAAGTCTTTTTTTTTTCCCCGTTCACTTAGCAGGGACAACAACTTACCAGCAAGTGTTTGCTTTTCCTCTCTCTGCCTGACAGACGTGGCAAAATATTTTGTATTCCCTCCTTCAGCATCTGCAGAAAATTGTCAATGAATTCCTAGGGAGAAAATGACAACCAAGATTTAATTTATCTTTGGAAGTCAGCTTATTGGTGTGATTTATTGGTTTGATTATTAGAAAGGGTAGATTAAGGAAAGAAGGAAATTATGTGGTAATTTGAGAGAGAGGAAGTAAAATATCAAAGTACAGTGCAGTACTTGAAATTACTGTAAAGACCAGAAACCATTTCTTTATACATTTCCTTGTTACTTTCCTATAGGAAGTTAGCACCTACCCCTTTCCTAGAAGAATGAAATATTTTGGGAAATATTAAAAAGGCAGAATATTGTTTCCCTGGATGAGAAATGGAGATACATGTTTTAAAGACAAAGGCAACTTCCTGCCTTCCCCCCCTCCCCCCCCCACACCTTTGTTAATGGGCCATTAAGGCCTTAGCCAAGCTTACTCAATGGGCCATCATCTGCAACACAATAGGACCCATCTAGGAACAGAAACTCACCACATGGCACCTGGGAAGATTACATCAGCCAGCAAGGCTAGCTAAGACCATCACCCCCTGGGAGTCTGACAACCAATCAGGATACTCTTTCTGGGCCCCAGGAAGTTCAAAGCCAGAGAGGGCATAAAACACGGAGACTCACAGCATCTCGGCCCCTTTTTTTCTGTTCAGGAACTCAAACCATGTGATCCTGTCCACCATTAAACCATCTTTCCAAGCAGTCTCCATGTTTCCAGTGTCTTTTTCCCCACTTGGAGCTAAACCCAGAAGAATATTTCTTCTTACATTCTTTTATTCTTTTCCCCTCCAATATTTGAATTGTTTCAGTTTTTTTAAACCTTTCTATGGTCAAAATTATATTTTAAAAAGAAACTAGATATTAGATATTTTAATTCTAACAGATTTTAGTTGGGATGTCTTAAATTGGGGCCAAAAATTTGTTTAATTTTTTTTAAATTTTAAATTTTGTATTGGATGTTTTTTATTCTTGGCTGCTCACCGCCCTGAGTCCAGCAGAAGGGCAGTATAAAAATTTAATAAAATAAAAAAATAAAAATAAAACTAGCTTACTGGCTGAGCTCTCATCTTTTGGGCTGAGTCAAGCCAACATTGTATTTGAAGAATTCCCATTCAGCACTAAATCCTCTTTTTAACTACCACCTATCTTGGTGGATCAGATCCATTTCATTTCACTCCCTGATTCAACTGGTTCAAATCCACATGTTGCTTGCAAGATGCTAAGATTTCTTACATTAGGCTTACAGGAAAACAAAAAGGCACACAAAGGCAGTACTGTAGGTTTAAATCCAAATCTTTTGCGTTGGCGCTGCCATTTGCTTTTTTTTAACCAGAGTAAGTACTCGGTGATCAAGCGTGCTCCTAACTTTAATCATGTGTTGCAAAGGAAGAAAAACTTCCTTTTGCTTATTGATCTGCTTCATTGATCTTTATGCTGTTATGTCTATTAAAAAACAGACCCGCCTTCTTTCTCCACGATCTGGACTGGAGAATCTGGCTTTTAATAAATTTGGTAATTTCTGATCTATTTCCCAGCAGTGTCTTTCTTTCCTTCTTTGGAAAGCACCAGAGCTGAGTATTTTCTCCAAGAATTTGCACGCACATCGGGATTATTACTGGGGAAATAGCCGCCCCGAATAGCAAAGATCACTATTGGGATCTTTTAGCCCAATAGTGTCAGTTGGTTTCGGAAATTAGATGTCAATGATTGCAATTGGCATTTAATTTTTTTTTAAGGTAAAGCAATTCTGCCCCGCAGCCCTAAGGCTTCCTCTAACCACCTTCTAATTGCGATTTTTTTTTTAAAAGGGGGGTAAGCAAAGAGCTGCAAAATAAATCACCGACAAATCGCGTTTTAAACGCCTCACCAGCCAACAAGCAAACTGAAGCCAGCCGGTTTCGGATCACTTAATTGGGAATTGGTTGGTCATCTTTGTTACTGAGCATGCGCATTGAGGACTTTCCGCCCAATCCTTCCCAGGGGCAGGCTTGCAAAACCGGGATTGCGCGCGGTCCGAGTTTTGGTAAAGGAGGAAAAAGCAATCCGGATCCAAACGAGTAAGATTTTATTTTATCGCTCACCTTATTTGCATCGTTGGTTTTCTGCATGGTTGGGCTCCCATGATCGCTGCTGTGCGGCTCGGTGGTGCCGCAGATGTCACAGTGGAGGCCGGTCTGGTGCTGGCAAGAGACTTGCACGGGTCGGTGGTACTTTTCACCCAAGTTGGTTTTGTCTTTCGCCCGTGGGAACTTCTTCACGATCTGCACCACGTTGGCCAGCGGCCGGTTGGGAATGATGTTTTGTCCGTGGTCGAAGGTTTTTCTGCACTGAGGGCAGGTGGTGCCGCTTTTCTCGGGTCCTTGGCAGTAGCTGCTCACGCAGGGGCGGCAGAAATTGTGCCCGCACGTAGTTATGGTCACCGGGTCCTTGAAATACTCCAGGCAGATGGAACAAGTGACTTCGTCGCAGAGATCCCGCAAGGGATTCCCGGCCGCCGCCGCAGCAGCCGCCATGACCGCCTCCCCTTGGCTTGAAAGTTTTAAAAAGTTCCTTTCCTTTTCGGATTCCGAGAAGTCCGCTTGCAAAACATAAACGGGGTATATAAGGTGGGGTCGTTTGTTTAGCGTGCTCAGAAAAAGAAAAAGCGACCTTAAGAAGTCATCGCCACTCCCTGCTTACTCAGTATAGTGTTATGGAATGAAGAGATTGAGAGTCATCCCAAAGGGCAAACAGAATCAGATTTTATTATTGCAATAAGGTTCAGAGTCCGATTCATACCTGGAAGTCTGAACAAAATTATGGGTCGGGGACCCTGGTCTTTATACAGTTTCAAACAAAGGAAAGTGCTAACACAGCGGTTCTAATTACTAAAAACATTTGTTACATGAAATGATATCTTCCTGATTAGAGGTTCTTACATGTCTTGCCAAACAAATATAACTTTTCTGAAAATTATCTTTGGTGATAGAGACTCACTGTCTCATTTTGGTATCCTTGACATTTGTAACTTTCAAACAGTATGTCACCCAAGATATGGGTCTTTCTGACAGCGAGGGGTCCTCCCTTACAGAATGTTGCTTATACAGAGGAGTTTGGCTGGCTTTTGTATTTTTACACTGGATACATTTGGAAATGAATACTAGAAAGATGTCCAGTGGTCATCTAGCTGGACCCGCATTTCCTACTTTAATAGGAAATTTATTGGTTTTTACGAGCTTCACGGGCTCAACGTTGACTCATCTATTTTTTTTTTGCAACCGTTGTATTAAATTATAGAATTAAATATACAGAAGCAAATAGTAGGACGAAGTGGGGAGGAGAAAGGGGGGAAAGAAAAGTGAGGAGGGGAGAGGAAAAGGAGGGGGGGGAAACCAACTTGACTTTCGACTCCCTCTGTTGCAGTAGAATGGAGCGTTAACATCGAAGCTCCAGACTTTTTTTTACTTTTCCATCATAATATAAACTAGCCATTTTTATAACAACAAAAGCCTTCCATCCTTCCGACGTGGGTAAAATGAGGGCCCAGTTTGTTGGAGGGGGGGCAATATGCTAACTCTATAAACCGATTAGAGGGGGGCTTCGTGAAGCGGTATATAAATGCTGTTGCTAGTGTGTTTTGGTTATTTATTAAATTTCCACACAACACTCCCTCGAAAGCGACTCGGCGGCTTAGGGGTGTAATTTAAGGAGTATGAAACACGGGGGTGCTTGGTGCTCTCTGCGTTTGCTTGTTTTCTTGCAGACGTTTCATCACCCAAACGGGGTAATAGCATCAGTGCTAGTTACCGTGGTGGGAGATAGTAGGACTACTACGGTAGCACTGGTGATGTTAAATCTACTTTGGGTCATGAAACGTCTGCTAGAAAATAAGCGTAGAGAGCACCAAGGACCCCTTAGATCAACCCTGAGCTACAAATATTCTACTTTATCAATATGAAATGAGAGAGAGAGAGAGAGTTAACATTGCAAATATTAAACGTGCATCATTCTGGAGGAAATGCCAGAAAAATAAAAGCAAGTTTACAGATAATCACCGCTCCCTGTTTACTCAGTATAGGAAGTTGATTTATTTTGAGTTATTTGTTGCATTCCTTACTACGCCACCTATCTCTGGCCGGCTTTCGATGCAATAAATTAGGAGTGTAAAATGCAAACATAGAGAGAGCTAAAATTGCAAACAGTAGAGGAAACTCCAGCTGAGGTGCAACCGCTGCATTGGGGTTAATCCGTTGTGGTGGATTTTAAGGGGCGATTCCCAGCCCCGTCATCTTCATTTTACAAATAGTTGTAAGGAACTTTTACAAACGCCCAGCTATCCTTAAAGGATTTTTGGATGTTGTTGGAAGCCTGGTTAATAGTGCTGTGGGAGGGGTTTCAAATATTTTCTTAAAAGAGTCCCTCGTCTTATTTTGGGCTCTGATCTGGGGAAGGTGGAAGGAAAGAGTAGCCAGGTAAATGGAAGTACGGATGAGCACATTTAATCATTCTGGAGAAAATGCCAGAAAAAGAAAAGCAAGTTTAGAGGTCGTATCCCCACTCCCTGTTTACTCAGTATAGGAAATTTATTTTTAGTTATAAAATCGAAAGCGATGCTGGGTGACTTACATTGCAATAAAATAGGAATGTAAAATGCAAATAGAGCTAACATTACAAATACTAAATAAAGAAAATTCCAGCTGAGGTGCACCTCCACATTGGGATTAATCCATTGAGGTGGATTTTAAGGTGCAATTCCCAGCCCCTTCCCTATCTCAATTTACAAGTAGTGGAAGGAACTTTTAGAACCCCTCCCCCAGCTACTCTTAAAGCTTTTTGGATGTTAGAAGCTGTTTAGTGGTGCTGGGGGGTTTCAAATATTTTCTTAAGAGTCACTCCTTGTCCCACGTATGGCTCTGATCTGGAAAATGGGAACCATTTGCCTTCAGAAGTTGTGAGTGCTCCATCACTGGGGGCTTTTAAGAAGAGACTTGGACTGCCAGTTATCTGGAATGGTATAAGGTAGTGATGGCTAACCATTTTGCCATCACGTGCAAAAAGCGGGGGGGGGTTGCGTGCGTGCCCACGCCCATAATTCTATGCACCCTGCCCCCCCAAGCATGCATGCACGACCCCCCGCCCCGCTCCTCCTACTTTTGGCACGGTGAGCCTGTTTTTCACCCTCCCCAGGCTCCAGAGCATTTCTAGGAGTCTGAGGAGGGCGAAAGCTGCCCCCCCCAGGCCGGAAATAACCCATTTGTCAACTTCCGGTGGGACTGGAAGGCCCATTTTTTGCTCTCCCCAAACTCCAGAGTCTTTGTAGGAGCCTGGGGAGGGCGAAAACGGCCTTCCCCACCCCTCAGGAGGGCGGAAACAGCCTGTTTCCCTTACTTCCGGTGGGCCCAGAAGGCCCGAAAATCAGCTGGCTGGCGTGCATATGCGTGCCAGAGCTGAGTTCACATGCCACCTGTGGCACGCGTGCCATAGGTTCACCATCACCGGTATAGGGTCTCCTGCTTGAGCAGGGGGCTGGACTAGAAGACCTCAAAAGTCCCTTCCAACCCTTATTATTATTCTGTTAGATTCTGTTAGAAAGGAGAAGCAGCAGCAAGGGTAATAGATTCTGTTGCAGTGCCCCTAAGCGCATTTCATTATTCTGGAGAGAATGCATCTTGGGTGGTAGCTAGGAGTCCAAAATGACCTATGGCACATAACTCATTGCAAAAAACCATCTAGTGTGTGGACTTCAACTCCCAGAATTCCAAGTGTCAGAATGATGGATGGAGAAATAAACACGAGTCCGGTCTGTAGGGGTGTAGGATCCTTCTTTGTACTTGAAAAGAATGCTGAAATTGCTCTTCTGGTTTAGCTATGGGTTGGTTCATTGGGGTCTTCTCAAGTTCCTACTACAGGTAGTCCTGACTTAACGACCACAACTGAGCCCAGTACTACTGTTGCTAAGTGAGCCATTTGTTAAATGAATCACTGCAGTTGTTAAAATAGTAACACGGTTGTTACGTGAATCTGGCTCCCCGTTGACTTTGCTTTCAGAAGATCACAAAAGAGGATCATATGACCCTGAAGCACAGCAACGGTCATAAATGAGTCAGTTGCCAAGTGTATGAATTTTGATCATGTGACCATAAGGATGCCACAATGGTTGTGTGAAAGTCACTTTTTTCAGGGCCTTGTAACTTTGAGTTTAACTTTGTTGTTAACGTAGAGACTCTTTCATCTCACCTGGATTTTTTTTTTCCCATTTATCCTCAGGTATGCTTTGGTGCAGAAACTTTCCCCACAACCCGGACACCTCTGTGGGTTTTCTTCCATGTGGATTCTCTCATGATTCATGAGGTTTGATAACATTTCTCACAGACGGAGCATATGTGATTTCTCTCCCGTGAAGGAGGGAGGCCACTATGGGACGTAAGATTTGATTTTTACTTGAACCTTTTCCCGCAAACCCCATATGGATACGGTTGCTCCCTTATGTGGATTCTTCCAGAAGTTATTCACGGCTGAACTTCCTACGCAGACAGAGCACATTTACAGCTTTTCCTGGGTGCGGATTTTTCAGTGTAACTTGTTCTGTGCTTGAAGTTCTTCCAAAGACTGAACAGATGTAGCGTTTTTCTCCAGCGTGAATTCTTTCGCAGGATTCATTGCCAAACCTTTTCCTGCAGACGGAGCACGAATATGGCATCGCCCCCATGTGGGTTTCTCATACTGTACCTCTGAGAAGGTTGGTTTTACCGCTGCTGCTTCTCCCACAGACTGAGCATGTATGCGGCATTTTTCCAGCCTGGTCTCTTTCATGGTTGGTGAGGTGGAACCTTTGCTTGAAGCTTTTCCCACAGAATACGCA
This sequence comes from Ptyas mucosa, assembly GCA_012654045.1. Classification (NCBI taxonomy): domain Eukaryota; kingdom Metazoa; phylum Chordata; class Lepidosauria; order Squamata; family Colubridae; genus Ptyas; species Ptyas mucosa. The sequence continues at coordinate 70,676 of WNWU01000339.1, forward strand.
CAGTTAATACATTTTTCTTGCGTGGGAGTGCTTTCCTGCGAAATCAAGTTAGTTTTCTCGCTCCTCCCTTTTCCACACACAGGGCATGTATAGGGTGTCTCTCCTGTAAGTTTTCCCTTGGATACAAGACTGTTTGTGACTGAGAAGATTGAATCTCTGGTTCAAGCATTTCCCACACGTGTCTGCAATTTTTCTTCCTTTTGGCCTCTCCCATGGACAGCCAGGTGGACCGAGCACGTATATGGTTTTTCTCCTGTATAATATCTCTTATGTCTCAGAAGTTTTTATGACAGAAGCCTTTTCCGTAAATCGAGGATTTATTTATAGGGCATTTCCACTGTATCAATTATTCTGTGCTAGAGAAAATCCGAGGACAAGGTAAAACCTCTTGCCACAGGTGGGATGAATTTCCCAGATGAATTTGCTCGTATCTAAGCATACATGCTTGGCTACTAAAGCATTTTGTGCACATGGACCACAAATATGGTTTTACTCCTCTTGAGAGATTTTCCTGTGAAGTAAAGGCCAGCACTCTGACATGGAGCATTGATACGGTTTTTCTCCTGTATGTATTCTTTCGTGACTGATAAGGGGTGTTTTACGACTCAGGTTTTTTACCCCAGGTTGAACAAGCTAATGGATTTCCCTCTCCTATCATGGTTAATAAGATGGGATCTTTGACTGGAACATTTTTCGCAGGTTGAAAATGTATATGGTTTCCTACCTCTATGGCTGGTTTTATGTTTAATGAGATGTGATTTTTGACAGATTTTTCACCCCCCACAAATTAAGCATATATAGAATTTCTCTCTTGTATGAATATTTTCCCCATGATTCATTAAATGGTATCTCCAACCAGTTGTCTTCTTATCATCTAAGTAAAAGACTTGGGAAAAGTAAGGTGCAAATATCAAACACTCCATTCTTGCAGCTTTGGTGACTTCTTAGACCGTTGAAGTTTTCAGAAATTGAATGTATCTTTTTTAAAATTGCAAACTGCACCACACATCCTCCCTTCGAAACTGCAGTTTGGAAACACATTTTAAAAACCCTTAAAACCATCATTTAATTATGATTTCTCCATTAGCCTCTATTTTTAAAAAAAGTAATTATACAAACTTTAGTGACTGGGTTAATGCAATGTGCAAAGTTAGGCAACTGGTAATTAAATTAACCTAGTCACCAACTATATTTTCTTGCAGGTTTTTTTTTTTAATGTACAGGTAGTCTTCAACTTGCAACCACAATTAAGCCCAAAATTTCTGTTGCTAAACAAGACAGTTGTTAAAGTGAGTTTTGCTCCATTTTACCATCTTTCTTGCCAAGTGAATTTTTAAATAACATGGTTAACTGAATCTGGCTTTCCCATTGACTTCGCTTTTTCAGAAGTTGCAAAATACAATCTCAGGACATTGCAACTGTCATAAATACGAGTCAGTTGCCAAGCATCTGGATTTTGATCATGTTATCCTGGGGAATGCTGCAACAGTCATAAGTGTGAAAAACGGTCATACGTCACATTCAGTGCCGTTGTAACTTTGAACGGTCACTAAATGAACTATTGTATGTTCAGGAGTACCTGTATATCGGTGTATATTTGAGAAGCCACATTTGACTAGTTCAGGGGTCAGCAACCTGTGGCTCTGGAGCCGCATGTGGCTCTTTCACCCCTCATCTGCCGCTCCCTGTCACTCAAAATATGTGTCACAACCGCCAATGGGTGACACCCACCGGCATGCGATTTATTGAGCTTTTCAACCCCTGGTAGGCCAATCATGGATAAATCCAAGAAAAGAAAAGTTTCAGAAGAAAATGGAACGTTTAATTCAACTACATATGCTAGTTTTGTGGCCACTCAAGAAATAGTCAGGCACAGGAAGGGTTTTGTGGCTCCTGGTGTTTTCCTTTCTGTGGGAAACTGGTCCCAATGGCTGAGTGTTTAAGGTTGCAGACCCCTGAGTTAGTTCACACAACATTCTGAGCCAGTGTTTTTCAACTTGGCAACTTTCAGCTGTGTGGACTTTAACTCCAAGAATTCCCCAGCCACTGTGTTTTGGGAAGTTTAAGCCCAACAGTTGCTGAGTTTGAGAAACGAACAAGAAGAAAAGATGTTTCTAGGATACTATTACTGGTTGACGAAGTTAGTGGATTGACTGTCATTGATTACGGTAGGAAAGAAAAATATTTCTAATGCGGTTTTACTATCTATAAGAAAACCCTTAGAGACACATGGGGAAGGCTGCCTGTAACAACTGGATTCCAGGTCCATCTTTCTGTAAGTTTGACCATAATTACTGAAGTTGGAAGGCATGATTTCCTAACCGACTGATCATAGCTAAAAACTGGACTGCAGACCTTTATATATGCATTGAATAGAATAGAATTCTTTATTGGCCAGTTGTGTGACTGGACACACAAGAAATTTGTCTTTGGTGTATATGCTGTCAGTGTACTTACGGAGAATAAAATGCATGCATCGAGAATAAAAAGATACAACTCTTAATGATAGTCAAGGTTACTAATAAGCTATCAAATCGTACTAGGAAACAAAAACTATAAATTGAAAGATACAAGCAACATGGTTATAGTAATAAGTGGGAAGAAATAGATACTAGGAAGGAAGAGAAGAATAGTAATACGGTCTTAGTAAATTATTTGACAGTGTTGTGGGAATTAGTTGTTAAGCAGAGTGATGGCAATCAGGAAAAAACTCCTTGTTTTCTAGTTGTTCTGGTGTCCAGTACCCTATAGTGTTTTGAGGGTAGAAGTTGAAACAATTTATGTCCAGGATGTGAGGGGTCTATAGCAGGGGTGAAATCTAAAATTTTTCCCTACCGGTTCTGTGGGCGTGGCTTGGTGGGGGGTGTCCTGTGACTGAGTGGGCGTGGCCGACTCAGTCAATCATCGCCATGCCCACTCAGTCACAAGACCCCCTCCCACCAAGCCACACCCACAGAACCCGGTAGGAAAACTTTTTAAATTTCTATTCTGCTGGCGTGCCCTTACCTTTCTCCCATGGCTCCGCCCACCCGTCCCATTTCCTGACTCCTAGTGCCCACCTTTCTCCCGCAGTTGGCTGTCAGGGAAGGCAAGCGCCCGAAAACTACTGGAGTCGCTCACTCTCCTTGAATGAGCCGCTCTGGTCCATGCGCCGGCTACGCAAGAGCACACTGTTTATTTAATTCAGCGGCAGGTTGGATGTGCACTTGCGCAGCCGGCGCATGGACCAGAGCAGCTCATTCAAGGAGAGTGAGCGACTCCGGTACTTTTGGTGGGCGGAGCCGCGTGGCGAAGGGCGAGCGGCAGCGGCTCTGTGGCAAGGTAGGAGTCGGGGAATGGTGCATTCCCCGACTCCGGGGAATGGGGCGGGTGGGCGGAGCCTCCAGCTTCCATTGCTACCAGTTCTCTGAACCACCGGCCATCATCGCTACCTACTCACCCGAGCCGGTCAGAACCGGGAGCATTTCATCTCTGCTCTGTAGATAGTTTTACAGCCCTCTTTTTGACTCGTGCAGTATACAGGTCCTCAATGGAAGGCAAGTTGGTAGCAAACAGAGCCCCACACATTAAAACAAGCCCTAACCCTTTCTGCCTCCCTGCTTGGCAATCCACAACACCCCAGAAAATTAGACGTGGCTAGATTTCAGTGGACTCCGTCTTTCCTTTGAATTATACCAAGATAAATTTCTACTTTTTGCATAAACAGGGCTACAAATATTCAGACAATGTGGAACAGAACAGAACAACAGAATTGGAAAGGACCTTGGAGGTCTTCTAGTTCAATCTCCTGCTCAGATAGGAAATCCTATCCCCGTGATAGCGATCCTATGTCACATGTGCCACAAGTGGCACGCGGAGCCATATCAGTAGGCACACGAGCTCAGTTCCAACACACATGCACGCACCGGCCAGCTGATTTTTGGGCCTTCTGGGCCCCCTGGAAGTCAGCAAACAGGCCGTTTCCTGCCTCCAGAGGGCCTCCAGTGGGGGGGAAAGACCGTTTTCACCCTCCCCAGACTCCTAGAAAGGCTCTGGAGCCTGGGGAGGGCAAAAAATAGGCCTACCGGGCCCACTGTGCCATCACGTGCCAAAAGCGTGGGAAGTGTGGGGGGGTCGTGCACCTTGCACGGGGCAAGGCGCATAGAATTATGGATGTGGGCACACACACGTGTGACCCCTCCGTGCTCCCCCAGTTTTTGGCACGCGATGGCAGAAAGGTTAGCCATCACTGTCCTATATCATTTCAGACAAATGTCCAATCTCTTCTTAAGAACCTCCACTGCTGGAGCTCTTACAACTTCTGGAGGCAAGCCATTCCATTGGCTAATGGTTCTCACTGTCAAGAAATTCCTTCCTAATTCTAGCTTGCTTCTCTCCTTGATTAGTTTCCATCCATTGCTTCTTGTCCTGCCCTCAGGTGCTTTGGAGAATAGCCTGACTCCCTCTTTGTGGCAACCCCTAAGATATTGGAACGCTGCAATTCTACACTTTGGTCACTAGGTGGCAGCAATAATTTAAGATATTAACTAGTTTGGAGAATTGAATTGAATTGAATACTTTGTCCAAGCGTGGTTAAACACCTGAGAAATTTGCTCCCGGTGCAGAAGCTCTCAGTGTATGCAAAGCAACTGAATAATGATAATCATAATAATATCAGTAAGGGGGGGAGTAAAAAAAGATAACAGAAATAATACTATAGCCATGCTATATGCAATGGAACGGTCATGAAACTGGATCTCCAGCTTGGGGTTCTGCTTGCTATCGGCTGCCATAGTAACGGAGAGAGGGGGGCATGGCATTTGGGTTGGGGAAGTGAACTGGTGAGGTGATGTCCCATGTGAACTGAAAGGGAGGTTTGCCCTCAATAATTACTGCGCTGCCGAGTGGAGTTGTCGTCCTAGGACTCCAGAGGGGCAAAATACCTGAAGATGAGCTTCACACCACATCATACTGGATGTTGATTGGACCCTCAGGGCTGGATCCCGGGGGGGGGGGGAGGATTTGGGGAAACTTTCAAACTGTAATCTTTAAACTGCCAACATGTTTAGTCTCCCTTTTATTATATTCACAGCAGCAATCCGATACATCTTGACTTCTGTCATCTGTATATAATGCTTATCAACTCTCCACTGTGATTCACCCTCTTGTCAGGGACAATTATCCCACAAAGTGTTGAGCGGAAGGCTGAAGCAATATTATGACTAGAAATATTATGACACACACACTGCAGCACATCACAGTAGGAAATTTCAAAGCTGACATCAAAGGCCAGGACAAAAAGTCGAGATGGAAAGAAGAAGGGGAAAGGAGAAAGAGATTCGGTGGTCATGCTCTCCATGTGGCATTAATACCATTGCCAATGCAAAAGCTCACAGCGACAGGGTGTTTCAGGTTCATTGAGGCAACAGGAAGAAGATGGACTTGTCTTGTTTTGGGTTCTTTTGACTTAGTGAAACTGACTAGAGCAGTGATGGCTAACCTGTTTGCCGTCGCATGCCAAAAGCGGGAGCGCGGGGGTTGCGCGTGCACATGCCCACACCCATAATTCATGCGCCTCACGCGTCCCTCGCTTTTGGCACGTGATGGCCCGGTAGGCCTGTTTTTCACCCTCCCCTGGCTCCAGAGAGTTCCTTGGAGCCTGGGGAGGGCAAAACCGGCCTTCCCCACCGCCCGGAGGCCAGAAATGGCCCGTTTCCCAACTTCCGGTGGGATCAGAAAGCCCATTTTCTCCTCCAGGCTCCAGAGGCTTTCTAGGAGCCTGGGGAGGGCGAAAATAGTCTTCCCCACCCCCTGGAGGCCCTCTGGAGGCCGGAAACTGCCCATTTCCCGACTTCCGGTGGGCCCAGAAGACCTGAAAATCAGCTGGCTGGTGCGCGCTGGAGCTGAGCTAAGATATGACTCTGCATGCCACCTGTGGTTCGCCATCATGGGATTAGAGGAACAACAATAGCAAAGAACAACAAGGAAGGACAGAATGGAATAGAAGAAGCAAAGGATTGCTGGAAAGAGAAACTCTGGAGAACTGCATGTTTTGAATCAGATCTTGCCTTGCTTTCGCTGCTATCATTTCAAACTTGGTAGAAGTACCTCTTCTCTATCTCGATGGAGTGGGGGGTTTTCTTTCTTGGGTTTTGAACAGAGGCAGGCCTGACCAAAATATCTGCAAGAAAATCACCAAGCTCAGCAGTCAAAATTGAATTGCAGTAGCATCCTGACCTCCTTTTCTACTTAGATTGCCAAGACTTAGACCCAAAACCATTATCGGAGAAAGGCACTGCTACTGTAGAGGTAGTCCTCGGCTTACGACCATGATTGAGCCTGAAATTTCTGTTGTTAAGTGAGACATTTGTTCAGTGAATTTTGCCCCTTTTTACGATCTTTCCTGCCACAGTTCTTAAGTGAATCTCTGCAGTTGTTAAATTAGTAACAAGGTTGTTAAGTGAATCTGTTTTTCCCTGTTGGCTGTGCTTGTCAGAAGGTTGCAAAAGGTGACCACTTGACACACTGCAACCGTCATAAGTACGAGTCAGTTGCCAAGCCTCTGAATTTTGATCATGTGACCATGGGGATGCTGCAATGGTCGTTAAGTGTGAAAAATGGTCATTAAGTCACTTTTTTTTTCAGTGCCGTTGTAACTTCGAATGGTCACTAAATGAACTGTTGTAAATTGAGGATTACCTTTATTGGAGCAATAAAGAGTTCTGTGATTGAATCATGTGCTTATTTTCCCCTGATGAGCACAGCATTTGCTGGAAATTTTTTCCTCAGCTTATTGAATGTCAGCGACTGCTGCTTTAAGGTCCAACAATAAACATGAGAACAGTCCTCACAGATCAGACTAAGCATCTTCAGCCCAGCTTTTCCCACAGATGCCTCTGGGCTGCTCTGAAGCAGATGGAGGTCCCTTTCAAAAGTTGCTGCCCCCAGATTGGAATTTATTTTTCAAAACTATTGTCCCTTGACTGACCAGTGCATGAATCCCTTAAAACAGGGGTGAGCAAATGTGGCCCTTTTACAACCTGTGGACTTCAACTCCCAGAATTCCTGAGACAGCCAAGCTATCTCAGGAATTCTGGGAGTTGAAGTCCACAGGTTGTAGGCCACATTTGCCCACCCCTGCCTTAAAACATTAAAATCGATTGATTAGGTTGTCCCATTTTAAAACTTTCTTGCTACAATTGTTAAGTGAATCACTGCAGTTGTTACGTTAGTAACACAGTTGTTAAGTGAATCATACCCCCCCCTCCATTGACTTTGCTTGTCAGAAGGTCAGAAAAGGTGATCACATGATCTTGGGATGCAGCAATGGTCATAAATATGAACCAAGCATCTGAATTTTGATCACATGATCTTGGGGAATGCTACAAAGATCGTCACTCTGGAAAACAGTCATAAGTCACTTCTTTTCAGTCCCGTTGTAACTTTAGTCACTAAATGAACTGTATAAGTTGAGGACTACCTGTATTTGGAGTCAATTCCCTATTCCCGTCCTGCAACCTACAAGACTGAAGGAAGAACCGCCTGCCGATCAGAGTGTTCTTAAAATGGAGGATGGAAGAGTAAGGTTACTAAGCAGTTGTGTGTGGCTGCAAAAGAAGAACAGGTGAGCATTTTTTGTTGCAAAAAATACCTTGGTTGTAGAGAAAGCCTGATGGTCCACAGGAATCCTAGGAAGTTGTAAAGAAGCCTGCCACCGATTCTCAAAAAGCCATTTTGACATTCCAATTTCATGAACTAGATTAGAGGTGTCAAACTCAATTTCATTGAGGGCCACATCAGGGCTGTGTTCGGCCTTGGGGGGCTGGGGGTGTGGCCAGGGCGAACGTGCCCAGCTCCATGTCACTCACCGAGGGTCCGTTTTCAGCCGCAATGGCCTCCTGCAGCCCTCTGCCAGCGGAAACAGAGCTCTGAGAGGCTGTGTGTGGCCCACCTGGGCTCCATTTGCACTGGCAGAGGCACCGCGGGCTGGTCCTTTGCTGTTTCCAGGGCGGGCCTGAGGGCCAGATCTAAGCACCCCACAGGCCAAATCTGGCCCGCGGGCCTTGAGTTTGACGCCCCTGAACTAGATCCTTCACCTGATGGATAAACTGCAGAGGTCATGTTTGAAACATTGTATTTTGATGGCACTGGCGGTCTTCTCCCCTTCCATATTTTCCTTCCTGTCAGGAAAAACCTGACATTTTGATCATGTGACCATAGGGACCATAAGCATGAAAAACGGTCATAAGTCACCTTTTTCAGTGCCGTTGTAACTTCGAAGCATCACTAAAGGAAAGGGTTGTAAGTCGAGTTGTAAGAGGTTGTACCTCTTTTAAATGTTCTAAAAGCAAATTCCTCCCAACACAAATTCCTCAGTCCTATCTCAAACCTTGTCCAATTAGGCAAACTGCCAAAGGCCTTTCTTGGCAAACGTTCAGAAGTCACAGATACAAAAATAAATACAAGACGTAGACGAAGAAGAAGACGACGAAGCTACCAATGTTGCTTTCCGGCAAAGCCCAAATGCCGTTGCTGGTCTGTTTTAAGCCTTATGGGAGGGGCCAATCATCTCTTGGCCCTACTCCCGAGTTGTCCTCTCTGCTTTAACTGCTCCTGCCTTCTGGCAGCTCTTCTCATACATGCACTAGGAACAGGCTCCTTCTGTTCCTCTGCCTCTCTACTGTCAGCCTCTGGAGGCTCTGGAGTCCACACTTCACTCCCCGATGACCCTGGTCCCATCTCTGCCTCTGACGCAGAGCCCTCATCCAGGCCTTCCCCAGCCTCCATGACTGGCCCATGTTCTTCCTCAGCCTCATCGCTGTCCGACTCCACTGCCAGCTCTGCAGGCTGCTGGCAGACCACAATAGTTGTACCTTTTTTAAATGTTGTTCCTTTAAGAGACAACGCATGTCATCTGTTGGAGAAAGGTTCCAATGTTTCCTTTTTCAGAATTTAGCACTTCTCAATTTGAGTTTATTAGTGAATTACAGTTCTGAAGAGGTTAAAAAAAGCTATGATTAAACGAATGCAAAATTTTAATATAGTTCTAGAGGTGAAACAGTGGGAATTGCAATGGGAAATGGAAGTTTGAACATACAGGTAGTACAACAGTTCATTTAGCAACCGTTCAAAGTTACATCACCACTGAAACAAGTGACTTATGACCATTTTTCACACTTATGACCGTTGCAGCATCCCCACAGTCAAGTGATCAAAATTCAGATGCTTGGCAATGTGATCTCCTTTTGCAACCTCCTGCCAAGCAGTCAATGGGGAAACCAGTTTCACTTAAATTAGTGTTACTAATTTACCAACTGCAGTGATTCAGTTAACAACTGTGGCAAGAAAAGTCGTAAAATGGTGCAAAACTCACTTAACAAGTATTTCACTTCGCAAAAGAAATTTGTGGTTGTAAGTTGAGGACTACCTGTACTTCAAACTTAAAAAATCTACTTGCAGTAACTTGATGTAAGACACTTTATTACTAATATCTTACTCCATTCTTGGTTGCCAAGATGAATATCTCATTTTCTGTCAAATAAATTGACTCCTTCCTTATGTGCTGCAAAGCTGAACAATAATAGGAAAATAATTTAGCGTGGCATGAAAGAAATTTTGAAAGTTTCAATTCCACTTCACCCTGATATACTTTTCTTAAACCTTTACCAAAACTCCTATTGCTTACTAATATACTAAACTGGGATTGTGTATGTTAATAGAGCAAGAATTATATATGATTCTATTGGGAAATATTTTTGATCCTCTCTGGGGCCTTTCTTGAGTTATAGCAGGAGGCTTTATAGTACAATTACTTAAAAACCACTCGTGTTTTAATGACTAATGTGAATCACCTTCAAAATGATAAGAGGCAGGGGTGGGTTCTACTTACCTTTACTACCAGTTCACAACGGGACCGCGCACATGCGCATGTGCAGATCACCCATGATGACATTGTGGCGGGTGGGCGGAGCCTCCCGCCGGTTTTACTACCAGTTCTATAGAACCAGACCGAACTGGAACAACCCACTACTGATAAGAGGTGATATAAAAACAGTGGTGGGATTCAGCGGGTTCTGTCCGGTTTGGGCAAATGGCGACTGAGGTAGGCCACATCAGCCACCCGGACGTAATGCCGTCCTATTTAGCCATGTTTTGGAGGCTGTGCACATGCACGAAAGGCGTGCCCGCGCTCACATTTGCAAACCGGTAGGGAAGGGAAGGAAATCCTACCTCTGTATAAGAACTACCTCCAATGCAGTCCCACAGTCACAAAACACACTGCAGTGTAGTTATTATTTAGGACATCACTTCCCCTTTATCCGTTTTCCTTTTCCCTTCATTGGGTCAGTCTCTTTCTCCCCTCCCCCTCCAAATTTCTGCAAGAGGCCCTCCTTGGAAGGAGGAAGCAGCCCCCTGCTAATCAGGACTGCTAAGGAGGTCGACTCTATATTTTATTTATTTATATATAAAACTAGCTGGACACCCGTGCTTCGCTACGAAACTATGTGCTCGGGCTTGATAAATTGACACTTACAGCCTGAAACTTAATGTAGAATGTGTAACTCCATAGCATCAGACTGTGTTAATATAACGCAACTGGCAGTTGGAACAGAAGGAGTGGGAGCAGAATGTCCCAGCCCGCAGCATCCATTGGTATTCATCTGGCTACCATCCTATCAGTGTGTGAGAGAGTTGAGGGGTGTTTGGAAACTCAAACAGTATTTGCTGTGTGAGCAAGGAGACAGGAAGGAGGCTGGGCATGGCTTAGCTCAACTGTTCTGTAGTAAAGCTGCTTGCTGCTGTGAAAGTAAAACTAAAAGTGAAACTCCTCTCCTCTGCTTGTGTTTTGCATTTGGAACAGATTTCTTTCCAAGTGGGGAGAGGGAGTAGAAGTCCTTAGCATCAGAGTGTGAAACAGATTTCTTTTCAGGTGGGGAGGGTGAGTAGAACTCCTTAGCATCAGAGCGTGTTAATAATAATATAGGAAATACTAATGCCCTGGTGGTCATTTCAAAAAATCCTTTCTTAGTGAGCACCTAGAAGCCAAGAGGAACATACGTGGCAAATTTCAAGTTTGTAGGCTTTACGATTCTGGATATTTTGTGATTAATGCATGAGTGCTTTTCGCTTTTATATATATAGATAGATAGATTTACAGGTTGCCCATCTTACCTCAAAGCGTTAACTCTGGGCAGATTGAGAAGCTTGAAACAAGGACGGACAGACTAAGTTGGGAGATCTACTTTGGTTTACTTTTATTAGAAAAAAAGAAAATTGCAAAAAGATTTACAAAGCAGGCTTAAATGAATTTATTTCAAGTCCCAGATCACTGTCCTTCCAATTCATTTGATTTTTCGTCCTTCCTTCTAAGACCACAGGGGCTGCTGGCAGAACTTCAGCCGTATCTCTCCCTGCAGGGAGAACACATATTATCCTGTGCTACTGGAGTCCCCAGCCGATGGCTTTTTGGCAGTCTCAACAGGGGTAGGATTTGTCTCCCATGTGCATCTTCTCGTGCCTGATGAGATGCGACTTCTGCCGGAAGGTTTTCCCGCAAACGCAGCACGCGTAGGGCTTCTCTCCCGTGTGCGTTCGCTCATGTTGGCTCAGGCTGGATTTGAAGCAGAAACCTTTGCCGCACAACGGGCACCGGTATGGCTTCTCGCCCGTGTGAATCCTTTGGTGTTTAATAAGCTTAGAGCTCTCCTTGAAGGACTTCCCGCAGTCTGAGCAAATGTAGGGTTTCTCTTCCGAGTGGGACCTCTTGTGTTTAATGAGACTCGAGCGGTTATTGAAGCGCTTCCCGCAGACCAAACACTTAAACGGTTTCTCCCCGGTGTGGATGATTTTATGAGCCATCAGCCACGAGCTCTGGCTGAAGCACTTGCCGCAATCCGAACAGGCGTAAGGTTTCTCCCCCGTGTGGGTCCTCTCGTGCGCCAGGAGGTTGGCTTTGCGGTTGAAGCTCTTCCCGCAGTCCGAGCACTGGTAGGGTTTCTCTCCCGTGTGAGTCCTCTCGTGCGTAATGATGTGGGAGCTCTGACTGAAGCTTTTCCCACACACCGAACATTTGTAGGGTTTTTCTCCCGTGTGGGTCCTCTCGTGTTTGACCAGGTAGGAACGCTGCTTGAAACTTTCCCCACAGAATGAGCACTTGTAGGGTTTCTCTCTAACCGTGGATTTCTGGTCGTTAAAGGAGTCTGGGATGGTGCTGGTACAGCTTGGGCCTTTTGCACGAAAGGAAGCCGCTTCTACTGCAGCTTCTGAATGGCTCCCCTCCTCGACCATAGATATCCCAGGAAACTCGTACATGTTTTCCTCCAGCAAATCCCCGTTGAATTCCATATATTCAGGCCTCACCATCCAACAGGTTGCCACTTCGGGCTCTGTCACTTCCCCATTACCTGCAGGAATAATAATAATAAAAAAAAGCAGCCAATGGGTGACAGGAATATGAAAAGTGCCATATGCCGTTGGTTTGTCTCCTCAGTGGCTATTTCCCACACGCAACACCCTTCACCGAGTCAGTGAAGGATCTAGGGAGAATTGGAGTAGCAATTCTCACTTTAAGATAGGTGGACTTCAACTCCCAGAATTCCTCAGCCACCGTGACCAAAGGCTGCCCAATCCAAACGTAAGACACCCTTGATAGGGTTCGTGACTCAATGGGGTAGTCCTTGACTTGCAACCATTCGTTTAGTGACCATTCAAAGTTATGAAAAAAAGTGACTCATGACCGTTTTCACACTCACAGCATTTCCCATGGTCACGTGATCAAAATTCAGATGCTTGGCAACTGTCTCATGGTTATGACGGTTGAAGTGTCGTGTGATCCCCTTTTGTGGCCTTCTGACAAGCAAAGTCAATGAGGGAGTCAGATTCACTTAACA
>WNWU01000339.1:83944-144041 GCA_012654045.1 Ptyas mucosa
GTTGAGAAACACTGACTTAGAGACTTAACTTATTAGAACTATGGTGATTCACTTAATGACTGTAGCAAGAAAAGTAGTAAAATGGGGCAAAACTTGCTTAACAACCGTCTTTGGGCTCAATTGTGGTCATGTATTGAGGGCTAACTGTATATTTGTTGCGTGAATCCATCCTGGGAGTTTCCCACCACCTACATCCTTTCTACATTGGACTTATTTTCCCGATCACCACAAGCATCCACAGGGAAGTTTAAAAAATAATAAAAGTCTGCCATGGTCATAGCCCTGCCTACCTTTTTTCAAAACCCATGTATAACAAAAGGACGTGGTGGCTCACTGGCTAAGACGCTGAGTTTGTCAGTCGAAAGGTCAGCAGTTCAGCGGTTCGAATCCCTAGTGCCGCGTAACGGGGTGAGCTCCCGTTACTTGTCCCAGCTTCTGCCAACCTAGCAGTTCGAAAGCACATTAAAAAATGCAAGTAGAAAAATAGGGGCCACCTTTGGTGGGAAGGTAACAGCATACTGTGCACCTTAGGCGTTTAATCATGCCAGCCACATGATCACGGAGACATTTTTGGACAGCGCTGGCTCTTTAGCTTTGAAATGGAGATGAGCACCACCCCCTAGAGTCAGGAACGACTAACACGTATGTGCAAGGGGAATCTTTACCTTTCATAACAAAAGGGGACAGGGCTTCAGTTGTGCAGTCACAATTACCTTTAACTTTTTTCTAATACACCCACGCACACAAACACAGCCTCAATAATCTTGTTGCTAATATTCCTTTTAATGTTTAATATTCCTTGCTCTGAACTTACACCAGGAATCAAGGCAAAAAACTGGCTGTTTCGAATTGCAGGATCGGCCCTGCCAATTAAGCAAAGGAAAGCACTATTTGCGGGAAGCTAATCTTCAGACATTTTCTGACATCGGTCTTAAAGGACAAAGCCAGGTACCCAGCTTGGCCTCTGAATTAAGCTTGCTTGCTTGAATGCAGCTCAGGGTACTTTCCTATCACCACTGGAGCTAGTCCTCGACTTATGACCATTATTGAGCCCAACGTTTCTGTTGCTAAGTGAGACATTTGTTAAGTGAGAGTTGCCACATTTTATGACTTTTCTTGCCACAGTTGTTAAGTGACTCACTGCAGTTGTTAAGTTAGTGACATGGTTGTTAAGTGAATCGGGCTTCCCCGTTGACTTTGCTTGTCAGGAGGTTGCAGAAGGGGATCACGTGACCCTGCGACCGTCATAAACATGAGCCAGCTGCCAAGTGTCTGAATTTTAATCACCTGACCACACGGGTGTTGCAATGGTTGTACGTGTGGAAAACAGTTGTAAGTCACTTTTTTCAGTGCCGTTTGTTAGGAAATGGTTATTTGTCTAACTAGTTGGTCAGGCAATATATAAACCAACAATGTATGTTGGCAGTCAGAAAGGTATTATATTGCTTTAAGACTGTATTGCGTCATCCTATATCCTGATTGGCTAAGCTCTGTAGCCAATGTACTTAAGGGAAGTCAGGATCATGGCTTGTGTGGCTACTACACCATTTTACCTGCTTATTTGCTGTAACCTGATCTCTCTGTATGATCACTGTTTGATCATAGCTACATGTTGCTTTCTACTATTTATTGAATGTTTTGATATTGAACTTGTTCCTGTTTTGAAACTCAAGAAGAACTGTTTTATTGTGTATGACTACAACTGGTAAGAAGACTTTGTACTTGAAATATCCCTGGACCGATCTTTTAACTCTCGTCTTATCTGTGTATGACTTGGATTGTTTTTGGACTTTGCTTTACTGTTTTCTAAAAGTAAAAGACTACAACAACTCAGGGTGTTTGTATGTTAACTGTGATTATTCACAACCACTCCCAGTCGCTTTTCATGGGTTTACTCAAAGGGTACTCTGCTCAATAACCTACAACATCGGTTATGAGCCAAGAATATCCTTAACACCATTGTAACTTCAAACACTCACTAAATGTTGTAAGTGAAAGACTAGCTGTATGAAAGTAAGATCCAGTTCCCAGTCTAGAGGTGGCCTGGACATGGAATGAGCAAGACATTCCCTCTTATTATTTGTTTCAGGAAGCAAAGTGTCTTGGTTCAGATGCCCAAATTCTCTTACCCAGCAAGCTGGCATTTTCATCCTCTTCCGGGATGGCCTCCATGGGGAATTGGACCTTCACAGACTCAGAGAGAGAATTTTGTCCGTCTTAGCAGAAGCAACTCTCTCTTTCTCCACTGCCCGACGCCTAGAAGAAAAATGAGAATGCCATGAAGTGAAACAAATCACTTTCTGCCCAATCCTGCTTGATGGAACTCAAAAGAGCTTCACCATGATCTTATTGATTGATTGATTGATTGATTGATTGATTGATTGGTTCGATTTATATGCCGCCCTTCTCCAGAGACTCAGGGCGGCTTACAAAACGTTAAGCAATAGCCTTCATACTTTTGTATATACCTGCTTAGTAGGGCTTTCGGCCCCCCCTAAGCAGTGTTCTTTTTTATACAAAGTCATCTTATTGCCCCCACAATCCAGGTCCTCGTTTTACCTACCTCGGAAGGATGGAAGGCTGAGTCAACCTTGAGCCTGGTGAGATTTGAACTCGCAGTAATTGCAGGCAGCTGGCAGCTAAGTGCTACTTAACAGCACTTAAGTCGCTGCACCACCAAGGCTCATGGCAGGAACCGGAAGCAAATTTTCTCTTTTCTCTTAATATTTTGCAGATCTTTTTTTTCCCAATTTGTCCTTTTACAGGTAGTCCTCGACATATGACCACAACTGATCCTGGAATTTATCTTGCTATGTTAGAAATTTGTTAAGTGAGTTTTGCCCCATTTTACGACTTTTCTTGCCACATTGGTTACACGAATCACTACAGTTGTTAAATTAGTAACATGGTTGTTAAGTGAATCTGGTTTCCCTATTGACTTTGCTTATCAGAAGGTCGCAACACGACCCCTGAACACTACAACCGTCATAAATATGAACCAGTTGCCCAGCATCCGAATGTAAATCCCGTGACCATGGGGATGTTGCAATGGTCATAAGTATGAAAAATGAACTTTTTTCAGTGCTGTTGTAACTTCGAACGGTCACTAAATGAACAGTTGTAAGTTGAGGACTACCCATATTTCTAGTGTGTCTGCTTTTCTAGTCCAAAATCAAATTTGAAGGCATTTAATCCACCCAAAGATCCTTAAGAACATAGTAATGCCTAAGATGTATTAGTGCTATTATTTATATATTGTTTAAACCGGTGCTTCCCAACCTTGGTGACTTTAAGATGTGTGGACTTCAACTCAGTGGTGAAATCCAAATTTTTTTACTACCCGTTCTACGGGTGTGGTTTGGTGGGTGTGGTGTGGCTTGGTAGACATGGCAGGGGAAGGATACTGCAAAATCTCCATCCCCACCCCACTCCAGGGGAAGGATACTACAAAATCCCCATTTCCTCCCTACTCCTGGGGGAAGGATACTGCAAAATCCCCATTCCCACCCCACTCTGGGGCCAGCCAGAGGTGGTATTTGCCGGTTCTCCGAACTACTCAAAATTTCTGCTACCGGTTCTCCAGAACCTGTCAGACCCTGCTGGATTTCACCCCTGTTTCAACTCCCGGTGGAGAGAATTCTGGGAGTTGAAGTCCACACATCGTAAAGTTGCCAAGGTTGAAAAGGACCAGTTTAAAGTATTACCATGATTGCAAACACAGAAGACCTTTGGCTGACAGGCAACACTTGTATATAAACATTAACTTAAGTTTCAAAAGATCATCAGCATTCAGCAACTTATCCTCTGCTTTTCTTCACCTCCCTAGGAACACTTGAGCTATCCTTCCAACTCAACAGGATCTCCTTTTCCTACATTTCCCAATTAGCAATTGGCCCTGCTGTGGCATTCAAAGAGACGGGTCAAAACGGCAGGTGCAGCATTATGATGCAAGCCCTGCCCCCTTTGTACGAGCATTGCCATTGGATGCACAGAACAAAAAAGGGGCGGGGCTCGGATTGCTAATGCCATGCTTGCCATCTTGCAGTTTTGATGCACGCTTCCCCCTTCCTATACAGGTAGCCCATGACTTACATCCACAATTGAACCCCAAATTTATGCTGCTAAAGCAAGACATTTGTTAAGTGAAGTTTTGGCCCGGTTTTACGGTCTTTCTTGCCACCGTTGTTAAGTGAATCCCTGCAGCTGCTAATGGAGTTGTTAAGTGAATCTGGTTTCCCCTTTAACCTTGGTTTTCAGGTCGCAAAAGGTGATCACATGACCCCAGGACACAGCAACTGTCATAAATATGAATCAGTCGACAAGCATCAGACACTAATCAAATGACATCCATTAATTGGGGTTTGCTATCCATTTATTGCTATCTATGAAACGGAGTTATTTCCATTTCAATAGTACTTGTATATTTCTAATATAGAAAAGACAACATATTCATTATCATAATACACTGCTGTTAGCATCTTTATTTAGTTGCAATGCCCTGGGGACACGTATTCACCATTATATTACATTAATGTATTACATTAATTGCTATTCATAAATCCATTATTTATTTATTGGTTCAATTTATATGCCGCCCTTCTCTGGAGACTCAGGGCTGCTTACAATGCATTAAGCAATAGCCTTCATACTTTTGTATGTACCTGCTTAGTAGGGCTTTTGGCCCAACCCTAAGCGGTATTCTTTTTTATACAAAGTCAGCTTATTGCCCCCACAATCCGGGTCCTCATTTTATCTACCTTGGAAGGATGGAAGGCTGAGTCAACCTTGAGCCTGGTGAGATTCCAACTTGCAGTAATTGCAGGCAGCTGGTGCTACTTAACAGCACTTTAGTCTGCTGCGCCACCAAGGCTCTTGGATGGATTATTATCCATTAATCCACTAATTGCTATCCATTAATCCATTAATTGGGGTTTGCTATCCATTTATTGCTATCTATTAAATGGAGTTCTTTCTATTTAAATAGTACTGTATATTTCTAAAATAGAAGAGAGAACCTATCATTATCATAATAGGCTGCTGCTAGTATCTTTATACCAGGGGTCTCCAGCCTTGGCAACTTTAAGAGTTGTGGACTTCAATTCCCAAAGTTCCTCGGCCAGCTTTGCTGCAGAGTCTCAAAATAGTAACAGAATATAATAGCACATTAATTAACTGGAAGGGACCTTGCAGGTCTTTTAGTCCAGGGGTCTCTAATCTTGGCAACTTTAAGACTTGTGGATTTCAACTCCCAGAATTCCTTTGCTGGCTGAGGAATTCTGGGAGTTAAAGTCCACAAGTTTTAAAGTTGCCAAGATTGGAGACCCCTGCTTCATACAATAGTGCATACAGACAGCCAGATTTATTTTTATATAGTTTTTGTATCTCCAAGAAACTTAGGGATAGTGTTTGTGGCTTCTGAATTCCGAATACAGAATTCAGCTCTTTACCTCTATGTTAGACTAAGTCTTGTCACCTGTGACCTTAAGGCATCTTGAATTCATGTAGAAGAGAAATTAAAATTCCTTGCTCCCGGTCCAAAGATAAGAAATTAAAATGCAATAAGAAATCACACAATCACAATACTTAGAAGCTGTTTCTAAGCAGTCGTGCATTCTTGATCAATACGCTGTGCAAGTTGCAAGGACTGATTTGACAACCAACTTGAAATGATTGGGAATCTGGAATAAATCTGTGAAAATACCTACAAGACCCCTCACATCCTGGACATAAACTGTCAACTTCTTCCCTCAAGAAGGCACGCCAAAACAACTAGACACAAGGATAGTTTTTTCCCCCATGCCATCACTCTGCTAAACAACTAATTCCCACAACACTGTCAAACTACCTACTAAAGCTGTATTCTTCTCATCTTTCCTATTACCTATTTCCTTATCTTCTTATGACTGTAACTTTGTTGCTTGTATCTTACACTTTATAAGAATCGTTTTATTTAGTATCCTAGTATGACCTCTGTTGATTGCTTGTTTAGTATCCTATGACTATCACAAAGTGTTGTGTCTTATGATTTCTGATGAATGTGTTTTATGATGATTATGATCATGATTTATCAGTTGTTGCTTGTATGTACACTGTGAGCTTATGCACCGGAGACAAATTCATTGTGTGTCCAATCACACTTGGCCAATAAAGAATTCTATTAAGAAAAAATATTTTTTTAAAAAAAGAATTCTATTCCATTCTAAACACAGCACTGAAGGGAGTAGGTCCAAGAAGAGTACAGATCAAAGGCCAATCCAGACCAGCATTCCTGTTGGCTAACCAGATATACTTCAAAGAAAATTGGCTAAGCAGAAAAACACTTCCAGTCTTGTTTTCTTCAGAAACTAATGTAGCAAAAGTTGTTTGCAAATATCAGGGTTACTAGCCACTAGTTTAAACTACTCCTACAGTCTAGTTTAGGGCAAAACAAAACAAAAGGAGAAATGTTTCCCCTTTTGCATTTGAGCATCCAAGAAAGGACAGAAAAGGAGAAAGGGAAAGAGGAAAGACAAAGAAAAAGAAGGGAAGATGGGAAGAGAGCAAGGAAGAAAAAAGAAGGAAAGAGGGAAGGAAGAAGAAAGGAGAATGAAGAGGGAGAGAAAAAGAAGAAAAGGAAGGTCGGTCCTGCCTTAGCACTTGGCCACCAGCAGATGGCAACGCACCTCTGGAGGACAAGGGTTTGGCGCTCTCCTTGGTCTCGCCTTCCTCAGCTGGAGACAATGGATCCCCCCCCCAGCCGGCCCGAGCCACCAGAGGTGCCCCTGACATAAATTATGTCAAATTGGCCACGCCCACCCCGGTCACGCCCATCCCCGAGTTCAAACACAACCCTGATGCGGCCCCCAATGTAATCGAGTTTGACACTCCTGGTCTAGTTAAATGAAAAGAAGGACTCCAGGTGACGTGATAGCAGTGTTGCGATATCTCAGGGGCTGCCACAAAGAAGAGGAAGGTCAACCTATTCTCCAAAGCACCACAAGGCAGGACAAGGAACAATGGATGGAAACTAATCAAGGAGAGAAGCAACCTGGAACTAAGGAGAATTTTTTTTGTCAGTGAGAACAATTAATCAGTGGAATGACTTGATTCCAGAAATTGTGGGTGCTCCATCCCCTGGGAAGTTTTCAAGAAGAGATTGGACAGCCATTTGTCTGAAATTGTATAGGGTTTCCTGCTTGAGCAGGGGGTTAGACTAGAAGCCCTCAAAGGACCCTTCCAATTCTGTTATTCTGTTATCCTGATAGTGTTATGGGCAGAGCAGCAGTTCCAATAATCCAGACCAGCAAATCCTCCACTTGCATCCAATGCAGTATCTGAATTGATAACATTCCCCCTGAAATCACTTCCCAGGACCAAGATTCCAAATGTCGCTCCCGTGCAGGATTGATTAAGCCACAGTCCTCAACTTATGACCCACGTGCAGCCATTATTGATTGACATTCCCCCCTTTCCCTTTTCGATCCTTTTTTAATAGGAAGCCAGGCATCCTGATGTGACCATGAGCCAATCCTGGCTGCCAATCAAGGAGAATATTTGTAGCTCAAGGTTGACATGAGGGTTACTCTCCGAGCTTGCTTGTTTTCTTGCAGACGTTTTATGACCCAAACTAGGTAATGTTATCAGTGCTAGTAAGGAGTGCAGTTTGCTGTCAGTTTATACTCTGGTGGTTTGCCCTGTCAGTGTTGATTGGGGGGGGGGGTGTCTTAGAGTTTCTTTGGTTGGGCTCTTACTGTTGGCTCTTTGGCAGTTTCTTGACTGGAGTATTGTTTATTGATTGTTGGTCTGATGTTAACCTTGGAGTTAATCTATGCTGATCTGGGTGCTGCTTGCTGGTGGAGACTCGGTGCTTGGGACTTTCTGTTCCCTTATGGACTAGTTGTTTGTCTCTGTTCTTTCTGCACCAACTCAGGAAGCTCAAACTGCCCAAGGAACTGCTGATTCAGTTCTATGGAGGAATTACTGAGTCTGTCATTTGCACCTCTATAACTGTCTGGTTTGGTTCTGCAACCCAACAAGACAGACACAGACTTCAGAGGAGAATTAGAACTGCAGAAAAAACAGTTGCTACCAACCAGCCTTCCATTGGGGACCTGTATACTGCACGAGGGCTCAAAAAGAGGGCTGTGAAAATATTTACAGACCCCTCACATCCTGGGCATAAATTGTTTCAATTCCTATCCTCAAAATGACGCTATAGAACACTGCACACCAAGACAACTAGACACAAGAATAGTTTTTTCCCGAAAGCCATCACTCTGCTAAACAAATAATTCCCTCAAACTGTCAAACTATTCACTAAGGCTGCATTACTATTACTATTAGTCTTCTCACTGTTCCTATCACCCATCTCCTCCCATTTATGATCGCATGACTGTAACTTTGTTGCTTGTATCCTTAACGATTTATATTGATTTTGTTTCCTGATTGCTTATTTGTACCCTATCATCAAGTGTTGTACCTTATGATTCTTGACGAATGCATCTTGTCTTTTTATGTACACTGAGAGCATATGCACCAAAGACAAATTCCTTGTGTCCAATCACACTTGGCCAATAAAGAATTCTATTCTATTTGGCATAGTCTATAGATGCTGTTAATGTCAAAGTGTCTATGGATGGCTGATTTGTCAGGGTGCCAAACAGCCCAACCAAAGAACCTCTAAGACTAAGACCACCCCCACCAACACTGACAGGGCAAGCCACTAGAACATAAAATGACAGCAACCTTACTAACAACTGATGATGTTACCTAGTTTGGGTCATGAAACATCTGCAAGAAAACGAGCAAGCTCAGAGAGCAACAAAGCCTCCCTCCCCCCCCCCCCCAATTCTGGCTGATCGGCCAAGCCAAACTCGATCAGTCCAGGCCTGGGATGGGAGACCACCAGTAAATCCAAGCTGGTCGAAGACCTCTGTCCTAGCGCTTAGGGAACAAGGACGACTCCTTGAAGACCCCTCCCCTCTCCCCCGGGAAGGCAAAGGAGGGGAGGGGGGTTGACTCTCGCCTGCCCGATCCCGCCTCCCCTGCAACACCCCTTTCGGGTGGACCCCGCTTTTTCCTCCAGAGCAAGACCCGGAGCTCCCAGGGGGAATCGGGGAGGGGGGGGAAACGGGAAGAGGCAACCCGAAAACAACATGGACGCGGGTCCACGGAGTCCGTCTCCACCACCCACCCCACCCCGCTTCCCCGGAGCCCTGCCTCGCCTCTCCGCTTTGCAAAACCGGTCCAGAGACGCTGACCTTCCCCGCTCCCGCCTCGGGCTCCGGTCTCTCGTCCACCCGCCCGGTGGGTTTTCCTCTCGGTTCTCCCAGCGCTGACCTTCCCTCGCCGCTGCCGGCCGGGCGGGAGAGCGAGAAAGGACCGTCCACCTGCAATCGCCGCCAGCCGCGGACTGTGCCGTCCGCTGGGAGAATGGAAAAAGGGGGCGGGACAGGAAGAGCCCGCGCCCCCTCCCCTTCTATAAAGGGGCCCTTGGCCGGCATTTCCTGTTCCCTCCTCTCTAGGAATGGCAGATCCGCTGCTTTAACCATTTCAGCCGGAGGAGAGACAAGGATGGGGAGGAAGCGGAGGATAGAGCGCCCCCGGGGGCAATCAGGAATGGAAAGTGGGGGGGGGGGGGGGGGGGGGGGTAAACGATGCTGAGCGATTGATTTTTGCAGGGATGCGGATGGAAGCCCAGCAAATGCGAAAGCTTGAGGCGGGCTTGGAGGTGGAGAGTGTAACTTCTTTAAAGCACCGTTAGGAAAGTGTCTGATAAGCAGAGATGGATGGGCTCGCAAATCTGTGGCTGCTGAATCAACAATCAAAAGAAGCCCTGGTGGCGCAGCAGACTAAAGCACTGTTATTAACATCAGCTGCCTGCAATTACTGCATGTTCAAATCTCACCAGGCTCAAGGTTGATTCAGCCTTCCATCCTTTCTAAGGTAGGTTAAATGAGGACCCGGATTGTGGGGGCAATAAGCTGACTTTGTATAAATATACAAAAGTATGAAGGCTATTGCTTAACGCATTGTAAGCCGCCCTGAGTCTCTGGAGAAGGGCAGCATATAAATCAATTTTTTAAAAAAAAATCCCAATCTTTACCTTAAAATTTAGGGAATGTCCTCTGCACCTCCTGTGACGCAGCGGTATCATATGCAGGTGTACATTATTGTTATATATACAGTTGTTTGCTGCCAAGTTATTTATCCTACTAGTGTTGGCTTTCATACACATCATGTTCCCCCCTCCCTCCCAAACCTAGGATATCAGGGTAGGGTGTGCAAGCAGTGTGGACATTTGCAATTGGCAAATGGTAACCGATAGCAATAGCACTTAGACTTACATACCGCTTTACAGTGTTTTACAGCCCTCTCTAAGCGGTTTACAGAGTCAGTATATTGCCCCCCAACAATCTAGGTCCTCATTTTACCCACCTCGGAAAGATGGAAGGCTGAGTCAACTTTGAACCTTGTGAGATTCGAACTGTCAAATTGCAGGCACCCGGCAGTCAGCAGAAGTAGCCTGCGGTACTGCATTATAACCACTGTGCCACCATGGCTGATGGATGGTAATTGACAGATGGAAATTGACACATTCAGTGCATAGATTTTGTAGGATAGGGATAGGGATAGGAATGTGGAAAATAATGAAGTGCTGTTTTTGCACCAGACCTAATTTAACATTTTTAAGAGCATTCACTTAGAAAAATAATATGACTTAGAATAAGAAAGAATAAAGAAGAACAGGAAATGTCTGTGGTCTTACGAAGAAAAGCTACCTGACAGAAACACACCCGCTGACAGTTTGATCACAAGAGCTTAAAAAGAAGCATAGAGAATGGAACGGAACGGAACGGAACAGAACAGCAGAGTTGGAAGGGACCTTGGAGGTCTTCTAATCCAACCCCCTGCTTAGGCAGGAAACCCTATACCATTTCAAACAAATGATTATCCAATCTCTTCTTAAAAACTTCCAGTGAGGAAGATCTGCCAGAGGAGATTAATTATTGGTGGGTGTCCTAGAGACCGGAAAGTGAGAGGTAGACGTAGAAGCAGATGAAATACTTAGATTAAATATGAGTGATGTAAGGGGACATAAGGTCCTAGGAGAGGAGCATGTGAGATTTGTTAAAAAGTCAATAAGAGTTGAAATACTAAAAAGGGCAAGAGATGATGGATAGATATTTCTTAATATGGGATTTGTCTTATTAATGATTAGAAAATAGAAGGTAGAAATTAAAAATTGGGAAAATACTCTTTTATGTATACTGCTACATAATACAATACATTATTATTACTATGTATACATAAATATTACGTATACGTAATACGTAAGTTGAAAGATGATTACTATGTATACTTAAATAATAATATTAGTATTATTATTATTACGTATAAATTGATCCGGACAATACACTGTTCACCAAGCACCTATGGATGTTAAAAAAAAAGTATAAACAAAAATCTAATTTAAAAAAATCCAGTGTTGGAGCATTCACAACACTGGAGGCAAGTCGTTCCACCGATTAATTGTCCGAATAAATCTGAGATAATCACCGTTTTTGAAATAGCTGAAGGTCATGCCAACATTCCATAGGTATTACTGTCCCAATGTGGAGATATCTTGCTCCTTTTCTGCCAATTCTGGCAGGAAAATGTTTCTAAGCTACAAATGGGGTGAGGTGGAGGGGTTTCCCCTGGGTGGACCTGCCTTAACTTGTCAGATCTTTTTTCTTTGCTTGTTGTGTTTATATACCACTGGAATTCAACAGTTCCCAGTAAATTACAACATAGAAACATAAACACAGAATAAAAACATAGCTATCAGTAAAAAAAAAAAAATAGTGTGGCAACACTGTATTTCTAAAAATTGTAAGAATGCCAATCCAATCATCGGGAGGAAGATCTCCATCCCCTTGCAAAATTCAAAAGAGACGTATAGCAAGTCCTTCACTTATTATGATCACAATTGGAGACCAGAATTTCCATGCTAATCAAGGCATTAAGTGAGTCACGCCTGATTTTGCAATCCTTTTTGCCACAACTGTTAAGAAATAATTGTTAATTAATAAATTAACAGTTGTGTTCATTTTAATTTAATTTTAATTTAAGTTTTAAATTAAACTACTCCACCTTCGGTCTGACCTAAGCATAGTACACAAAATTATCTGCTACATTGTTCTACCTGTAAATGACTACTTCAGCTTCAACCGCAATAATACACGAGCACACAATAAATACAGACTCAAGGTAAACCACTCCAAACTCGATTGCAGAAAATATGACTTCAGCAACAGAGTGGTCAATGCCTAGAATGCACTACCTGACTCTGTGGTTTCTTCCCAAACCCCCACAACTTTAACCTTAGACTGTCTACTGTTGACCTCACCCCATTCCTAAGAGGTCTGTAAGGGGCGTGCATCAGCGCACCAACCTTCCTACCGTCCCTGTCCTACTGTCCCCATTTATTCGTATCCTTATCCTGTATTCATAATCACGTTTATACTTATATCTGTTATCTTACGTGTTTGACAAATAATTAAATAAATAAATAAATAATAAAATAAATTCACTGCAGTTGTTAAGTAAATCACACACGGTTGTGAAGCGAATTTGGCTTCCCCCAATAACTTTACTTGCCGGAAGCTAGCTGGGAAGGTTGCAAATTGTGATCACGTGACTCTGGGACATTACAACCATCGTAAATACATGCCAGTTTTGATCACTTGACTGTGGGGGATGCTGGGGACAATCATAAATAGGATGATTGGTCATGAGCCACTTTTTTAAGTGCAACTATAACTGTGAATGGTTTGCTAACATGGTTGTAAATTGAGCATTACCTATATTGTGATGCTCTAGGTACCCTCAAAGCTTGTTTGTTCGCCTGCAGATGTTTCATTGCCGAACTAGGCAAACATCATCCAGGCAAGAGTTCGCCCACACTGGTGTTACCTAGTTGGGTAACAAAGAATCTGCAAGCAAACAACCAAGCTCTGAGAACACCTAGCACTCTAGAGTTCAAACCTGAGCTACAGATATTATCTTCTATTAAATAAATTGCCTGCAGCCTCAATCTCTTTCATCTCCACCATATGGGTATCATTAAAAGATTACGGAAGATGCATACCGGTGGGTTCCACCCGGTTCCGCCGAGTCGGTAGCGGTGACGATATGACGTCACCGAACCGGTTCTGCCCCCCCCGCCCGTCCCCACCCCCCACGTTATTCTTACCTTTTATTTGGCCCCACCCCCAATCTATTGCTGCCTCCTGAGTCCCAGCTGATGGCTAGAGGGAAAAAAACTGTTTAAACTCTTGCCGCGGGGTTTCAAAGGGCTGCCCTACAGCCAAATCAGTGTTAAAAGAAAACAAATGAGTAGACCAGTGCCTGCAAAAATAAATGGGTAGATTGGTAGAGCTCTGCAAGCAGTTAAAAGCCTGGTAGACCAGTATCTCTGCTAAATCCTAAATAATTGTCACATGACCATCAAGCCACTCCCATAAAATAAGCCACGCCCACAGAACCGGTAGATAAAAATTTTAGAACCCACCCCTGATGCATACTGGACTGGTCGGGTGGGCCACTTCTATACTTTGCAGCAATTGCACTTCTGAGTGGTCTTCAGAAGCAGCCCCAGATAGAAGGCATTGCAATAATAAACCAAACGGTATACGTAAGAGTGGCGGTTTCAAAAAATTTTACTACTGGTTCTGTGGGCGGTGGCTTGGTGGGTGTGGCAGGGGAAGGATACTGTAAAATCTCCATTCCCTCCTGATCAGCTGGGATTTGGGAGGCAGAGAATAGATGGGGGCGGGGCCAGTCAGAATTTTTACTACCGGTTCTCCGAACTACTCAAAATTTCCGCTACTGGTTCTCCAGAACTGGTCAGAACCTGCTGAAACCTACCTCTGCGTAAGAACAGGAATTACTATGTAGAAGGTCCTCGGTTCTAAGTAGAGCTGCAATCGAGCACAAATCTTCTTTAGCCTTGGTATCTATCCACCTAGAGTTGTACAGCTGCTTAAAGTCTCAACCTTGGCAACTTTAAGATGTGTGGACTTCAGCTCCCAAGGTTCTTATGGAATTCTGGGAGTTGAATTCTACACAACTTAAAGCCACCAAGGTTGAAAAACACTGGCCTAGGAGGACCCTTGTGCCATAGACGTGCTGCCCCTTCAAGTTATCACTGATGATGTGCATCCAGTCACTTTCAATTCCTTAGCGACCACAGATCAATTTTTTGTCAGTAGTCGCTTGACAGTGAGATGAGCAGCATATAAATTTAATAAATCAATCTTTCTCAACCTTGGCATAAGTGTGCAAATCCGTCATGAGTCACTTTTTTCGGCACCATTGTAACTTAGAACGGTCACTAAATGACGGCTGTAAGTCAAGGACTCCCTGTTATCCCCATTATTGTACTCCTCCACCTCTATGGGTGCTCAGAGTCTGGGAAATCCAACAGGTGCTTCCCCACAGCTCGCGTTACGCGTGCCTCTCTCTTTCTAGCAATTTGTGATCTCTATCCATTACTCGCAGCCATCTCCCCAAAACACCACTGGTGGGAGCGTGGGAAAGAGAATGAGGGAGTGTGTGTGTGTGTGTGAGAGAGAGAGAGAGATAGAGATTTTTTTTTTAAATCAAGTTTTATTGGCTCCCCCCCCACATTCACCCACATCTTTTTTGAACAGCGTATTGGCCATATCTTATCTTATACAATTTATCAAATTCAAATATATTTTACTCAATTACAATTTTTGCCACAATTTCCTTTTTTCCCTTTTTTTAAAAATCATATCTCAATATTTCTTCCCTTACTTACATAAACAACATCTTCATTCGCCCTCAAATTCTAATTTTCCTGCATATTCATATTTATTCTCTTTTATTTTTTAACCATTCATTCTTTATCTTAGTATATTTATATATGTTCGGGGTTGCCTTTCTTCCAGTTCATCTTTTTTGCTGTACAGCAATCTTTCTTCTCAATCCTGCCATCTCCCTGAGAGAGAGAGATTCTGTGTGCGTGTGTGTGTGTGTGTGTGTGTGTGTGTGTGTGAGAGAGAGAGAGAGAGAGAGAGAGAGAGAGAACGAGGGAGTGTGTGCGTGCATGTGTGTGAGAGAGAGAGAAAGAACGAGGGAGTGTATGAGAGAGAGAGAGAGAAAAAAAACGAGGGAGTGTGTGTCAGTGCATGTGAGTGTGTATGTCTGTCTGTGTCTCTGTGTATGTGTGTCAGAGAGAGAGAGAGAGGGAGGGAGGGAGGGAGGGAGAGGGAGACAGAGAGAGAGAACGAACTTCCCACTGGTGGAGAGCACAAGACGAAAGCGCTGCCTTCCCCGTGCAGACCGCGATAGTGAAAGTGGAAAGGTGGCGCGGCCGTGGAAAAAGCCGCGGGAAAGGTCTTGTGCCGCCGCAAAGGTGAGCGAGGGAAGGTGGGACCGGTCCGGAAAGTAGGGCAAGCAAGAGGAGGCTCCGAGGAGGCAGGGATAGAGCAGCCGGCAAGGCTAGAGGCGCCTATCTCCCGAAGCCACCGCCTTTCCCACCGCCAGAACTGCGCGGCGCGTCCTCTAGGCAACCTCTCTCTCTCTCTCTTTCCAGCAGCGCGTCTGGAGCGAAAGGGACGCGCCGAGAGCAGGCAGGACTCCTGACCCGTCCTTTCCAATTGGGTTTGTTGGGAACGTGAGACGGCTGTTTATTTTCTTTGGACGCGAGCCCGGGCTCCCCCGCATCTCTGCAACGACGGGACCGAAGCGATTCCTTAGGATCGCGCGGCCTTTGGGCTCTTGAGAAGCCAGCCTACCTTGAGTTCCCTTGGACTTATTTCCAGGTAAGCGTCCTGCGATCCTATACCTGTTTGGTAAGCCTCGCGGTACTCAACGGGCTTTCTTTTTTTTCTTTTCTTTTTTAAGCGAGCAGGTAGTGGGCTCGCAGGTAGTCAGGGAGATCTACTCCTTGGGAAATGCGGATTCAGATTTTCCCTGGCATCGATCCTGAACCCCACTGGGGCACTTTGTGCCATTTCAGTCTCTAAACTTTAACCTGTCTTTTGCAAGCTTGTGAAGAATATGAACAAAAGAATAGGAAGGGGGGGGGGAGATGGAAGAGCAGGTCTTTGGAAGGATAAACAGTCCAGACACCGTCCAGTCCAGCTCAGCTGCAGGTGACCAAATGAACCGTCCATGTTGTTCTCTTGGCAATAATTTACAACAGTTTGACATCACTTTTCCCAATGGGTTTTCCCCCCCTCCCTATTATCCAGTCCAAAGCGTAGCATTTCCCCCATTCAATTACCAATCAAATCTCCCACCCATGTATGTTATTATGCCTAGGCAGTGGAGAAATAAACATTTTTTTACCACCGGTTCTGTGGGCATGGCTTGGTGGGCATGGTGTGGCTTGGTGGGCGTGGCAGGGGAAGGATACTGCAAAATCTCCATTCCCACCCCACTCCTGGGGGAATGAGATTGCAAAATTTCCATTCCCACCCCACTCTGGGGCCAGCCAGAGGTGGTATTTGCCGGTTCTCCAAACTACTCAAAATTTCCGCTACCGGTTCTCCAGAATCTGCTGGATTTCACCCCTGTGCCTATGGTAAATACATTAATTTATGTAATGCCATCACTGTTCATTCAAATGCATCTTAATCTTTTGATAACCGTAGGAAAAAAATAATCACAAAAAATCATTTGTTTAGTTTGTATGCACAGCAGTAGTGGGTTTCAAATCCCGGCGCTACTGGTTCTTGAAGCTTACAACCTGAAGCTTCTGCGCATGTGCAGAGCGTTTTTGATTATGTCTGGGTGGGTGGGCAGAGCCTCCCGCCACCGCCTGAACTGGGGCGAACCGGGAGCAACCCACCACTGATGCACAGTATTTTAGATGGTGGGATTTTACAGAGTTGCAAACCTGTAAGTATACTTTAAAGGGGATGCAGTGGCTCAGTGGCTAAGACACTGAGCTTGTCATTCAGAAAAGTCAGCAGTTCGGCGGTTCAAATCCCTAACACTACTTAACGGAGTGCACTCTTGTTACTTGCCTCAACTTCTGCCAACCTAGCAGTTCGAAAGCACCTAGAAAAATAGGGACCACCGTGGTAAGAAGGTAACAGCATTCCGTGCACCTTCGGCATTTAGTCATGCCAGCCACATGACCACGGAATTGTCATCAGACAGCGCTGGCTCTTCGGCTTAGAAACGGAGATGAGCACCTCCCCCTAGAGTCAGGAACAACTAGTACGTATGTGTGAGGAGAACCTTTACTTTACCTAAGTATACTTTGGAGATGAGAAAAAAAAACAGAATCTTGTTGTTCTGCAGCTTAACAGACAGAAGTTTTGTTTTAGGGCAAATATAAAAAGAAAATGAAAACTACCCTTCTTTCTTTTAGCTAATATTCAAGGAAGACCCTCTCTTTTCCTCTGCTTCAGAGATCCAGTTCCGCAGTACAGAAGGCTGGACTAGCACCTTTTTCTACATACAAGTCAAAGTTTTGGAACAAACAGAGACAGGCAGGTCAAGTTACCAGTCTTACCCTGTGAAAAACTGAACAAGCTGGTTGTGTTGCTTTCAGGCTGCCTGTGATAAAAGTAGAGGAACTCTCTTATCTTTGTTTTGTTTTCCTTTTCTGCAAGTTTGATTTTTAGAACTCAAAGGTCAACTATTCATATTACCTCATGAGATAATTTTTCCAACAGGTTGCTGCCCCCCGCTCCCACACGAGAGATGCAAAAGGCAGTTGTTCCTGCTCTCTTTCTCAGGTGTATATCAGTGATGGGTTCCTCCCGGTTCGGCCCGGTTCGGCCGAGCCAGTAGCGGTGACAATATGACGTCACCGAACCGGTTCTCTTTGTTTGGGTGTTGGGCCTTCCCGCCCGCCCTCGTGTTATTCCTACCTTATATTTCTTTATTTTTAGCCCAGCTGATAGGTGCAGCAGAGTGGATTGCCACACCTCAGCTGGGAATATTGCTAACGTGCTTGCGATCTGATATTGCAAAGCGCGCGCACAAAGAGAACTGGTAGTAAAGCCGGGTAGAATCCACCACTGGTATATTCCATACATTTTCTTAGACGTACAGGTAGTCCTCGACCGCAACCGCAATTGAGGCCAGAGTTTTTGTTGCTAAGCGAGAAATTTGTGAAGTTTTGCCCCATTTTACAGAGTTTTGCCCCATTTTACAGAGTTTTGCCCCATTTTACAACTTTTCATGCCAGCTTTGGCATGAAAGTGAATCAGCACAGGTGTTAAATTAGTAACACAATTGTTAAGCGAACCTGGCTTCCCCATTGACTTTGCTTGTCAGAAGGTCACAAGCAGTGACCCTGGGACACTGCAACCGTCATAAATATGAACCAGTTGTCAAGCATTTCTATGTAAATCGCCTGACTATGGGGATGCTGCAACGGTTGTAAGTGTGAAAAATGGTCATAAGTCACTTTTTTTCAGTGCCATTGTAACTTTGAGCAGTCACTAAATGAACTGTTTTAAGTTGAGGACTACTTGTATAGCATATATCCATGATGGCGAACCTGGCACACAGAGCCCTCTTTGTGGGCACGCGCACCGTTGCCCCAGCAGAGCCAGCTGGTTGTCGGGTTTCTGATACGTGCATGCGTGCCGACAAACTGATTGTTGGGTTTCTGACACTCTGGAGAGCGCATGTGCTCGTGCTTTCCAGCTTGGGCACTCTGTGACTAAAAGGTTTGCCATGACTGGCATATATTTTCTTAAGATGTCTGAAATGGTATAGGGCCGTGATGGTGACTCTATGGCACGGGTGCCACAGGTGGCACGTGGAGCCATATCTGTGGGCACGCGAGCATTGCCCTAGCTCAGCTCCAGCGCGCATGTATGTGCCAGCCAGCTGATTTTTGGGCCTTCCGGTCCCACCGGAAGTCGGGAAATGGGCTGTTTCCGACCTCCGAAGGGCCTCCGGGGGTGTGGGGAAGGCTGTTTTTGCCCTCCCCGGGCTCCAAGAAAGCTTCTGGAGCCTCGCAAGGGTGAAAAATGGGCCTACCGGGCCATTGCGTGCCAAAAGCAGAGGGAGTAGGGGAGGTGTCATGCGCGCATTGAATTATGGGTGTAGGCACGCGCATGCGCAATCCCACTGTGATCCCCCCGCTTTTGGCACATGACGGCAAAAAGGTTAGCCATCACTGGTATAGGGTCTCCTGCTTGAGCAGGGGGTTGGACTAGAAGACCTGCAATGTCCCTTTGATTCAGGGGTGAAATGCTCCCGGTTCGGACCGGATCGCTCGATCCGGTAGCGATGGAGGCAGGTGGTTCAGAGAACCGGTAGCAAAAATTCTCTCCTCCCCCCCACATTGCCCAGCTGAGCCGCGGGATCATCAGAGGCTTTTTTTTTTATTTTTAAAAGCATTTTTCTACAACCTCTTTGGCCAAAAAAATGCTTTTAAAAGTAAAAAAAAAAGCCTCTGATGATTGCGCGGCTCAGCTGGGATCATCAGAGGCTTAAAAAAAAAAAGCCTCTGCCATCAGGCAAGTCAGCTGGGATCGTCAGCGGCTTTAAAAGCATTTTTTTATAACCTCTTCAGCCGAAGAGGTTGTAGAAAAAATGGTTTTAAAAGTTAAAAAAAAAAAAGTTGGCCATGCCCACTCAGTCATATTAACCCAACCCCCCACCAAGCCACACCCACAGAACCAGTAGTAACAAATTTTACATTTCATCACTGCTTTGATTGATTAATATGCTATTATATTCTGTTACTATTTTGAGACTGTGCAGGAAAATAATATTGACTCCTTTGCACATCGGGGAAGAGAAAATCTTGATAGGCTGGGAGTGGGGGTGTGGATGCGAGAGGGCTGAATGCTAATGACTGTACCTATCAGTTTTCTCTCTTTTTCCAAAACTATTCAAGTGCGTTCCAAAACAAGGTGGAGAATTCCTGGAGCTCTTAATAATGCTGAAGTACAGGTAGTCCCCAACTTACAACAGTTCATTTAGTGACCATTCGAATTTACAATGGACTTATGACCATTTTTCACACTTATGAGCATTGCAGTATCCCCATGGTCATGTGATTTACATTCAGATGCTCGGCAGCTGACTCACATTTATGACGGTTGCAGTGTTCAGGAGTCATTTTGCAACCTTCTGACAAGCAAAGTTAATAGGGAGCCCAGATTCACTTAACAACCAGTTGCTAATTTAATGACTGCTAATTTAATGACTGCAGTGATTCACTTAACAAATGTGGCAAGAAAAGTTGTAAAAGGGGACAAATTCTCTTAATAAATTTTTCACTTACTAACATAAATTTTGGGCTCAAATGTGGTCGTAAGTTGAGGACTACCTACATAACTTTCAATATTTCTCTCCATGGATCCATGGCCTTACTGGGTAAACCAAATCATGACCAGATGAGCTAATTCCACGTTATTGCAAATCTGAAAATACAGTTTTCCCCCTCAGCATCTCTTATGTAATCCAAGAAACTTGGGAGGGTCTCTTCTGAGCCTCTTGTCCTGCCCACTCACCAGCTGCAGCCTATAGCAATAGCAATAGCACTTAGACTTATATACCATTTTACAGTGCTTTACAGTCCTCTCTGAGCAGTTTACAGTGTCAGCCTATTGCTCCCAACAATCTGGGTCCTCATTTTACCCACCTCGGAAGGATGTAAGGCTGAGTCAACTTTGAGCCGGTGAGACTCAAACTGCCAAATTGCAGGTAGTCAGCAGAAGTAGCCTGCAGTACTGCATTCTAACCACTGCGCCACCACAGCTCTTCTCTCTTTATCTATGCTGTCTGTTATCTGACCATTCCCTTCCCTGTCTCCCAGTGTCTTTCCCACATGTTTTTGCAATGGGCTATGCTGCTTAGGACTCTTGAAGTTTTACAGCAACACTTAGAAAGCCGGAATTTCTCCAGCCCTGGTGGACACTGCCAGATGAATGCTTATCAAACAGAGATCCAACCTAGAATTAAGGAGAAATTTCCTGTCAGTGAGAACAATGAATCAACGTAACAGCTGGCCTCCTCCTGACGTTCTGGGAACTCCATCACTGGAGGTTTTCATAAATAGACTGGACAACTTTTTGAAGACATCGAAGGAACTCAGCACAAAGCCTGCCATATCAAACTGGCCAGACAGACACTGTGGGAAACAGGCAGTCTCTCAGTTAAGCAGGCCTTAGGCCATAAGGACTTTGTAAGTAATGATCAGGGTACGATGATTGAATTGTACCCAGAAGCAAACTAGCAATTGGTGCAGTTCAGGAAAGAGGTGTTACATGGGTGTACTATCCATCACCGCCTGCAGCACTGCATTCTGGGCCAGCTGAAGCTTCCAGGTAGTCTTCAAGGGCAACTCCATGTAGTGTGAGATGCAATCCCAAGAAGTATGGGAAGGCCATCACATTCTATGGGGGATTAGAAAATAATGATATATGGCTGATACGACCCACCTTGAATTTTGTCCTTAAGGGACATGGTGGCTCAGAGGCTAAGACGCTGAGCTTGTCTATCGAAAGGTCGGCAGTTCAGCGGTTCGAATCCCTAGTGCCGCGTAACGGGGTGAGCTCCGGTTACTTGTCCCAGCTTCTGCCGACCTAGCAGTTCGAAAGCACGTAAAAATGCAAGTAGAAAAATAGGGACCACTTTGGTGGGAAGGTAACGGCGTTCCGTGAGCCTTTGGCGTTTAGTCATGCCGGCCACATGACCACAGAGACGTCTTCGGACAGCGCTGTCTCTTCGGTTTTGAAACGGAGATGAGCACCGCCCTCTAGAGTTGGGAATGACTAGCATATATTTGCGAGGGGAACTTTTACCTTTACCTTTTACCTCTCCCATTATCGTGTTTCCAGGACAAATTCTCTCGCCAGGAATAAAAATGCAGGCATCCACAAGCTCTGAGCAAGCTCCGGGGGAGAAAATGGAGGAAGGAGGAAGAGATGTTCTCCATGAGGACTGCGTTGGAAAAATTCCATCCAATGTAGATCCCCTGCAGATCAAAGGAGAGCCATTAAAGGAGTTGTGTTCAGAAGTTCCATGGCATAATATCCAGAAAGGAACTCATTCCAAAGAAAGCCAACCTCAGCTGCCTGGATCTGAAGAGTGGAATGACCATAACTCTTCTACCACATTCTTAGAAGTCACTTCTCATGCCAACCCAGAGTATAGAGGAATAGTTGCATCTGAAGTCCTGACAGATTTTACTAGGAAAGCTCATGCCATCCAAAGCTTGGATTGTCTTCTGAAAGCTGGAGAGGAAGTACTGGAGAAAGACAAGATCGGTTTAGAGGGACTGTGCCAGTGATTCAGGCAGTTCCGCTACGAGGAGGCTGAGGGGCCCCGAGAAGCTTTTGGACACCTCCAGGATCTCGGCCATCAATGGATGAAGCCTGAGAGTCACACAAAGGAGCGGATTGTAGAGCTGGTGATTCTGGAACAGTTCCTGGCAATTCTGCCACCAGAGATGCAAAACTGGGTTAGGGAAGACAACCCAGAGACCTCTCTCCAAGCGGTGGCCCTAGCAGAAGGTTTCTTGCTGTGGAAAGAAGCATCTGAAGTACAAGACAAGCAGGTGAGTCGTTTCATTTGGATCAGCCAGGTGGTCCTAATCAGGGGTGGGTTCTGTGGGCGTGGCTTATTTTGTGGGAGTGGCTTGATGGTCATGTGACAATTATTTAGGATTTAGCAGAGGTACTAGTCTACCAGGCTTTTAACTGCTTGCAGAGCTCTACCAATCTACCCATTTATTTTTGCAGGCACTGATCTACTCATGTATTTTTTCAGGCACTGCTCTACTCATTTGTTTTCTTTTAACACTGATCAGCTGTAGGGCGGCCCTTTGAAGCCCCCTGGCAAGAATTTAAACAGTTTTTTCCCTCTAGCCATCAACTGGGACTCAGGAGGCAGCAATAGATTGGGGGTGGGGCCAAATAAAAGGTAAGAATAACACCAGGGGGGCGTGGAGGGGTCAGGGGAGGGGCAGAACCGGTTTGGTGATGTCATATCGTCACCGCTACCGGCTCAGGAGAACTGGGCAGAACCGGGAGGAACCTACCACTGGTCCTAATAGAAGATAATATTTGTGCCTCCAGGGTTGAACCGTAGAGTTCTTGCTGCTCTCTGTGCTTGGTTGTTTTCTTGCAGACTTTTCATTACCCAACTAACATCTTTAGTGCTAGAAGATAGTTGGGGTTTGCTTTGTTTATGTACAATGACTTGCCATGTCACAATTGGTGGGACAAAAACGAAGTGACCAAAATGCCTCCTCAACCCTCAGATAAGCAGGGATTAACACCAGTATCAAAGCAGGGATTAACACCAGTATTAATACCAAATCAACAATCCGAGAAAAAAAAATCAAATAATAAACAACAGCCTAATTAAGGAGCTACCAAGAAAAAAATACCACCAATGCTGACGGGACTTGTCCCAGTATATAGACTCTGAAGTTGTAATAATGCTCCTGTTCTCTGCATGAAACGGCAAATTCATTCATTCATTAGAAATTAGGCCCACTTACAAGAAACATTAAGTTGCCGTTACCTAATTTATTAATCATATTTGCAGTTTTCCTTCAAATGAAGTTTGTTTCAATGAAAATGGGCTCATGCACACACAGAAAGAGAGAGGGAGTCTGGATCGTCACAAACCCCCAGCCTTTTCCTGCAAACCAAAGCTAATTTAACACGTTTGACCCATATAGTAGCAATAGCATTTAGACTTAGTAGGATTCACTCGGTTAGGGATTTTTCTTTTCCTTTACTGTCTTTCACTGTGAGTTTTATTGGGTTGGAGTGGGGTGCACGAAGGGAGGCCCAGCCAATCTCATTGTACACATGTTGTACTCTGACAATAAAGGTTTGAATTGAATTTGAATTGAATTGAATATACCGCTTTACAGAGTCAGCCTATTGTCCCCCAACAATCTGGGTCCCCATTTTACCCATCGTGGAAGGATGGAAGGCTGAGTCAACCATGAGCCTGGTGAGATTCAAACTGCCAAATGGCAGCCAGGCAGCAGGACTGCAGTACTGCATTCTAGCCACTGCACCACAGGAGTAAAAAGGATGTTGTTGTTTTTTGTGCGGGGGAAATGTTAATTTTAAAAAAATTATTTTTTTTTAAATTTTAAAAAAAATTCGTTTTATTTTTTTTAAATTAATTTAATTAAATTACTTTTTAAATTTTAATTTTACATTTTAAAAAAATACTACAGTCCCATTGATGGGGGGTTAAAGAAGGCAAAAGGATGTCATCCTTCCATTTTTTATAATGTTGTATGTATGTATACATTATATGTATACATTATTGTGTACACATGCATACCATAGTGGTACAGTGGTTAGAATGTAGTACTGCAGGCTACTCCTCCTGATTGCCGGCTGTCTGCAATTTGGCAGTTCAAATCTCACCAGGCTCAAGGTTGACTCAGCCTTCCATCCTTCCGAGGTCAGTAAAATGAGGACCCAGATTGTTTGGGGGCCATAGGCTGACTCTGTAAATCGCTTAGAGAGGGCTGGAAAGCACTGTGAAGCAGTATATAAGTCTAAGTGCTATTGTGTAGTATGTATATACTGTCAGGTTCCGATGTCATCTCAAATAAATTTCACTCCCCAGCAACTAGTCTTTGCTGAAATATTTCATTTATTGAGAACGACAGATCTGGTCCCAACTTCGTCGTAGCCAATACTAACCCTCTGACCCCAAAACCTTCCCCTTCCGTTCCCCCAAACCTCAACTTCTTATTGGCCATCTTCCAGCTCAATCTTCTCAGTTCCTGCCTCCAACCCCAGGAATTCCCCCCTCCCATCCCATCCCCAAGCAACACTATCTACAAAAAGAATAAGTAGGTAAAAGTTCAAGCCTCATCTCCTCCTCTTTATGGCAGCCTTGAAAGGCTGACATATACATTGGCTGTATTATTGTAATATTGTAACACATTGCTAAATCTGAAAGTTTTCTATTAAATATCCTTAAATCTTGTTGTGGTCTTCATTTTTTTCAGACCAATTCCATCAAAATAAAACAGCCTTTGTTGGAAACAGGAAAGGAGGCAACTGAGCAAAGGGCAGATCCTCAGATCCACTTGTTCGGTAAGATTTGAGTCACAGATCATAGAATCTATGGAAGTCTACGGAAGGGACCTTGGAGGTCTTCTACTCCAACTTCCTGCCCAAGGCAGGAGTCTTTATACCATATCAAACAAATAGTTGTTCAATCTATACCTGGAGATCTCCAGTGCTGGAGCACCCAGAATTCCGGGAAGCAAGATGTTCCATTGATTTATCGTCCTTACTCTCAAGAAATTCCTCCTTCTTTCCAGGTTGGATTTGTCCTCTGTCCAGCTTCTACCCATTTATTTATTTATTTATTGGCCAATTTGGATTTTGCAAAATTTCTAATAGACTTCTGAGTTGTTTTCTTAAAGTTTAAACCTATGACTTATGTACTTATATCCGAAGTGGGGAGACTTGTATAATATATAAGGGTGGGGCTTCGGCTGTAATATAATAACACTTAGGTTTTTATTTATTTTTATTTATTGTGGGGAGAGAATCATCATATCACCTATGCTGCTCTCTGTTTTACCGGGGAGAAGCAGTGAGATATTAAATGTGAAAAGCCTCTTCACAGACTCATTTCTTTCTGTTATTTCTCAGTAGAAATGGCTGAAAACAAGAGGAAGAGATTTATGAAAGGAATTTCCCACCTGATGGCACTTACTGGAGTTCCATTTGATAAAGCCAAACGAGAACTTTTCTCCTTGTTCCCAATGGGAAGCGTAACAAAATGTCATCAAGGGACAGAGAGGAATGAAGGGAAGCCCTTAGAACAAGGAGGAGCAGAAAAACATACCTGTGAGAAAGAGGATGACAAAATCTTCCATCGAAACATCTGGAAAAGAGTGCCCAGAAAAGATGCTTGTGCTCTTTCTACATATCAGAAAATGGAAGCTGAAAAACAGCCATCCCAACATAATGAGGGTGGTGAAAGCTGGGATTTCATTTGTGAGCAGAACAAACAAATGAGAATAGAATTGACCAAGGATGGTCAGGATGGGTTGCATCAAAAGGTTCCTCATGGTAATCTGCAGAGGATCCCAGTTGGAAAGAAGCCATATAGATGTTCCGAATGTGGACACAATTCCAGTCAGACCTTAGATCTGAGGGGAGGAAGTCTTTGTACATGTTTGAATTGCAGTAGAAGCTTTCTTTGCAGTTCAGCCCCAGGAAAGAAAGAGAACGCATATGGTGAAAAGAATCCATCCAAAAATTCAGAACGTGAGAAGAAGACTGCACAGCCTCCTGACCTTCGGACGGGTAAGAAACCGTACATGTGTACAGATTGTGGGAAAAACTTCAGCTTTAGGTCAAGTCTTGTCCGCCATCAAAGACTCCATACTGGAGAGAAACCATACAAATGTTTAGACTGTGGGAAGAATTTCAGCCAGAGTTCAAACCTTCTGAACCACCAGAGAATCCACACAGGGGAGAAACCTTACAGCTGCCCCGACTGCGGGAAATCCTTCAGCAACAGTTCAAGCTTGACATCCCATGAGAGAACTCACAGAGGGGAGAAACCGTATAAGTGTGCCAGTTGCGGGAAATTTTTTAGTTGCAACTCAGTTCTCCGAATCCATGAGAGGATTCACACAGGGGAAAAGCCCTACGTGTGTTTGGAGTGTGGGAAAAGCTTTAGCCGGAGAGAATTCCTGGTCGGCCACCAAAGAACTCACACGGGGGAGAAACCGTACGAATGCGCGGAATGTGGGAAGAGCTTCAGTCAGCGATCCAACCTGATTAATCATCAGAGAAGCCACATGGGAGAGAAGCCCTTTGGGTGCGTGGACTGTGGGAAAAAGTTCAGTCACAAAGTGTCTCTCTTGAAGCACGAGAGAAACCACGCGCGTGGGCCAACCGTAGGAACGGATTTAGCCAGGGTTGATGCGATCATTATGGTGGAACATAACCAGGTGGTGTAACATAAATATGGGGTGGATTCAGTGGTGGGATTCAGCCAGTTCGCACCTATTCAGGAGAACTGGTTGTTAATTTTCTAAGCTGTTCAGAGAACCGGTTGTTGGAAGAAATCCCCTTTTGTTTTTTCCACTTTACAGGGCTAATCCTGTAAGGAAGGCAGGAAGGAAACATTCTGGTGTTGTTTCTAGCCTAATCTTTATTGCCCTGCTTATAGAAACTGCCTCTCTGGTTAACCCTTATTACATTGTAACAGCTAAGGTGAAGCGCCCATTAATGTGAGTTATGTTGAGTTGGCCATACCCACACGGTCACATGACCACCAAGTCACACCTACCCAGCTGATCATTAGGGCAGAGAACCGATTGTTAAATTATTTGAATCCCACCACTGGGTGGATTCCCCCCAAGGGTTGCCAACAAGCAAAAAGTCCACATAGAAATGTCACAAGTTTTGGTTAAGAACCGTCTTTCTTTGAAGCTAATCATCTTTTCGGCCTAAAATAAAATAGAAGGATCAATTCATAGAGTTGAAGCCATGAGGAAGAAAACGTTGATGGTAGGTCAAGCTTCCCCTTAAGTCAGGGGTGTCAAACTCAAGGCCTGGGGGCCAGATTTGGCCTATGGGGTGTGTAGATCTGGCCCACAAGGCCACCCTGGAAATAGAGAAGGACTGGCCCGTGTTGTCTCTGCCAGTGAAAACGGAGCTTGGGAGTGCTGCACGCAGCCCCCTCAAGCTCCATTTTTGCTGGCAGGAGGCCGTCCCGGCCAAAAACAAGATCTGTAAACTCTGTTTTTGCTGGCAGAAGGCTGCAGGAGGCCATCCTGACTGAAAAGGGGACCCGGGGGCTGAGTTTTTGCTGGTAGAGGGCCACGCCCACCCTGTCCTGGCCACGCCCCAAGCCCGAGGTCAAACACAACCCTGATGCAGCCCTCAATGAAATCGACACCCCTGCCTTAGGTTATCTCTGTTTCCATTGTCTTAACTGTGGTAGTTTTTTGGGCAGATGTCACCTGTCTAGCACAGATGAAAAACATATGCAAGCCTGAAAAACTGAGGTTTGCAGACTTGCAAAAAATTAAAATAAATGGAACTCACACTCCCTCCCAAAAGAGAGACCTATAAGGGCTGGGGATTTTCCATAAGCCCTGGGAAGTTGGGTAGGAAGGATAATGCAAATGGTGTACCCTTAAAAAGGGCACGGCTGATAGGTTTGGCCACTATACAGTAGTGGCCAAAATTGTGGAAACCTTTTGGGAAAAATGTATTTTTTAAAACTAGCTAATAACACCCCTTTTGTTTTAGTAGTACCATAAAATTATATATCGATGGAAAGATAATTTAATCAAGAATGTAATGCAGTAACTTTTATGAAGGATTTGCTATTAGAATAGCAGTTACAGTATAAAGAAGAAAAGTGAAACATGTAAAAAACGAGATACAAAAATTATCACCATAAAAAAACAAAATATACAAAAATTATCATGGTTAATACTTAGTTGGGTAACCTTTAGCATGAATTACGGCATTATAACGTCTTCCCATGGAGTGAACCAAGTCTTTTCGTTCTGCAGATGTTATAATGTGAAACCAAGATTGAATGATTGCTTCTATTAACTGGGTTTTATTGCTGGGTGGCTTCTGACTAACAAGTTTCTTTAATTGGCTCCATAGATTTTCATTTGGGTTAAGGTCTGGGCTATTCCCAGGCCATTCCAGCAGTGGAATATGATTTTCTTGAAACTTCAAAAAAAAAGTGGTGTTATCAGCCATCAAACCTCAAAAATACACTTTTCCTAAAAGGTTTCCACAATTTTGGCCACTACTGTACTACTTGGCGTTTCTAATTTTTGCTGCATGCACAAACAGTACCATGGATTCACGGCACGGGTGTCACAGCAATTCTTTGCCCAGATAGTTCCTTTCAAACTTGTTGCCGCCTCCAGAGAAAATAATCTGGTGCCATTCGGTATCTACCGTGGCTTTCCTCAGCCTGTTGCCTTAGAATGCAGCCCTTAGAATTCTGGGAATTGTGGTCTAGATGTGGCTTTCTGGGAGCAGATCCCAGGATGCATTTGGAAGGAGGGCAGCAGGTGTGGAAACTGTATGGCCACATTCTGTGGGTATGACAGGTAACAAAATGCCTGTTGCATTCTGCAAATGAACTTAAGCTCTCAGCTGCTTGTGTGTTTATTGCTCCTCTTGAGAAAAATAGAAAGTTAGGTATGAACAAACTGGCTAAGTCCCCCCCAAGCCAGTGGTGAGTTCCTCCCGGTTCAGCCTGGTTCTTCCGAGCCGGTAGCGTTGACGATATGACGTCACCGAACCGGTCCTGCCCACCCCAACCCCCCCCCCGTGCCACACCCCGTGTTATTCTTACCTTTTATTTGGCTCCACCCCCAATCTATTGCTGCCTCCTGAGTCCCAGCTGATGGCTAGAGGGAAAAAAACTGTTTAAACTTTTGCTGCAGGGCTTAAAAGGGCCGCCCTACAGCTGATCAGTGTTAAAAGAAAACAAATGAGTAGACCGGTGCCTGAAAAAATACATGAGTAGATCAGTGCCTGCAAAAATAAATGGGTAGATCGGTACAGCTCTGCAAGCAGTTAAAAGCCTGGTAGACCAGTACCTCTGCTAAATCCTAAAGAATTGTCACATGACCATCAAGCCACGCCCACAAAATAAGCCACGCCCACAGAACCGGTAGTAAAAAAATTTAGAACCCACCCCTGCTCCCAAGCATGTCCAGGTGGCAAAAGAGAAGTTTGTATTGGACTCCATTCCACTTGTACACAATTCCTTTGTTGTGCAAGACTGCATGGTTTTAGAAACTACAGGTAGACCTTGGCTTATGACCACATGAACTGTATGATGTGAAATTGTAATATTCAGAGTTTGTAAGGTTGATTGAAATAATGTAAAAGTTCACTGAGGATATACAACAGTTCATTTAGTGACCGATGTTACAACGGCACTGAAAAAAAGTGATGTATCACCATTTTTCACACTTAGGACCATTTCAGCATCCCCATGGACATGTGATTAACATTCAGATATTGGCAACTGACTCATATTTATGAGGGTTGCAGTGTCCTGGGGTCATGTCATCCCCTTTTGCAACTTTCTGACAAGCGGTCAATGGGAAAGCTAGATTCCCTTAATAACCGTCTTACTGCAGTGATTCACTTAACAATTGTGGCCAGAAAAGTCATAAAATGGAGCAAAACTCACTTAACGAATGTCTCACTTAGCCACAGAAATTTTGGGCTCAGTTGTCGTAGGCCGAGGATTACCTGTACTGAATCTTTCCTACCCAAGTTGTCATAACGTTGTAATGTTATTCATACCAGCAAATCTTCCTATACAAACAGTCTTTGACTGATCAGTACAAGTGGGATCAGAATTTCCATTGATAATCAAGGCAGTTTTTAAATGAATCATGGCCAATTTTGCGACCATTTTCTCGTGGTTTATAAGTGAATCACTGAAGTGGATCCGGACGGACATTAAGCAAATCCTGCCTCCTCCATTGACTTTGCTTGTCGGAAGCTGGCTAGGAAAATCACAAATGGCAATCACATGACCCTGGGATGGCGGGATATTGCAAACTTTGTAAATAAATACTAGTTTCCAAGTGCCTAAACGTATCATGTAGCTGTGGGAACGTTGCGATGGTCGTAAGTGCAAGGACTGTTTGTTAAATCACTTTTTTCACTGCTGTTGTAACTTCAGATGGTCATTGAACGAATGGTTGTAAGTCAAGAACTGCCTGTATGATGGAACCCATGTGATTGGTCCTCAGTGCATCTATTTTAAGTAGATCAAGAAGAAAATAAAAATAGTAAAAGAATTATGAAATATATACTTGAGTTTTAAAACAACTCTGGGACATAATTCTTACAATTGCACTGCTAGTGCAGAGCGTTCAGGATTTAAGAACCTAAAGAGTTTGGATAACCTAGACTTGAATTTAAAATGTAAAAAAATATATTCGATGAAATTTTAGGCATCGGGGTTGCTAGGATTTGGGAGTAGAATTAACCTGACTAAGCAATGATGGAATAAATTAAGGAAAATAATGAAGAGTCATGATCCTTTCTCAGAAAGCAATTGGCTGAAAATTTATTTATTACTAGAAGCCAGTATTGGAACTTTAATGAAGGAGCTTGTGGTTAAAAGTATAGTTGTCTGTTTTTCCCTTCCTTTTTCAAATAAATTTATTTTTAGTACAAATACTGTATTTAACAGGAAATAGAAACAATAAATCTTGCCTTTCTAATGAGTGTTTGGCTTTTTTTTAATCTCTGGATTTTCACAATGCTGGCAAAAATAGATTGAATTAGATTTACTTAATTAAAAATTAAGTATTAATTAAAAATTTTGAAAATCAGTTTGGTGCTTGATTAGTAACCAGGATATCATGAATTCTACTTCTGCCTTCGATGTGAAGCCAGCTGGATGACTTTGGGCCAGTCCCTCTCTCTCAGCCCTTGGAAGAAGGTAAGGGCACACCAGTGTGGAAAATGTTGCCAAGAGTCAACACAAAAAACAAACACACATTCTTATAGCTTGCTTTTCCAACGTGATTGTGTATCGAGGTTCCACTAATGTTCTATAGGTTTCTGGGGGGTTCCTAAGAGAACTGGAACAATCCGCCACAGTAAAGGTCTACCAGTGTTTCTCAACCTTGGCCACCTTAACATGTGGACTTCAGCTCCCAGAAGTCCAGATGAAGTCCACATATCTTACAGTGGCCAAGGTTGAAAAACTTTGCTCCAGTGGAAGATTTGCACTCCAGAGCAGTGATGGCTAACCTTTTTGCCGTCGTGTGCCAAAAGCGCCTGTGCGCAACAGCGCGTGCGCATGCCTGCATTGTTTTTGGTCCCAGGAGGCTGCAGGGAGGCTTGCTAGGCCCAAAACGAGCCACGGGGGCGCCACTCCCGTGCTACCCCCGTCCCCCCAGCAATGGTGAGTTCAGCCCGGTTCTCCCGAGCCGGTAGCGGTGACGATATAATGTCACCGAACCAATTCTGCCCCCCCGCCTCCCCCCATGTTATTCTTACCTTTTATTTGG
Organism: Ptyas mucosa; assembly: GCA_012654045.1. Lineage (NCBI taxonomy): Eukaryota > Metazoa > Chordata > Lepidosauria > Squamata > Colubridae > Ptyas > Ptyas mucosa. The sequence continues at coordinate 115,953 of WNWU01000339.1, forward strand.
CCCCATCCCCAATCTATTGCTGCCTCCTGAGTCCCAGCTGATGGCTAGAGGGAAAAAACCTGTTTAAACTCTTGCCATGGGGCTTCAAAGGGCCGCCCTACAGCTGATCAGTGTTAAAAGAAAACAAATGAGTAGACCAGTGCCTGCAAAAATGCATGAGTAGATCAGTGCCTGCAAAAATAAATGAGACCAGTGACTGCAAAAATAAATAGGTAGACCAGTACAGCTCTGCAAGCAGTTAAAAGCCTGGTAGACCAGTACCTCTGTTAAATCCTAAAGAATTGTCACATGACCATCAAGCCACGCCTACAAAATAAGCCACGCCCACAGAACAGGTAGTAAAATATTTAGAACCCACCCCTGCCCCCTAGGCAGGTGCATGCATCTCCCGCATGCGCGGCAGAGACCCGAAAATTAGCTGGCCGGCAGGAGCCATGTACACATGCGGGGTGGAGCTGAGCTGGGCGCATGCCCCAGAGAAGGGTCTGCATGCCACCTGTGGCACGCGTGCCAGACGTTCGCCATCACAGCCATTGAGTAACATCTGAGTCAGTTTAGTTTAGTGATTAAGGCTTCAAGCTGAAGGACAGAGACCATGAGTTCTAGTCACATCTTAGCCATGAAAGTCAACCAGGCCCAAGTCAACACACAGGGTTGTTATAGTGGGGAAAATAGGAAGAAAGTGTGTTGGGTATGTTTGCCGGCCTTGAGTTATTTGTAAAAATAATAAGGGCAGAAAATTAATTAATCAATCAATTAATTAATTAATTAATGGTAGTCCTTGAGTTATGACCACAAATGAGCCCAAAATTTATGTTGCTTAGTGAAACATTTGAGTTTGCCCCATTTTGCGACTTTTTTTTTTGGCCACAATTAAGCGAATCATTGCATTTGTTAAGTTAGTAACATGTTTATTAACAACCACCACATCAAGTCACAAAAGCTGATCACATGACCCCAGGACACTGCAACCGTCATATGTATGAACCACTTGCCAAGCAGATATCTGAATTTTGATCATGTGGCCGTGGGGATGCTGCAACGATTGCAGGTGTGAAAAACGGTCATAAGTCACTTTTTTCAGTGTCGTTGAATGGACACTAAATGAACTGTTGTAAGTTGAGGACTACCTGTACTGTAAGCCATCCAGAGTCGTTGGATACAAGATGGGCGACAAATAAATGTCCTAAAGGGGCCTGAGTGGCGCAGTAGACTAAGGCACCGATTAACATTCAGCTGCCTACAATTACTGCAAGTTCTAATCTCACCAGGCTCGAGGCTGACTCAGCCTTCCATCCTTCCGAGATACGTAAAATGAGGACCCGAATTGTGGGGGCAATAAGCTGACTTTGTATAAAAAAGAACACCGCTTAGGGGGGCCAAAAGCCCTACTAAGCAGGTATATACAAAAGTATGAAGGCTATTGCTTAACGCATTGTAAGCTGCCGAGTCTCCAGAGAAGGGCGGCATATAAATCGAACCAATAAATAAATAAATAAGTCAACTCAAGGTTTCATGGAAAAATCATGAAAAAAAAAAGAGAGAGAGAGAGATGGCTCCAGATAGCAGCTTCAGGAAAATGCTAAAGGCCTAGAAAAGAAAGCTATGAAGATTTTTCAATCATCCAGGTCATGGTTGTCCCGAAGGTGCTTTTTTTTTCAAAAGACAGTCAGATTTTCTTGATTTTCCCCCCCTTTAAAACGTTTCGTTTCTCATCTGAGAAGCTTCTTCGGTTCTGAATGAGAAGCGAAATGTTTTCAAAGAAAAAGAAAAAAAAATCCAAGAAGGTCCACTTGCCTTTTGGAAAAAGCACTTTTGGAATCACCGAAAAGCAGCAAAACGTTATGGCAAGAAAAAGAACCACACATATCTAGCAACTTACATACTTTTATTTACCTTCGGGCTCACACCAACCCTGCAAGGTGGACTGTTTCATACATGGGCAACCCAGGCCGCCTTGCAGATTGCAAAGATACACTGGGGCATAACCTGAACCCAGAACCCCCACACCCAATGACAAGTCTCTATGCACTGGGACACCGGACGTTAGAAATTTTTTCCATTTTTTGCAGGCCAAATATAGTAGTCCTAAGAAAAAAGCAGTAAAGTTACTCTGAAAACTGAGCTTTAGGCAAAAAATAAGGATCCAGAATTAGATAGGACCTCTTAGGAGTGATAGCAGAAAAAAATGTAAGCAATTGGGATCTTAAACATGTCTATTTGGCAATGAGATTCACTTGCATTCTCTGAGAATATTTGAGAAACAAATATAAGTTACATTGCCCTCAAATATATAATTAGGTAAAGGTAAAGGTTCCCCTCGCACACATGTGCTAGTCGTTCCCAACTCTAGGGGGCGGTGCTCATCTCCGTTTCAAAGCCGAAGAGCCAGCGCTGTCCGAAGACGTCTCCGTGGTCATGTGGCCGGCATGACTAAACGCCAGAGGAGCACCGAACACTGCTACCTTCCCACCAAAGGTGGTCCCTATTTTTCTACTTGCATTTTTTTAACGTGCTTTCGAACTGCTAGGTTGGCAGAAGCTGGGACAAGTAACTGGAGCTCACCCCGTTACGCGGCACTAGGGATTCGAACCGCTGAACTGCCAACCTTTCGATCGACAAGCTCAGCGTCTTAACCTCTGAGCCACCACGTCCCTAAATATATATTTAAACAAATACAAAAGAAAGATCCAGCCTTGAGCCTTAGTTTCCAGTGGCTTATGAAGCAAATTTTAACCAATGAATCTCATAGGCATGTCAGGAAATGACCACTAGTGTTCTTGATCAAGGCAGCGAAGATGAGTAAGGACATAACTCTCCCTGCTGTAGCTTTTCACTTAAAAATTAATCTGCTCACCCCATAAGGATCAGGAATTCCTTCCAGGAAAACAAGTGGGATGACTGAGGAAAGATGGATCACCCCATCCTCCCTTTGTCAGCGGAGGAAATGCATTCTCTATCATCAATGCGGAACTGCAACAGGCAGCAAAACTCGGTAACCGAAGAAGGATGGCACAGCTGCTTTGCTACAGCAATAAATCAGATGATGATATTTCTAAGCTCATGTGTGAAGGAAAAGCTTCTCTTCTGTGTGGCTGGAATGGAAATCCTTGTTCCATCAGGTTCAGTATTTGTCCTAATCACATTGATCCAACCTAGAACTAAGGAGGAATTTCCTGACAGTTAGAACCATTAATCAGTGGAACGACTTGCCTTGCTTTCAGAAGTTGTGAGTGCTCCATCACTGGAGGTTTTTAAGAGACTGGACCACCATTTGTCTGAAATGGTTTAGGGATTCCTGCCTGAACAGGAGGTTAGACTAGAAGACCTCCAAGGTGCCTTCCAACTCTGTTATTCTGTTCTGAACATTTCATGAATGTATGAGAAATCTGCTCAAATTAATCCTAAAATGGAAAAAGGAAATATCCAGGACAGGGAATCTTCCCTTATCCATAGAAAAGGCAAAGCTGCCCAGAGATAAATGACAGAAAAAGATTAATTTCTTCCTTCCAGCAGCCCTCCACCCAGGGGTGAAATGCTCCCGGTTCGGACCGGATCGTCTGATCTGGTAGCGATGGCACCAGGTGGTTCGGAGAACCGGTAGCAAAAAACCCTGCGCCCACCCCACCTCCCGTGCCCAGCTGAGCCCCAGGATCATCAGAGGCTTTTTTTTTCTACTTTTAAAAGCATTTTTTCTACAATCTGTTCCAACGAAAAAATGCTTTTAAAAATTAAAAAAAAAAGCCTCTGATGATCGCGCGGCTCAGCTGGGATTGTCAGAGGCTTTTCAAAGCATTTTTTTCTACAACCTCTTGGCCGAAGAGGTGGTAAAAAAAATGCTTTGAAAAGACTCTGACGATCCCAGCTGAGTTTCCTGAGCGGCAGAGGCTTTTCAAAACATTAGAAAAAATGCTTTGAAAAGTTAAAAAAAAATAAGGTTGGCCACGCCCACCCCGTCACATTATCCCCCCCCACCAAGCCACGCCCACAGAACCGGTAGTAACAAATTTTACATTTCACCCCTGGTCTCCACCCTTCCCTACGCCTGGCAAATTTCAGAATCAACATTTCAGAATCGCAAGCAACCTGGCTGGGCAACTGGGTTTAAATTCTAGCACCTTTAATGGGGTAATATATTTCACCCCCACAAGAGGCTAATTCAGGAGATACAGGATAGCTTGTACATGTCAAACTACAGCTTAGTTCTCCAAAAGTCAGTACAGTACCCTGTTTCTCCCAAAATAAGACATCCCTGATAATAAACCCAATTCGGCTTTTGAGCGCATGGCAATAAGGCCAAGCACTTATTTCAAGGTTCAAAAAAATATAAGACAGGGTCTTATTATCAGTAAAACATGGTATATCTGTAGAGCATGGTCTTGATGGAGAAAGGAAAGATCTGTTACCAAGGCAATACAGGTAGTCCTCGACTTACAACAGTTCATTTAGTGACAGTTCAAAGTCACAATGGCACTGAAAAAAGTGACTGATGACCATTTTTCACACTTACGACCATTGCAGGATCCTCATGGTCACGTGATCAACATCTAGACACTTGGAAATTGGTTCATATTTATGACAGACACACTGTCCTGGGATGATGTTACAACCTTCTGACAAGCAAAGTCAATGGGGGAGCCAGATTCACTTAACCACGTTACTAACTTAACAACTGCAGTGATTCACTGAAAGATTGTGGCAAGAAAGATCGTTAAAAAAAGGGGCAAAATTCACTTAACAAATGTCTCACTTAACAACAGAAATGTTGGGCTCAATTATGGTCGTAAGTTGAGGACTACCTGAAAACAGATAAAATGTGGCTTAAGCCCAAAGAGAGAAGTTTACAAAAATGTCTCAGACAGGCAACCCCTCAAGAAGACAAAGAGGAGATGGGGAAGTACATTCATACATAACATACAGGGGTGAAATGCTCCCGGTTCGGACCGGATCACCCGATCCAGTAGCGATGGCGGCGGGTGGTTCGGAGAACCGGTAGCAAAAATCCCTGGACCCCCTCCCTCCCCATCATGCCCAGCTGAGCCACACGATCATTAGAGGCTTTTTTTTTAACTTTTAAAAGCATTTTTTCTACAACTTCTTCCACCAAAAAAATGCTTTTAAAAGTAAAAAAAAAGCCTCGCGGCTGGGGCGCGGCTGATGATCGCGCGGCTCAGCTGGGATCTGAGGCTTTTCAAAACATTTTTTTTCTGCAACCTCTTCCGGGGAAGAGGTGGTTTAAAAAATGCTTTGAAAAGGCTCTGACGATCAGGCAACACAGCTGGGATCATCAGAGCCTTTTCAAAGCATTTTTTAAACCACCTCTTCGGCCAAGAGGTTGCAGAAAAAAATGCTTTAAAAGTCTCTCTGATGATCCCAGCTGAGTTGCCTGATCGTTTTAAAAAATGCTTTGAAAAGTCTCTCTGACTATCAGGCAACTCAGCTGGGATCGTCAGAGAGACTTTTAAAGCATTTTTTTCTGCAACCTCTTCTGGGGAAGAGGTGGTTAAAAAAATGCTTTGAAAAGGCTCTGACGATCCCAGCTGTGTTTCTGATCGGCAGAGGCTTTTCAAAACATTTTTTTGCATTTGCAGAAAAAATGCTTTGAAAAGTTAAAAAAAAAAAGTTGGCCACGCCCACCCAGTCACATTAAACCCCACCCACCAAGCCACGCCCACAGAACCAGTAATAACAAATGTTACATTTCACCCCTGATAACATAGTACATGTTATTACGGCTACTATTACACTACTAAGTAGTGTTAGGTCTACATAGTGTTTGTTTCTTGGTCTGATCTACCTAGGAAGGCTGACAACATCCAACCTGAGTTTGCCATTTCACTTAAGGGTAGGGCAGGTTTCGAGACAGACTTTAATCTTTTCCTTTTCTATACAGTGTGGCATTTTGATTAATAATCAACTAAACTGTCTCTTCAAGATGTCTCTTTCCCCATGGAAATTATTTCATGGATTAAAAACGGTCAAACTCTGAAAACTCCCATCACATCTCAAACATCTTCCCCTTTGGGTTCTGTTTGCAAAGCAGCAGGAAAAGAAGGTTTGGCCGTATAGCTGAGACCATAGCCACAAACTCTGCAGGGTTTGTTTATCTATCAACCAATACTTTCTTGCCATTATTCCAATACAGCTCTGTTCTGTATTTGTTACTGATGCCAAATAAAACTCGGCTAATAGAATACAAGCAATTTATACGGTCTCTCCAACGTGGTCTGTCTCACGTAGAGGCAGCTTGGAATCCGGATCCAAGATAGGATGAGAATAATTCAAGAAGCCGGGCTGTGTATGGATTCTCTCGTGCTTAAGAAGGCCTGAATTTTGCTTGAATTTTTTCCCACACTGGGAACATTTGTAGGGTTTCTGCCCCGTGTGGTTTCTCTTATGTCTGGTAAGGCTGGACTTGTTACTAAAGGTGTTCCCGCAGTCTGAGCATCGGTATGGTTTTTCCCCAGTGTGGATCCTTTCGTGTTTCACAAGGTTTGAGCTCTGGGAAAAGCGTTTCCCGCAGATGGAACAACTATACGGCGTCTCTCCCGTATGAGTTCTCCCATGGACCAGAAGGCTGGAGCTCTGCTTGAAGCTTTTGCCGCAATCTGAACATATGTAAGGCCTCAGGCCGGTGTGATTCCTCATATGCCTGATTAAACTCGAGCTCTGGCTGAAACGCTTCCCGCAGTTTAAACAACCGAACGGCTTTTCTCCGGTGTGTTTCCTCTTGTGTCTCGTCAGGCTGGATTTGTTACTGAAGCTGTTCCCACATTCTGAGCAATTGTAAGGTTTTTCTCCCGTGTGAGTCCGGTCGTGGGTGAGGAGGGCCGATCGTTTCTTGAAGCCTTTCCCGCAGTCAGCACACTTGTACCATTTCTCGGTTGCCTTAGGTCTCTCGTGATCCATGAGGCCCGACGGATCACCAAAACCTTTGCCGTACATCGGAGAGTAATGGGGATCCTCACCCGTGTAGATTCTTTCATCCTCATCACCTTCTGGAAGAGAGAATTGGGGTATCAGTCTTTATGTAGGCCTGGGGCAGGGGTGGGTTCTACTTACCTTTACTAACGGTTCGCAGCGGGGCCGCGTGTGCGCGCTCACTTCGCTCGTGCGCATGCTCTTCTGCGCATAAACAAAAGCGTTCTGATGACATCAGGGTCGGTGGGCGGAGCCTCCCGCCGGTTTTACTACCAGTTCTATAGAACCGGTGCGAACCGGGGGCAACCCACCACTGGCCTGGGGTTAATACAGGTAGTCCTCAACTTACAACCATTCGTTTAGTGATCATCCAAAGTTACAACGGCACTTTAAAAAGGGACTGGTTGACTGTTTTTCATACTTACAACTGTTGTTGTTTCCCCACGGTCACATGATCAAAATTCGGACACTGGTCAACTGATTCATATTTATGACGGTTGCAGGGTCCCAGGGTCATGAGATCCCTTTTTGCGACCTTCTGACAAGCAAAGTCAACGGGAGAAACCAGATTCACTGAACAAACGTGTTACTAACTTAACAACTACAGGGATTCAGCTCTGGCAAGAAAGGTCATAAAATGAGGCAAAACTCACTTAACAACAGTCTCGCTTAGCAACAGAAATTTTGGGCTCACTTGTGGTTGTAAGTCAAGGACTACCTATAGCAATATAAGCTGCCCTCCCTAAAATGAAACTTTTCTTTTTAACAACAGTAAATTCAAAGTTGTTAAAGAAGGACATGACGGATACAAGGAAAACTATCACTTTTTAAAACGGCCTGTGACTTTAGCCAATATAGTCAACTTTTTAAAAATTGCCAAAAAGTTTGTGACATGACCAAACTTCAAAAGAGTTGAAGAATACAGGTAGAGTTCAACCCTCGACTTACAACAGTTCATTTCGTGACTGTTCAAAGTTTACAACGGCACCGAAAAAAGTGACTTATGACCATTTTTCACACTTATGACCGTTGCAGCATCTCCATGGTCACGTGATCAAGATTTGAATGCTTGGCAACTGACTCATATTTATGACCATTGCAGCATCCTGAGGGGTCATGTGACCCCCCTTTTGCGGCCTTCCGACAAGTGAAGTCAATGGGAAGCCAGATTCACTTAACAACGGTGTTACTAATTTAATAACCGCAGTGATTCAACTTAACAAATGTGGCAAGAAAGATCATAAAATGGGGCAGAACTCAACAAATTTTTCCCTCAGTAAATAGAAATTTTGGTCGCAAAATTTGGTCGCAAGTCGAGGACTACCTATACAATTCTACATCTCAGGAAACAGCTTTAAAGCCAACCCCATCCCTCAAAAAAAAAAAAAAAACTAAAGGCACAGGTAGTCCTCAAGTTACAACCCTAATGCAGCATATGCCCATCACAAACGTAAGCCATGATAATTGTAAAAACTTATTGGTCATGTGACAGATTTGGTTTTATGAATTATGTGGCAGCTGTTAAAAGCAAATCATCATGGTCATTGAATGAATCTGCAATCATTAAGCAGACCAATATGCGTGCTGAAAATCAGAAATGCCAGTTTGAGGCAAAAGTCACAACACACAGTCACATGACCTTGGGACGCTGCAAACAGATCGTAAATGTGGGCCTGTTGTCAAGTAGTTTAGCCATTTGACCATCGTAACTTCAAATGTAGGTTGTAAGTATCCCCAGTGTAGGACCACCATAACTTCAAACAGTCACTAAGCGATCAGCCGTAAGTTGAGATCTATATACCCTGATTTACCACGATCGTCCATTTTCAGTATCTGAAACCACCCACAGCAAACCTCATTTCCTCTTCCACTCCCAAATTTAGCTAGCAAAGCAGTCACTAGGAAAATCCAGCATGAAATGGAAACCCTGAGGGAGAGATAGATCTTTCTGGAAACACAGGGCCAATGGTGCCCCCAAAGGCTGCCTTTTCTTCATTGTGCCTCCAAGTAGCACATGGAGTTGAAGGGAAGCAAGACAGCAATGGCGTTCCTCAGCTTGCAAAGCACATTGGTCATGGATTGTGTGCTGCTGCTCCATCTTTTTCTTTAAAGCATCAAGATAGCTGCAGGCAACTTCTCCCTAGAAGTGGCTGCTCGGTTCATTTTCACACAATCTATGTTAACTTCCAAGTGAGGCTGGAGAAACGCCTGTGAAATATTGCCAAATCAAGTCCTCCTGGAAGTCAGGGAAGAACCTGATTCGCTTTGCATTGATTCACAAATCTTGAGGAGAAAAAGCCCTCACCTAGAACAATGATGCTGCCAGAATCTTCTTCCATAGCAACTCCAAATCCAACATTTGAGTTTAGCACCAGAAAACCACTTGTTCCTGTCATGGGGGACGAAAGAAGAGTCAAAATAATAACATTTTTAAGATGTCAACTTGGGGAAAATAGTTTGTTGTGATTTGAGCAGCCAAGTATTTTTTTCCTGCCTACTTCTATTCTCCAAGGTTAAAATTGTACAGGCTGGCTTTTATTTTTTATTTTTTTATATATATAATTTATTGCATTTTTTCTCTTTACAAATCTCTATTACTTATTTAACAGATCTGTGACATTATTCATACAACTAGAATCAATATTCAATATTATATACGTTCTATTTCTAAACGTTCTATTCCTTTATGTACATTAAATGTCAAATAGAATTCAATCCGGAATTATTTCTCCTAGGGATATTTAGGGAGAAATATAATAGAAAGATAAAATATTTGATATTACATATATTAACGGCGGCAAGGATTGCTTTTGCACAGTATTGGAAGAAAGTTAGTATACCCCCAGAGGGATTACTAATTCAAAAAATATTTGATTGCGCGGAAATGGATAAACTCACATTAGAGCTAAAGGGAAAGGATGACTCAGAATATTATGTGGTATGGGAGAAATGGTATGAATGGATAGATAATAGAAATAAGGAATGGAAATGGACAAGCTGGCTTTTTAGACCACACATTATCAAGCAGAGTTCAACCCTCGGTACTTGCCAATTTTTAAATGGGTTTTCAAATTTGGAAGAGTTATAAGTGATCCCTTATAACTGTTGGCTGTCTGGGGAATTCTGGGAGTTGAAGTCCACACAGATTCAAGCGGCCAAGGTTGAGAAAATTGCTGGATTTTAAGAAGGTTGTTCCAAAGTGTAGATGCCACTAGTGAGAAGGTGTGCTGCCTAAGTCGTGCTAGATGGCAATATTTAAAATTGCCAAGGTTGAAAAACATTTAAAATTGCCAAGGTTGAGAAACACTGATCTGGAATGTCCTTTTGGGCTTCGATATTTTCAGACCTAGGCCAACCTCTCCCAGCATCCCAAGCCAGGATGGCTGAAATACACACATTTTAGAAACATCTCTAACTCCTCCCTCTCCTTTTTAAAAAAGCAGGTCTGCTTTTGATCTGATCTTTCTGGAAAGTCAAATGAACCCTCAGAGTTGATCTCATATCTAATAAGGTTCTGCATCACTTCTGGCCTCTGATTGGCCTGTTGGGACCAAACTTTAAACAATAAGCGGGCAGGATAAAAAATGGTGAAAATTTAAAATATATTTCGACTTCAATGCAATTAAAAGCAAACCGAAACTCTTTTAAATACGATGGCTCGGTCTGTACTGAATCGTCCCCTGTCCTTTTACACAAGAGAGCCCCACGTTATCTGGACGCAGCCGTATTTATTCAAAAGCTACCCATGCTCAGATCAAGAGGATTTCCACCCAGACACGATTTGTTGACATGCAACCCCAGTCAGTAGCTGCCCAGTACTAATGCAATTAATTCTGTGCAGATGTGGTTTCGAAATAACACTATAAAAAGAGAGGAGGCAGAATGTAAAGGTTAAGTTCAAGGGAGGGAGAGAGGGGGGAAAACAGAGCAGCAATGGGGTAATAGATAGGTATAAAATAGAACACTGCCCACGGGGGCCCAAAAAGCCCTACTAAGCAGGTATATACAAAAGTATGAAGGCTATTGCTTAATGCATTGTAAGCCGCCCTGAGTCTCCGGAGAAGGGCGGCATATAAATCGAAGGAAGGAAGGAATAGGGATGGGATGGGATGGATGGATGGATAGATAAGATGGACATAGATAGATAGATAGATAGATAGATAGATAGATAGATAGATAGATAGATAGATAGATAGAAGATCCTGCCTCTAATCCAGCAGGAAATTACTAGAGGTGACATGGTAGCAGTGTACTGATATCTCAGGGGTTGCCACAAAGAAGAGGAGGGGAGGGTGTCAACCTATTCTCCAAAGCACCTGAGGGCAGGACAAGAAGCAATGGGTGGAAACTAATCAAGGAGAGAAGCAACTTAGAACTAAGGAGAAATTTCCTGACAGTTAGAACAATTAACCAGTGGAACAACTTGCCTCCAGAATTTGCGAATGCTCCAACACTGGTGGTTTTTAAGAAGGGATTGGACAACCATTTGTCTGAAATGGTGTAGGGCTTCCTGCCTAAGCAGGGGGTTGAACTAGAAGACCTCCAAGGTCCCTTCCAACTCTGTTATTCTATTCTAAATTCTGGATGCTGCATTCTTCCTTCTCCCTCCCCATCTGTTTTGCCTCTTGAGCAATCCCACTCGTCGGGCATTTCTTCTCTTTCCCCCAATCGAATGTGGGTTTTTTCCCCCTCTCTTTTTCAACATCCCAGCCACTTTTGGGGAGAAAACAAACTTTTATAAATGGGTTAAGTTCCACCCCATCCCACACCAACTGCATCAGGGCAATCCCTAAAAAGGGCTCCCCATTCTCAAAGAAGAAGAGAGGTGAATTCTAAAAAGCACGTAGAGGCGCTTGATGGGAGAAAGCACTTTTAAGGGGCCGCTAATCCGGATTAAGGCATCCGACGCACACGCCGATTCCAACAGACCTGGGAAGAATCTCTGCTTCTCCTTTCTGTGTTTTAAAGGCGGCTTTTCCCTTTGCTTTCCGCTTCCTATCATGTGACCGAAGCCCTGCCAGGAGACTGGCAAGGGCAGACCCAACTAATCAGCTGTTGGAGCGGATGGATGAATGAAGGGTAGGGAGCCTGGGATAGCAATAGCAATAGCACTTAAATTTATATACCGCTTCACAGTGCTTTAGGCAGGGGTGGGCAACTGTGGCCCTTTTATAACCTGTGGACTTCAACTCCCAGAATTCCTGAGACAGCCAAGCTGGCTCAGGAATTCTGGGAGTTGAAGTCCACAGGTCATAAAGGGGCCATATTTATTTATTTAATGTATTTGCCCAACCTTGCTTTACAGCCCTCTCGAAGCGGTTTACAGAGTCAGCATATTGACCTCAACAATCTGGGTCTTCATTTTATGGATGGAAGGCTGAGTCAACCTTAAGCCTGGTGAGATTCGATCTGCCAAACTGCTGGCAGCCGGTGATCAGCAGAAGTAGCCTGCAGTACCGCACTCTAAGCACTGCGCCACCACGGGATATTCAAACCTGCGTATCTAAGGGCAGCCAAAGAATACTGTGCCGAGTACAGGTAGTCCTCAGCTTACAACAGTTCATTTAGTGACCGTTGCAGCATCCCCATGGTCACGTGATCAAAATTCAGCCACATGGCGACTGACTCGTATTTATGACAGTTGCAGTATCCCAGGGTCATGAGATCATCACCTTTTGCGACCTTCTGACAAGCAAAGTCAATGAGGAAGCCAGATTCACTTAACAACCGTGTTACTAATTTAACAAATGCAATTTCATTTAACAACGGTGGCAGGAAAAGTCATCAAACGGGGCAAACTCACTGAGCAAATGTTTCACTTAGCAACATAATTTTGGGCTCAATTGCAGTCGTAACTCGAGGACGTACCTGTACCATTAGTAGAGGTAGCCCTCAACTTACAAACAGTTCATTTAGAGACTGTTCAAAGCTACCACAGCACCAAAAAAAGTGACTTACGCCCGTTTTTCACACTTAACAACAGTTGCAGCATCCCAATGGCCACGATCAAAGTTCAGACGCTTGGCAACTGCTTCATATTTATGACGGTTGCAATAGCATGTGAACACCTTTTGTGACCTTTCAACAAGCACATTCAATGTGGAAGCCAAATTCACTTAACAACTTGGTTACTAATTTAACAACTGTCGTGATTCACTTAACAACTGTGACAAGAAAGGTCGTAAAATGGGGCAAAGCTCACTTAACAACATAAATTTGGGCTCAATTGTGGTCGTAAGTTGAGGACTACCTGTACAGTAGTTTGTGAAGTATACAGGTCCTCAATGGAAGGCAAGCTGGTTGCAATTATTTTTTCTGGAGTCCTCACTATCTGTTGAAGTCCCTACCCGTCCTTTTTGCTTGCTGCGTCAAACCAGACAGTTATAGTGGTACAAATGATGGGCTCAATAATTCCTCTGTAGAACTGTAACAGCAAAAAATTGGCAATGGTTGATTGCTACCGATTCACCCCGGTTCAGGTGAACTGGTAGTGATGGCAGGGGAGGCTCCGCCCACCCGCCCAGATGTCATCAAAAATGCTCTGCACATGTGCAGAACTTTCTGTGCATGCGGAGAAGCACCGCGCACTCACAAAACGAGCGAGAGCATCCGCATGCTCCCAATAGCGAACTGGTAGCGCCGGGATTTGAAACCCACTAGTGATCCTTGGGCAATCTGAGCTTTCTGGGTTGATGCAGGAAGAACATGTATAATATTGCCTGATTTGTGACGGGCAAAATGTACCAAATGTGGCCTTGAGAAGCTAATAATAAAACACAGTCTTCCTTCAATTTTCCCCCAAGGTTATACAGTAGAGTTTTAGCAGTGAATGTACTGTAGCTGAAGCTGTTTCTGCACATTCTCATCTGAGTTCCTGGGTGAACAAACATTCAATTGTGGCCTGAAGCTTTTCACACAAAGCTTTGAAGTGGTTTCCTGATGGTAGGCTTTCTTTTATCTCTTATCAACCCTAAAAATCACTAAAGCTTTCTATCAGTACTTGTTCATCTCAACTATTTCTTTTCATGGTTTCTTTTCATCCTTGCCATATCTTCTTCTTCTTGTGTCATATCCGTCATGGGACGTTGGCGATCCTGCTGGCAATCCTATTTTTGTCAACAGCCGCATGAAAAAGTGCTGCTGAGTTTTGTCCAAACCAGTCCCTTAGGTTTTGAAGCAGGGGTGACATCCAGCAGGTTCTGGAGAAACGGTAGCGGAAATTTTGAGCAGTTCGGAGAGCCAGCAAATACCACCTCTGGCTGGCCCCAGAGTGGGGAGGGAATGGAGATTTTGCAATATCCTTCCCCCAGAAGTGGGGATTTTGCAGTATCCTTCCCCTGGAGTGGGGTGGGAATGGAGATTTTGCAGTATCCTTCCCCTGCCACGCCCACCAAGCCACACCCACCAAGCCACACCACGCCCACCAAGCCATGCCCACAGAACTGGTAATAAAAAAATTTGGATTTCACCACTATTTTGAAGCCATGATGTTCTTCTTCTGCCTGGACCTTGTTTGCCTTCAATCTTTCCCTGGAGGATTAAGTGAAGGATGCTGTATTTTTCTGGGTGTCGCATCACATGTCCAAAATATTCTAGCTTAAATGCTTTTTAATGGCTTTGATTATTTCCCTTGGCTTTCCCAGGCGGCTTATCACCTCCTCATTTGTGATTTTGTTAACCCAGTTTATACGTACCAGCCTTGCCATATAGAGATTTCAATAGAATGTGAAGTAAAGCCGCCAACTTATAAGGTAAATGGCAGGCAATAGGTAAACAGAATAACGGAGTCGGAAAGGACCTTGGAGGTTTTCTAGTCCATCCCCCTGCTCAAGCAAACAACCCATACCATTTCAAACCAAGGGTTGTCCAATCTTTTCTTAACAACTTCCAAAATATAGCTTCCCAGCCCACAAAGCATCCTGAGAATGCTCCAATAACATTCAATGTCAAAGGATACTTATGTAGATATATGGGTATTAAGCCTCTTGGATGCTAAAGAACCAATTTCCGGTGTTTCAAATCCCAACCCCATTTCCTAAATGCATTCAATTTTTCAGTGAAAATTCTGCCCACTGATGTCATTGCTTCATTGAAACGCCTCCTATGGCCCACCAGCAGATGAGGAG
The DNA here is from genome assembly GCA_012654045.1 of Ptyas mucosa. NCBI lineage: Eukaryota > Metazoa > Chordata > Lepidosauria > Squamata > Colubridae > Ptyas > Ptyas mucosa. The sequence goes on from WNWU01000339.1 coordinate 131,000, forward strand.
GGTGGGCTTTGTCTCCCAGTTTTAAAAAATGTTGCCCATGTCTGCTCTTAGGTGATGGTCCTCTAGAAGGAAGTCCAATTGCATTGTTGGAAGACCCCAATGAAGAGTGACCAGGGAAAAGGGAGCTATTGCAAGACATTTCTTAGTCTTTTGCCCCCCAAAATGTAAGTATCAACTGAATGTCTGGATGAAAAGTCACCTCTGAATAACTGAAGCATTGTTCTAAGAGACCATCTCAGAAAAGCATCACCAAATGGTAAGCATTGTAAGTTTTAATTTTAATTCAACTCCAATTACAGGTAGTCCTCGAATTACGGACACAATTGAGCCAGTGGTGGGATTTTTTTACTACTGGTTCTGTGGGCGTGGCTTGGTGGGCGTGGCTTGGTGGGCGTGGCATGACTTGGTGGGCATGGTGTGCTTGGTGGGCTTGCTTGGTGGGCGTGGCAGGGGAAGGATATTGTAAAATCTCCATTCCCACCCCACTCCAGGGGAAGGATACTGCAAAATCCACATTTCCTCCTGATCAGCTGGGACTCGGGAGGCAGAGAATAGATATGGGCAGGGCCAGCCAGAGGTGGTATTTACCGGTTCTCCGAACTATTCAAAATTTCCGCTACTGGTTCTCCAGAATTGGTCAGAACCTGCTGAATACCACCTCTGAATTGAGCCCAAAATTGCTAAGCAACAGAGTTAAGTGAGTTTTGCCCCATTTGACGACCTCTCTTGCCACAGTTGTTGAGTGAATCATGGCAGTTCTTAAATTAGTAACTTGGTTGTTAAGTGGCTTCCCCGTTGACTTTGCTTGTCAGAGGTTTGCAAAAGGTGATTGTGTGACCCCAGGACACTGCAAGGAAGTTGCAACAATAATGTGTGAAAAAGAGCCATTATAACTTCATATAAATGTATTAGAAATATATATCATCGTCATCGTCATCATCATCACCATCATCATCTTTTAACAACCCCATAATCCCTTGTGGGGTGGAGTCTAGGCAATTGAATGGAGCTAGGGGAGTGTTTACTGGCTGGATGACCTTCCTGTCACCAATGCAGAGTTTTGTTCAGCAGAAAAATTCTCATTGTGCCCAGAGAGAGAAATATCTGCCTCTACCTAGGATTGAACTCACAGCCCCTGATTGTGAGGCAAGAGCTCCATCTCTAGGCCACCACACCACTCTGTATTAGAAATATATAAGTACTTGTATAATTACATTATATAATGATATACAAGTAGTCCTCGATTTATGACCACAATCAAGTCCAAAATTTCTGTTGCTAAGCTGACCCACGCCCCACCCTTGCCATACCTCTTGGCATCCCCTCCCCTCCCCTCCCCCCAATAGGAAGCAGCCACTTAAATAAACAGAATGAATCACAGGCAAAAAATCAGTGGGAGTGGAAGCGACTTCCAATTTCCTGCTGGCTTTTCCATTGATTTTTTTTCTTGTGGGAAGCCAGTAGTTATTTATTTGCTTATTTGTTTGCCACCCATATCCCTTTGAAATGACTCCGGGCAGTTTACAAACATTACAAGCCAATAAAACCATGAATAATAAATATTCCTAATAACAATAATATATTATAATTTATTTATGTATGGGGGGGAGCAGATCTTCCATCCTTTTATTAAATGTCAGAAAGGTGGCAGCGGATCTCACCTGGGCTCCTGGATCGCACCAGCTGAAATTATTTGACCAAAGTGATCCGTAGCAAGTGGGAGCGACTTCCCCTTCTATTGGCACAGGTGGGATGGGCCAGTCCATTGAGTTAGATTATGCGATGATCATGTGACTTCAGGTGACCACAATGATGCTGAAGTGGTCAAATCAGGGGCCCTAGCAGTGGTGGGTTTCTACCGGTTCGGGCCGGTTCGGGCGAGCCGGTAGCAGCGATGGTGAGCTGAGAGCGAACCGGTTCTCTCTGACGGTTAGCTTGGCCCTCCCGACTGCCCCTGTGTTATAACTATCTTATATTTGGTCATTTTTAGCCCAGCTTTAACGTGTGGCAGAGCGGATTGCCACGTCTCGGCTGTTCCGTAATACACTGTGCTTGCGCAGAGTGCAAGTTTGGCGTGCGTGCGAGTGAAGAGAGCACATGCATGTGAAGCACGTGCATGAAGCGAACCAGTGGTAACACCAGTTGAAACCCACCACTGGGCCCCAGGTGTGGATGCATTATGTAAGTTAGCCCATCTGAGGTACCTTTTTTTCAAAGATTGTAGTTCCATAATAAGTGTTTTGTCTAATTGAAGGTTACAAGCAGAGTTTTAGTATAAAACTCAACTAGTATATGTTTATGTGTCTATGCATGTCTATAAGTTTGTTTGATATGCCTCCTATATATCATATCTAGGCCATCAATGACTTCTGAATATCTATGAATCCCTCTCTCTCTCTCTCTCTCTCTCTCTCTCTCTCTCTCTCTCTCTCTCCCCCCCCCCCTCCCTCCCTCCCTCCCTCCCTCTCTCTCAAATAATTTTGAGCAACTAAGATGATTATTGGCCTGGAGACAAAAACATACAAAGAATGGTTGCAGGAATTGGATATGGCCAGTCTAGAGAAAAGAAGGACTAGGCTAGGGGATACCAGTACTCCAGTATTTGAGGAGCTGACACAAAGAAGAGAGGGTCAACTTGTTTTCCAAAGCACCAGAGGACAGGACAAGAAGCAATGGAAGGAAGTTAATCAAGGAAAGAAGCAATAATGGAATAAAGGAGAAACTTCCTAACAGGACACTGAACCAATGGAACAGAAGTTGTGGATGCTTCATTACTGGAGGTTTTTAAGAAGTGACTGGACAACCATTTGTCTGAAATGGTATAGGCCCGTGATGGCGAACCTATGGCACGGGTGCCACAGGTGGCACGCGGAGCCATATCTGTGGGCACGTGAGTGTTGCCCTAGCTCAGCTGCAGTGCGCATGTGCGCACCAGCCAGCTGATTTTAGAGCCTTCCGGGCCCAGCGGAGGGGCCTCTAGAGAGCCTCCGGGGTGTGTGTGTGGAAGGCTGTTTTCACCCTCCCCAGGCTCCAAGAAAGCCTCTGGAGCCTGGGGAGGGTGAAAAACAGGCCTAACGGGCCTACCAGGCCCACCAGTAATCTTTTTGCCATCGCGTGCCAAAAGTGGGGGGAGTGCGGTGGGGTCACACGCACGCGTGCCCACATCCATAATTCTATGCGCCCCGCTCCCCCGTGCTCCCCCCGCTTTTGGCACATGATGGCACGGTGGGACCATTAGGCCCGTTTTTTGTTCTCCCCAGGCTCCAGAGCCTTTCTAGGAGCCTGGGGAGGGCAAAAACAGCCTTCCCCACCCCCCCAGAGGCCCTCCGGAGGCCAGAAACAATGTGTTTCCTGACTTCTGGTGGGCCCAGAAGGCCCGAAAATCAGCTGGCTGGCGCACACATGCGTGTCGGAGCTGAGCTCGCGTGCCCACCGATATGGCTCTGCGTGCCACCTGTGGCACCCGTGCCATAGGTTCGCCATCACGGGTATAGGCTGTCCTGCTTGAGCAGTGGGTTGGACTAGAAAACCTCCAAGTTTCCTTCCAGCTCTTTTCTGAGTAATTCTATGCCTTTTCTTGCCCGATGGATAGCGAAGTTAATATGCCTACCCACAATTATCTTAGCTGCTACTTGCCTTGGAGTATGGCCTGATATGGATCTATTACTTGGAACCCTGACATCAGCACTAAATGGATGAAATGTACAGTGGTTAATATTTTTTTTTTTATCTTTTGCAAGGTAGCCCTTGGTTTTAGCACTTGTCTTCTGCAAAGGAAGAAAAGCGTATTACTTCTAGTCACACACTTCAAAGCTGTATAAGCAGCAATTATTTTATTGCGTATATTTTAAAACGGAAAATACTTTATTATGTATTGCCTATTTCCATTCTCCTGAAAAAGAAGTATGGGGATGAGGTTGGGGGTGGGTGGGGGAACTTGTTCTCTTCCAGAAACAGCTGAGCATCACTTTGGCAGAAAAGGAAGATGATAAAAGTGGGTTTACCAGGTGAAATTAACTGCATAAATGCAACAACCTGGCCCCACATGCAAATAATTTCCTTTTGCTTAGTTAGCCTCACTTGCTTCCGAAGAACTGGAAAAGCTACTGTACAGTATTGCCATTTCTCTTAGACAGCCTTGCTTGTGCGAGTTTTGCAGTGTTTATAGCGCGCTGTGATTTTTTCAATGAAGGTCTTCTCACAGTCCACACATTTAAACGGTTTTCCTTCTTTGTGGGTCCTCTCGTGTTTCTCTCTCTTGTGAACTTTTCTGTGTGATGTAAGAGCACCGCTGTTGGGAAAACTTTTCCCACAAGCCCGACATTAAAATGGTTTCTCTCTCGTGTGGATTTCCTCATGATCTTCCACTTTGGATTTTTCTGTGAAGCTTTTCCCACACACAAAGCATGCATACGGTCTTTCTCCTGTATGAATTCTCTGGTGAATCATCAGCGAAGATCTACAATCAAAACTGTTTAAAAAATCTGGTAAAATCTGGTGGGTTATGCAAAATACAATTTTCTCCGCAATTATTTTTACTAGGTATAGTTAAGGATTTCACACTGGGAGAAACAAAATTGATTTTATATATGGTGACAGTAGCCAGGTTATTGATTGCTCAGTATTGGAAGAATGATGCCCTACCAACAGTGGACCAAGGGACTCAGAAGATGGCTGGATTTGCAGAAACGGCGAAGATTTCAGCTTTTTTAAAACACCAGACGCTTGAAAATTATGTACAGATGGAAAAAGTGGATTGATTATATACAGAATAAATATCAGACTAGAAAATATTATGTAGCTTTCAGCTGAGGGGGATTGATTGATGAGTTAGTAAATAGAGAAAAAGTAGGGATGAATAATATATATATTGTTTGGAATTACTAGTACTGCATATAGTGGAAGTCAAGGGGGAGGGGAGGGAAAGGGGTGGTGGGGGAGGGTTGGGGGGGACTGGGAGGGAATTATATTTTTTGTATATGTATTTTTACAATGTTGGGGAAGGGAGGGGGGAAAAGGGGGGGGGAAATTTGTATGTGTAAAACTTTTACAATAAAAAAAAACCTGTTTAAACAATGCAAGCATTCAAATGGTTTTTCGCCAGTACGTTTTCCTTTTATGCAACTGTAGGTGTGCAAGTCGGCCAAACATTTTTCCCACCATCTGAGCATTAATGTTGATACTGTTCCATATGTTTATCACGGGAGAATTTTCTCCTGAAGGCTTTGCCACATTCTGGACATTTATAACGTTTTTCTCCAGTGTGGATTTTCTTATGCATCGCAAGAACTGACGTGAAGGTAAATTTTTTACTGCAGAATGAACAGTGATAAGGTCTCTCGCCAGTATGGATCCTTCGGTGTAGCTTCAGGTATGAATCACTGCGGAAATTTTTTCCACAATCTGAACATCGATGTAATTTCTCTCCCCCGTGAGTTTTCTTGTGTCTCTGATAATTTCCTTCAGGACGAAAACTCCTTCCACATTCTGAGCAAGGGAAGGGCTTCTCATCTCGGTGGATTCTTTCATGTCTGTTCACATGTCTTCTGGTCTTGAACTTCTTCCCACAATAAGTACATGCGTAGGGTTTCTCCCCGGCATGGGTGCGTTGGTGCGTTTGAAGGTTTGAGTTCCGTATAAAACATTCCCCACACTCTGAGCATGAATAGGGTTTCTCTCGAGTGTGGCTTTTCCTATGAGAAAATAGGTTTGAAGAACAAGCGAAACTCTTTCCGCACTCTGAGCATCTGTAAGGCCTCTCTCCTGTATGACAGCGCATATGAATGGGAAGGTAAGCATTAGTGGAGAAGGTTTTGCCACAGATTGAACATTTGTCGGATCTTTTGTTAGACACGTTGGAAGCAGAAGAGTCCTTGTGACTCTTATTCCCTTGGACTTGACTTTTCTTGCTCGGAATTGACTTTTCTTCCTTTTGCTCTCTACTATGTTCTCTTTGCTGCCTCCTGTCTCCTGGCCAAAACTGAATGGACTGCATGGAAATCTCTTCATTCTCACTCACTTGCTCAGGTCCTAATGAAATAAAACAGAAGTGAGATACAACAGCATAACCTCCATTTCGTCACATTTAATACAGATTTGCAGCATGCAAGCAAGTGGTGGGTTTCAAATTTTTTACTACCGGTTCCGTGGGTGTGGCTTGGTGGGCATGACATGGCTTGGTGGGCGTGGCTTAGTGGGCGTGGCCGGGGAAGGTTACTGCAAAATCCCCATTTCCTCCCGATCAGCTGGGACTTGGGAGGCAGAGAATAGATGGGAGCGGGGCCAGTCAGAATTTTTACTACCAGTTTTCTGAACTAATCAAAATTTCCGCTATCAGTTCTCCAGAATTGGTCAGAACCTGCTGAAACCCACCTCTTATGCAGGCCTCCTTTTAAGTTTCTTTTCAAATGTGAAGAATAGAACAAGGCCAGGTTTTTCAGGAGATGGCAAAAAAGATACGTTATGAAGTATCTATACAGGTAGTCCTCATATTAGCTCAACTTACAGCCACAATTGAGCCCAAAATGGCTGTTGCTAAGTGAGTTTCACCCCATTTTATGAGCTTTCTTGCCACAGTTGCTAAATGAATCACTGCAATGGTTAACATGGTTGTTAAGTGAATCTGGATTGCCCATTGACTTTGCTTGTCAGAAGGTCACAAAACTTGATCCCATGACTGGGACACTGCAACGGTCATAAATGTGAGTCAGTTGCCAACCATCTGAACTTTGATCATGTGACCATAAGGTTGCTGCAATAGTTGCAAGTTTGAAAAACAGCCCTATGTCACTTTTTTCAGTGCTGTTGTAACTTTGAATCAGTGGTGGGTTCCTCCCGGTTCAGCCCGGTTCCGCTGAGCCGGTAGCGGTGAAGATATGACATCACCGAACTGGTTCCCTTTGTTCAGGAGTTGGGCCCTTCCACCCACCCACCTGTGTTATTCTTACCTTTTATTTGGCCCCACCCCCAATCTATTGCTGCCTCCCGAGTCCCAGCTGATCGGCTAGAAGGAAAAAAACTGTTTAAACTCTTGCCGTGGGGCTTCAAAGGGCCGCCCTACAGCTGATCAGTGTTAAAAGGCAGTGTGGTGGTAGACTGGTGCCTCCAAAAACAAATGGGTAGACCGGTACAGCTCTGCAAGCAGTTAAAAGCCTGGTAGACCCGTACCTCTGCTAAATCCTAAAGAATTGTCACATGACCATCAAGCCACACCCACAAAATAAGCCACGCCCACAGAACCGATATTTAAAAAAATTAGAACCCACCCCTGCTTTGAATGGTCACTAAACGAACTGTTGTAAGTCGAGGACTACCTGTACACGTAGGATGTAAAAAGTCATTCTCTTGAGCATTCCTAAGGAAACCATGGTTGGACTCGCAGGTCAAATGAAAAAATAAATTATAACTTGATAATGTTATCGCAAAGAGGCTTTGCAAAAGTGTTTATGTGTTGATCAGATTGTCGCTCTTCACTAAAAGCCAAAGAACGTATCAGTTGTGCAAAAAAAAAAAAGCCATCTGTCAAACTATTGGATCAAATCGTCTCACCTGTGCAGGATAGAAAAGGGATCTCTCTTTGTTGATCGGATTCCAGTAGGATTTTTCCTTGCTGTAAACAGGAGATTAGATCTGGCTTTGAAGAAGAAAGTCCTGTGTGAAGAAGGAGGGAAGGTCAGAAGAAGGAAGGAAAGAGGATGTGTTGTGGCCCGTCAGCGGCCTGTGCAGATTGTAGCTGATTCCGACAACGAGGAGACTGGTGTGGTGCTGTATTAGCAGCCTGTGCAGCTGGCGCTCGAGTCGGACAGTGAGGAGGCTGGAGAAGATATGGTTCCAGAGGCAGGGATTCAGCCAGGGCCTTCAGAACCTCCAGAAGCTCCTTTAAGTGAAGAGGATGAAGAGGAGGAGCCTCTTCTCAATGCAGGGGCGCGCAGAGCTGCCAAAAGGCAGGAGTGGCTCCTCAGGAGGAGGTCTCCTTGAGAGTAAGGCTTGGGGCTAATTGGCCACTTCCTTAGCCTATTTAAGAAGAAATGCCGCTTGCAACAAGCTGTAGAGAACAACTTTAGTTTACTCTCCTTCGCGTCTGTAAAGTTGCTTCTGGGCAACTTTGAGGAATCTACCTCCTCGGAGTTTTGCTTGCAATGGGTCTATTACTTGGAATCCCAACATAGGAGACCCTATACCACTTGATACAAATGGCTAACTAATCTCTTCTTAAAAACCTCCATTGTTGGAGCACCCACAACTTCTGAAGGCAAGTCGTTCCACTGATTGTTCTCACCAATAGGAAATATCATCAATTGCCCACCATCAACACATTTGATGGAAGTATTGTATATCCTAGTGGTGGGTTGCTACCGATTCACCCCGGATCGGGCAAACCGGTAGCAGCAGCAGCAGGAAGCTCCGCCCACCCACCCAGACGCTTCTGCACATGTGCAGAAGCGTCAGACAAGCATGCAAGCGCCCATGAGCGAACCGGTAGCGACTGGTTTTGAAACCCGCCCCTGGTATATCCTGCATCACTTTAAGCAATATTTCCTTTTACCAATCCAGAATCTCCTTGGATTAATCTCAGTGGTCAAGCCCTTTCTAGCACTTGAGGGAGAAACAGAGAAAGCGGTACTTACCCACGAACACCATATTCTCGTACGTCTTCAACATGACGTCCCTGTACATCTCTCTGGCTTTTGGGCCTAACAGAGCCCATTCTGTTTTTGTGAAATGGACAGCCACCTCCTCAAAGCTCACCTGAATAAGGAAGCGAATTGCAGCTTATGTTTTATCATTCCAACTTTCGACCTTTTAAAATTTTCTACTACAGATAGTCCTTGACTTACAACCATTCATTTCGTGACCGTTCGGAGTTTCAAAAGCAATGGGGGAAAAAATGACTTATGACCATTTTTCACACTTACCACCAGCATCCTTTATGGACACGTGATCAAAAATCAGACCCTTGGCAATTGGCCTGTAGCAATAGCACTTAGACTTATCTACCGCTTCACAGTACTTTACAGCCCTCTCTAAGCAGTTTACAGAGTCAGCCTATTGCCCCCAACTATCTGGGTCCTCATTTTACCAATCTCAGAAGGATGGAAGGCTGAGTCAACCTTGAGCCTAGTGAGATTCAAACTGCCAAATTGCAGGCAGCCGGCAGTCAGCAGAAGTAGCCTGCAGTACTGCATTCTAACCACTGCGCCACCACGACTCTTATGTATTTATGACCTTCTGACAAGCAAAGTCAGTAGGGAAGATAGATTCACTTAACAACTGTGTTACTAACTTAACAATTTTACTTAACAACTGTGGCAAGAAAGGTCATAAGGTGGGGCAAAGTTTATTTAATAACTGTCTTGCTTAGTAACAAAAATTTGGGGCTGAATTAAAAGAGCCTTGGTGGCGCAGCAGACTAACGTGCTGTTAACTAGCACCAGCTGCCTGCAATTACTGCAAGTTCGAATCTCACCAGGCTCAAGGTTGACTCAGACTTCCATCCTTCTGAGGTAGGTAAAATGAGGACCCGGATTGTGGGGGCAATAAGCTGACTTTGTATAAAAAAAGAACACCGCTTGGAGGGGGGGAGCCCTACTAAGCAGGTATATACAAAAGTATGAAGGCTATTGCTTAATGCATTGTAAACCGCCCTGAGTCTCCGGAGAAGGGCGGCATATAAATCGAACCAATAAATTATGGTCATAAATCAAGGACTGTTTCTTGAGCAGGTAGCTCAGTGGCTAAGACACTGAGCTCCTCGATCAGAAAGGTCTCCTGCGTGAGCAGGGGGTTGGACTAGATGACCTCCAAGGTCCCTTCCAACTCTGTTACTGTTACTGACTACCTGTATGTAATCCACTGCTTCTTATGGGAATAAAACAAACACATGTAGCCCTTACTTAATAATGGTAATTGGGACTAGCAATGACACAGTCATAAAGCACAATGTTACAGGACTGAGCCAACTTACAATAGCAGCTGCTGCTGTCTCAGTTGCTGTTGTTAGGCAAACCCTGTGCGATGCAGCATGGGGGGGGGGTGTCAAATGATCTCACTTGTTACTTCCTGCTGGCTTCCCCATTGACTTTGCTTTTTGCAAACCAGCAGTGAAAGTGATGCAAATGGTGTTTATGGGACTGTGTGACCAGGGGTGAAATCCAGCAGGTTCTGACAGGTTCTGGAGAACCAGTACTGGAAATTTTGAGTAGTTCGGAGAACCAGCAAATACCACCTCTGGCTGACCCCAGTGTGGGGTAGGAATGGGGATTTTGCAATACCTTTCCCCCATGACTGGGGTGGGAATGGAGATTTTGCAGTATCTTTCCCCTGCCACATCCACCAAACCACACCTACAGAACTGGTAGTAAAAAAATGTGGATTTCACCATTGTTTGGAACCCAGCAAAAACATAATTGTGTACTGGTTGCCAAATGCCTGAATCATGATCACGTTACCATGGGGAAACTACGATGGCCACAATTACGAGGAGCCGTCGTAAATCCCTCTCATGATTCGGGGCTGTTATAACTTTGGTTGCTGAACAAGTGATAATTCAATCCATAGAAATTAAGACATGGAGGAATAAATCTGAAATCCCTTAAAGAATAATATTAAAAGTTTTCTTTCCCCCTCAAAAGCATGAGGATACAGTCACTGAAAAGGGTGGTATCAAAAGGGTGGTATCTGAACTTGATAAATTCTTCCAGTTTAAAGACCAGCTAGGCAATTCTTTCACTTCTAAATTATCCCGAGAAAGAGATGATTCCAGTCCATTTCATTTATCAGCTTGCTCCATTTAGGAACAGGCTTTCTAATTAATATACCCATTTGTTTGGACTCCTCGGCACCCCTTCCTCTTTACATCCTGTGAAAGATGTAAATAAACCAGGATAAGGCATTCCAGCCTCTAAATTTAGCTCACTACGATAACATTTACCAATCCTGCTGTGGAATTCTGGGAGTTTTTTTTTAAATTTGATTTATATGCCGCCCTTCTCCGGAGACTCAGGGCGGCTTACAGTGCGTTAAGCAATAGCCTTCATACTTTTGTATATTTATACAAAGTCAGCTTATTGCTCCCACAATCTGGGTCCTCATTTCACCTACCTTAGAAAGGATGGAAGGCTGAGTCAACCTTGAGCCTGGTGGGATTTGAATTTGCAGTAATTGCAAGCAGCTGATCTTAATAACAGTGAATTAGTCCACTGCGCCACCAGGACGTTCACCAGTGAGTTGAAGTTCTCACTTCTTAAAATGGTTAAGTTTGAGAAACACTGGTTTAAACATTGGTGTTTGAACATGCAACTAATTTAAAAATATATATATTCACCACCCATCTCATAGCAAACATTCTGGGTGGCTTCTAACATTAAAACTTTTAAAAACCTAACAAAATGTCATTAAAAAAAACAAGAATAGAATATGCACAGGGTTGCTAATGCAGCTGCCAAGGCCTCCCCCACCAAATTTCTTACCTCCCCTGACATTTTCTTTAGAATTTATTTTAATTAAAAATGGAAGAAGTTGGCTGAGTGCTCATAGCTTCTTCAAGGTCTGTGAAGACAAGGCTTGCAACATGGAAAGCAAATTGCTTTCTATCGCTGTTTGTAGGGAAGGGGTTAAAAAAAACCAATCAAAAGAGCAGCCACACCTGTGTGATCCAAATCTCATTCTTTTTATGTACTGTGGTGCATATAAATGGGGAGGGGTTTAACTTTTAACCACAGTGTGGCTGTGGCCATTTTGGCATTTCCACATTCTTTCTTATGTCAGTTTGTTTTAATTGTATAAAATGACCAGCCCAAATCTCTTGGTCAGACAAATTGTAAGGGAAGCTGAGTTCAAATGCAAATGCTGATCTATTTCAACCTAACTATAGGTAATCTTTGATTTATGATCATATTTGAGCTCAAAATTCATGTTGCTAAGTGAGACATTCATTAAGTGAATTTTGCTCCATTTCAGGGGTGAAATCCAGCAGGTTCTGACAGGATCTGGAGAACCGGTAGCGGAAATTTTGAGTAGTTCAGAGAACCGGCAAATACCACCTCTGGCTGGCCCCAGAGTGAGGTGGGAATGGAGATTTTGCAATATCCTTCCCCCAGGAGTGGGGTGGGAATGGGGATTTTGCAGTATCCTTCCCCTGCCACGCCCACCAAGCCACACCCACCAAGCCACAAACCCACAGAACGGTAGTAAAAAAAATTGAATTCCACCACTGCCCCATTTTATGACCTTTCTTGCTGCGTTTGTTAAGTGAATCAGCGCAGTTGTTAAGTTAGTAACATGGTTGTAAAATGAATCTGGATTCCCCACTGACTTTGCTTGTCAGAAAGTCACAAAAGATGATCACATGACCCTGGGATACTCTAACTGTCATAAATATGAATCCGTTGCCAAGCACCTGAATTTTGATCATGGGGATGCTGGAAATGCTGTAAGTGTGAAAAGCGGTCATGTCACTTCTTTCAATGCGGTTGTAACTTTTTATTATTATTTTTTATTTTTATACATCTCATTTCGTGAATGGTTTGATTATCGGGTTTCATACATTCCAACAGAAGTAATCATAACAATATTATACTTAATAATTGCAATCCATTTTCATTTTTGAATTAGCTAACATATAGTTTCTACTGTCATCTTTCAACTCAAAACCTTCTCATAATTCTATCATACTTCATATCATCTTAATATCTGTTTTTTTTTTTACTATTTTTCCCCTCATATTTCTACTTCCATTTTAGCCCTCTTTTTCCCCCTTCCCCTATCATTCTAATAATCACCTCCGGGTATTTCGCTGTGCCCTCAAGACCGTGTTGTTCCGCTAGGCTGGGTTATCAATGTAAAAATTTTAAATCGGGTGTTTTAAATTTTTGGGGTCTTAAACTGAGCCGAAATTATTTAATAATTTTAATAATTTTAATTGATGTTTGTCTTGTGCTTTTAATAGGCTGTATACCGTCCTGAGTCCTTCGGGAGAAGGGTGGTATAGAAATAAAATTATTATTATTATTATTATTATTATTATTATTATTATTATTATTAT
>WNWU01000339.1:144051-178860 GCA_012654045.1 Ptyas mucosa
ATTATTATTATTATTATTATTATTATTATTATTATTATTATTATTATCTTTCCTTTTTCCATTATTCAATATTCAATATTCCAATGTATCAATCATACTTTCTCTAACTTTATTAATAATCACATTTTTTAATGTATGTAATATTGTCTCCAGTCCTTCATTTCTTATATTCATTACATTGCTACATTCCTAGCGTATATTCAAAAATATTCTTTATTTCTTACACCACATATAAGCAATTATCCAAATTATATAATTTTAATATTCATACACTTCGTTAAGGTACTTTCATAAAATGTTTTACTTCACAGTCCTTTGAATGTAACTTTGAATGGTCACTAAATGAACTGTTGTAAGTTGAGGACTACCTGTATTTCTATTCTTCCCAATTCCAAATACTATTGTCAATATTCCAGGTGCATCTTTCAGCATTGTAATTGCAAGGGAAAATAGGAGGAAGAAGTTAAGCATAGTGCTTTGCATTCCTCTTTAAGCGCAGGCTAGAAATCCAAATAATAAAGACAGTGGAAATGCTTGGTTGCATGTAACAGAATAATAACAGAGTCGGAAGGGATTTTTTTTAAAAAAATTGATTTATATGCCGCCCTTCTCCGGAGACTCAGGGCGGCTTACAATGCGTTAAGCAATAGCCTTCATACTTTTGTATATTTATACAAAGTGAGTTTATTGCCCCCATAATCCGGGTCCTCATTTTACCCACCTTAGAAAGGATGGAAGGCTGAGTCAACCTTGAGCCTGGTGGGATTTGAACTTGCAGTAATTGCAGGCAGCAGATGTAAGTGGATGTTAATTACTGCCTTAGTCTACTGAGCCACCAGAGCTCTTTTTGAAGGTCTTCTAGCACAACCCTCTGCTCAAGCAGCAGACCCTATACCAGTATTGGCAAACCTTTTCGGCACCAAGTGCCAAAACAGGAGCACACGCGTGTGCGGGGGGGGAGAAGCGCTGGAAACCGGAAGAGCAGCTCCCCAGTGCGCATGTGTGAGAGTGCTAGAAACTGGAAGAGCATGAGTGTGTGCGCGCATGCGTGCCGGTCACCTGGTCTTCTGGTTTCTGGCAATCATGCACGTGCGAAGACCAGCTGGCCAGCGTCCATGTGCGCGCAGGAACCCAAAAGAGCAACGGGCGACGACTGGCATGCCCAGAGAGATGGCTCTGCCTGCCACTTCCGGTACGCGTGCCATAAACGGGAGGAGCATGGTGGGGTCACACGCACGTGTGCCCACATCCATAATTCTATGCGCCCTGCCCCCCCGTGCTCCCCCCGCTTTTGGCACGTGATGGCATGGTGGGCCCGGTAGGCCCATTTTTTGCTCTCCCCAGGCTCCAGAGCCTTTATAGGAGCCTGGGGAGGGCAAAAACGGCCTTCCCCACCCCCTCCAGAGGCCGGAAACAGTGTGTTTCCTGACTTCTGGTGGGCCCAGAAGGCCCAAAAATCAGCTGGCTGGCACATGCATGCAAGCTGGAGCTGAGCTCGCGTGCCCACCGATATGGCTCCACGTGCCACCTGTGGCACCCGTGCCATAGGTTCGCCATCACGGCCCTAGACCATTTCAGACAAGTGGCTGTCCAGTCTCTTTTTTAAAACCCTCTCGTGATGAAACATCCACTACTTTCTGGAGGCAAGCCATTCCACTGATTGTTGTGTCAGGAAATGTCTACTTCGTTCTAGGTTGGATCTCTCCTTTACAAGTTTCTGTCGTTAACTTTTCATCCTGCCTTCAAGTGCCTTAGAGAATAGGTTGGAAACCCCCCCCCTTTCTTCGTGACTCACCCAGATATTGGAAGCTTGCTATCATGTCACCCCTAATCTTTCTCTTTGATAAGACTAGCCATGCCAAGTTCAGGCGTGGGTTTCACTTACCTTTGCTACTGGTTCGCTTGCACGCGCACCACTTCTCTGCATGCGCAGAGCGTATTGGATGACATCCGGGCAGTTGGGTGGAGCTTCCCACCGCCGTTGCTACTGGTTCGCCTGAACTAGGGCGAACCGGTAGCAACCCACCACCGGCCCAGTTTTTGCAACTGTTCTTTATGTTTTAGCCTCCAGTCCCCTAATCATCCTTCTTGCTCTTCTCTGCACTGGCTGGCATCTCGTGCCATGCTCCTGGCCATTTGCCATACAGGTTAAATTATTCTACAGTACTAAAATGGGTCTTGAACAAGCATAAGAAACACTATGCACCGATAAAAGGGGAACAAGTGAAGGCAGGATTTCTGTATAATTGAAAATGGTTTTCCACTTGGGGACTGGTGTCTTCTGGCCTGATCCTGGGAAACAGTTCCCTCTGGGTTTTAGCTTGTCTGTTGTTTAATTTTGTTTGATTTTATTGTTACCGTATTTTCCGGCATATAAGGCGACTGGGCATATAAGACGGCCCCCTACTTTTCAGGGGAAGCTGTGCCGATCTCATCAAGGCTGCATGCCACTGAATGCTTGACCCAGCTGGTTGCTGCGCGGAGCTTCCCGGACCGTCCCAGGCATCCAGGTGGATATTACCAATGCTCCGACTTCCCCAGACAGCTGGGGCTCACCATCACTGGGGGTCAGCTGGGGAAGTCGGAGCGTCGGTAATAGCCAGCTGGATGCCTGGGATGGTGGGGGAAGCTCAGCAGCATGCAGCCTTGACGAGATCGGCACAGCTTCCTGAATCTGAGTTGCCGGCGCTGACCGATGACGCTACGGGAGCGCCAACAACATTGAGGGGAAGCTGTGCCTATCTCGTCAAGGCTGCATGTTGCTGAGCTTCCCCCACCGTCCCAGGCATCCAGGTATATTATCGACGCTCCGACTTCCCCAGACAGCTGGGGCTCGCCATCACTGGGGGTCATGCCTCCTTGACGAGATCGGCACAGCTTCCCCTCAATGTTGTCGGCGCTCCCGTAGCGTCATCGGTCAGCACCGGCAACTCAGCTCCAGGTTAGGAATCTCTAGCAATGACTACAGCTTATACCTGGCGTATAAGACGACCCGACTTTTGAGAAGGTTTTCCTGTCTTCAAATGTCGTCTTATACGCCAGAAAATATGGTATATATGGTTAGTAGGTTTTGTGGGGTCTAATTAATCTACTTTTTTTATTGTATTGCTGTGTTGGCGAATCTATGGAACGCAAGCCGGAAGTGGCATGCAGAGCCATCCCATGAGGAATGCGCAGCCTCGCGATGGACCGCCACTCTTCCGGGTATCGGCACTCCCGTGCCATCCAGGCAGATGGTTTCGCATGCCATTTCCAGCATGCAGGCCGGCACGCAGTGACGTAAAAGGTTAGCCATCACTGGTATAGGGGCAACTTGCTGGGTATGCCATTATTCCCTTCATGTCAGGTTCAATGTGTCTTACTCTGAATCTTTGCAGAAGGGAATTCAATTTCTATTCCTGTTTGTGCTCTGCAGTTAATTCTTAAAACATAAATTATTGTTCTTTTATTTACTTAAATGGCCACCCATTTTAGCCAACGGCTTTGGGATTCTTATTGGTCTATTCATACCAGCTGCCCTTCTTCCTTGTCTTCTGGCATTTTGGTTGTTATGTATGAACCATCTACAGAAACAAATAAACAAACAAAAAACTTCACAGAAGGGTAATCACAATAAACACTCTTTGTGCAATGAATTCTTGGCAGTAGCCAGCCAGTCACGAACTCTTCCAACTTCTTCTATTCCTTCTGCACCAACATCCTATTTTATTTCCCAAAGACAGCAGAATACCATAACCATTCTAATTAATTAATTAATGAAATTATCTTTTCAAAAATCCAGAGGCTGTTGAACTATTTCAAGCATTTTCAGCTCCTAAAGCATAATATGCGACTTCATAATGGGTGCAACCCAAAAGTGGCACCAAGAAAAGAGAAAGAAAAGGAGAATTAAATATAATTTGGTTATTTTAAAGTTTTAAAACTGCATATGTTCAAATTTGAAGCCACCTGGAGCTTGAGGCTCAGGATGAACGGACCTCTTGGTTCCTCTGCACACCTGGCCTGCTCCTGGTTGTTGGATATTATTCTGCAAAGGTATCATATGAAATATGAACTACTAAGAAAAGAACTGTTTTATATATATAACATTATCAAATCTTTATTATGGTGAAAGACCAGCACAAAGTTCATAGGATACATATCGTTTTTTTAAAAAAAGAAAATAATTGAGGAATAAGAATAATTATTATAAACAGCTAAAAGATATAAAAAAGGAAGTATATACAAAAACAGAAGTTTAAATAGCAATAGCACTTAGTCTTATATAGTGCTTTACAGCCTTCTCTAAGCGGTTTTACAGAGTCAGCCTCTTGCCCCCAACAATCTGGGTCCTCATTTTCCCCACCTCGGAAGGATGGAAGGCTGAGTCAACCTTGAGCCTGGTGAGATTCGAACTGCCAAATTGCAGTCAGCCGGCAGTCAGCAGAAGTAGCCTGCAGTACTGCACTCTAACCACTGTGCCACTGCTGGCATTTTTCTCTCCTCCCTTATGTCCAATACTGAGACATGATTCATTAAAGATAATAAGACCAAAAATTAAATTGTTAATTTGCATTACCAATGGGAAATCAGAAATGAAAATCAGGGCTTTTCTACACTCATCACTGCCTGCCTCATGTGGATTTTCTTGTGTGCCTTAAGGGAGGAATAATGTGTGAAACACCGTCCACACTCTGGGCATCTGAAAGGTTTCTCTCCTGTATGTAAACCCAAATGATTTATAAGTTTAGATCTAGTACTGAAACCTTTCCCACATTCTGGGCACTCATATGGTTTTTCTCCTGTGTGAGTCCTATGGTGTACTACCAGGTGGGAATTCTGACTGAAACATTTCCCACAATCAGGACACTCATACGGTTTCTCCCCTGTGTGAGTCCTCTGATGTATCACCAGCTCACAATTCCGACTGAAAGTTTTTCCACATTCGGGACACTCGAACGGTTTTTCTCCCGTGTGAGTCCTCTGGTGGATCACTAGGTGGGAACTACGATTGAAATTTTTTCCACAATCTGGACACTCATAAGGTTTCTCCCCAGTATGAGTTCTCTGGTGTATCACCAGCCCAGAATTCCGACTGAAACTTTTTCCACAATCAGGACACTCATATGGTTTCTCTCCTGTGTGACTCCTCTGATGTAGCACAAGGTGGGAATTACGACTGAAACTTTTTCCACAATCCAGACAATCATAAGGTTTCTCCCCAGTATGAGTCCTTTGGTGTGTCACGAGGTCAGAATTCCGACTGAAACATTTCCCACAACCTGGACACTCATATGGTTTCTCCCCAGTATGAGTCCTCTGGTGTAATACCAGCGCATAATTCCGACTGAAACCTTTCCCACAATCAGGACACTCATACGGTTTCTCCCCTGTGTGAATCCTCTTATGTATCACTAGGTCGGAATTCTGAATGAAACTTTTTCCACAATCTGGACATTCATATGGTCTTTCTCCTGTGTGTGTTCTCTGATGTATTACCAGGTCAGAATTCTGGCTGAAACTTTTCCCACAATCCGGACACTCATACGGTTTCTGTCCTGTGTGCATCCTCTGGTGTATCACCAGATTGGAATTCTGACTGAAACATTTGCCACAGTCTGGACACTTGTATGGTTTCTCTCCTGTGTGAGTCCTCTGGTGTATGGTTAGGTTGGTATTCCGACTAAAACCTTTTCCACAATCTGGACACTCATAAGGTTTCTCCCCTGTGTGAGTCCTCTGGTGTATCACCAGGTGAGAATTCCGACTGAAAGTTTTCCCACAATCTAGACACCCATATGGTTTCTCCCCCATTGAATCCTCTTGTGTATCACATTTCCTAAAGCTATTTGCCACATTGAGGGCAGTGGGTGGGCTTTGCTTCAGTGTGTGTCCTCTCGTGCATTATCGGCTGTGCTCTGCAATCTGTGTTTTACCTACAATATGCATATTGTGGGATTTTTCCACCAAGGATATTTTTGGATTCTCAAGATCAAAAATATTTTGGATCCCTTCTTAGATAATGCTTTCATTCAAGCTATTCTTACTTGCTTCACAGGGTGAAGCTTGAATGCCTATCCTATGTGACTATCAAATGACCACTTCCTCCTGCACTGATTTCCAGATTATGTCTGCTTTTTCTGAATTTGACAATAATCCCCCTTGACCCTTTTTTTGGAGTGTTTCCTTGAGTTCTACATATTCATTTTTTTCCAACTCAAAACCCTCTTCATCTCTTTTGTCCGTCATCTGCTTGGAGAAGTAGAAGTCTTTTGTAGTTTTCTAGAGGCAACAAAAAACACTTTCATTGCTGGCTGGATTTGTTTTCCTTTTAATGCTGCTTGGGATTCTCACTTGTCCGGAATTCTCTTCCTAGCATCTTTTCGGTCTACAAGATTAACATAAAAGGTTAGTTTAAAAGGTTAGATTGACATATAAGATTTATAAAATGGATGCAGAAGATGTGAAAACCACAACAAAGTAAAAACATGCATTATAATGGAAAAAAATATATGCCAAAATGCTAAATAAACTTCTAACCTTAATTGTGATTCATTTGACTTATCCCGTAAAAGATTAGCAAGATCCAAGTTCAAATATCCACACAAACTTTAAATTATCTTCTGGACTTCAGTTAAATCAAAATTCTTCAATAACAAATTGGTTATTTTCAAATATACCAGGAAATGTTGAGGCTAGATTATACAGATATGTACATAGATACAAATAGATACCCCTATGAATATATGTCTGTTAAAAGTTCATGTTTATTTCTGTCTCAAAAATGTTCAAGAGGTGGGCATACTTAAACGATTAGGTCTAATTTTAGAGGATGGGATGGCTTCAACAGATGAATGGCTTCAATTGATGCATGGTACCCAAAGCATCTGCAAGATATAATCCCCACTTTTGTGCATGAAACTCCCCAGTTTCCAAGAAAAGAACACATCCATAAAATCAAAGAGTCCACCTTAAAATGAAGGAGACTTTTTAAAGTCTCCCAACCAGCAGAAAATTGCATGCACCACTTTAATAACGATCAGTACCACTGGAACAAAATTTGGGGAGGGAAGAAACATGCAGCAGCACCTGACATGTTTCAGCCTGGTTTCTTCTCTGCTTCTGCAGCGTGGAGGAAACCAACAGCCCTCCTTGCACCCGGCTTCTCCTCCGACCTGCCCGCGACTCACCTTCCAGCTGCTAAAGTCCCGGGAAGAGCAGGAGAGGCGTCCTCCATGCCACCGTCCTCCCACCGGTCAGTCGGAAGAGGAGATTCTCTCAAGGAATCTAGTACTCTATTGTTTCAACCCCTTTAGGCTCCGTCGCTCCCCCTCCCGTTGGATGTGGGTACTCAGCCACCATCGGTGCCGCTCTAATGTATTGACCCGCTTTCTAGTCGCCGGGTGTTTAATAGAGCGCTCGCCACCTAGCGACGTAAAGTTGAATTACAAAGCTCCTGTCGTTTTCAAGGTTTTTCATTGATTACGCGACAATGCACTCCTAGCTGCTTCAACTGAAGCAAGAACTAAACCAAGGGAAAGCATTACTTGTCGGGAGAGGGAGGGGACAGGGAGGTATAGGATCCTGGAGATGCTGGCCCAACTAGAGTCCGAAAATCCCAGTTCAGATGTTGGCTCTAATCTCTGTTGCATGGAGGAATCTGAATGAAAACAACCACAACATATATTGTCTTGATTCTTTTTTTTCTTTTGGGAACCCAAGGTGGCATAGTAAGCACTTCTTAGGTTGTGTAGGAAGTTAGCACCAACCCCTTTCCTAGAAGAATGAAATATTTTAGGAAATATTAAAAAGGCAGAATATTATATTTCCCTGGTTGAGAAATGGAGAAACATGTTTTAAAGACAAAGCAGCTCCCATCTTCCTGCCCCCCCTTTGTCAATGGACCATCATCTGCAACACAATAGGACCCATCTAGCAACAGAAACTCACCACATGGCACCTGGGAAGATTACATTAGCCAGCAAGGCTAGCTAAGACCCCCCCCATCCCCTGGGAGTCTGACAACCAATCAGGATACTCTTTCTGGGCCCCAGGAAGTTCAAAGCCAGAGAGGGCATAAAACCAAGGCATGGTCAGCATTTCGGCCCTTTTCTGTTCAGGAACTCGAACCATGTGATCTTGTCCACCATTAAACCATCTTTCCAAGCAGTCTCCATGTTTCCAGTGTCTTTTTCCCCACTTGGGAGCTGAACCCAGAAGGATATTTCTTCTAACAGTAGCATCCTGGGCAGACAAAGAGGTTCATTTTAATCTCCCCTACCGCCTATCTCCGTTCACGGACATATTATTTCCCTCTCAAATTGGCATCTCAATATTCCACAGCTCCTGGAAGTTACCTTCATGCCTGACATGACACTGAACTGGAACTGCTTTGCAGTTTTAATCTCCTGTCCTTAATTCTTATACCCGATGTTTGTTTTAGGCACCTTCAAGACAGACTTCACACCTGGCAATTGCCTGGACTGGTTTCTCTGCAGTTTCCTTGGCAAGGATTTTCCAAGTGGTCTCCCCCTTTCCTGCTTCATAGGCTGAGAGAGAGAGGGCCTGGCCAGGGATGCCCAGATGGTTCCATGCCTATGACAGGACTGGAAATGAGCACCTCCCAGTCTGTAACTTGTAGCTTTCACCACTGCACCAAACTGGCTCTTTTTACTCCTCACAAAATCTACCCACTCATCTGTTCCTATGGCTGCACTGCCACCTTTCAAGATCTAGTCCAACATCTTTGCAATTGAGTTCCCATTATTCTCCAGAAAATGGACCTTGTTTGTCTCAAATCTGAGCTTCAATTTTTTATTCTGAGGAAATGGAGTGTCTCTCTGAATGGAGTAGTGGCTTCTGGCCTGGCCCTGGGAACCAGCTCCTCTGGATTGCCTATTGCCGAATTTTACTTGGTTTTATGGTAGATAGGTAGGTAGGCGGGTGGGTGGGTGGGTGGATGGATGGATGGATGGAAAGAGATAGATGATACGTAAGTAGATAGATAGATGGATGAATGGATGGATGGATGTTGGATGGACAGATGATAATGTTTGTAGGTTTTATGGGGTTTAATTAATCTATTTGTTCTGCTAAAAAGCAGTTATTTGTTGGGAATTCCACTATTTCTTTCTATCAGTTTCACTGTGTGAGCATTAAATACACTCTGACATGAATTAAATAGAATTTGATTATTTTAAGGTTTAAAAGCTTTATTACAAAGACCAACATAATGAACGTGGAGTGTATTCAGCTAAAAAGTACAGACATCAAAGTGTAATAATATAATTATGGTATACTAAAAAGCAAAGTCATAAAACACAGTAAATTTAAAACCAGGAGTCTAAATGAAAATATTACAAGTATTTAAATGTAATAGCTGGAGGAGTGGGGTTGTAAAAGTGAGCCAGAAGTTATGGTTGATTGGTGGCTCCTGCATGAGGTGATCTGTGCTGTGATTGGTTGCTGTGCGGGTGGAGGGGGAATTTCCTTGTTTTCCCGCCTTTTTCTTCTGTGGGTTTTGTATGCTGTTCTGTGATTTACCTCATGATGCTCCTGTTTGCTTGACTATCTAGTTTGCCATAGATACAGTTGTAAAATATGTTTATATATAGAACTACAAGTTCATATCAGCATCTCTGACTTCATTTGGACCCCTGCTCCACAGTCCCGACAGGAAGTAAGAGGGCAGAAAGGCATAAGAGGCTGTATTTAGTATGTGGCAAACTAAATCTATCACTCTATAGAGCAAATTGTGGGATGACCTGGAGGCTCCTTAGGACTACTTTATGGTACAGATGAGCCATCATCCGACTAATCCTAAATAATGGTCTGCAGAAATGTGGCAACATTACACAGGCAATCCTTGACGTACAACACTTAGTAAACATTCAAAGTTACAACCGCATTGAAAAAAGTGACTTATGGCTGTTTTTCAGAGTGTCCACATGGTCATGTAATTTATATTCAGATGCTTGACAACTGTCTCACATTTATGACAGTTGCAGTGTCCTGGGGTCATGTGATCATCACCTTCTGCAACCTTCTGACAAGCAAAGTCAATGGAGAAACCAGATTCACTTAACAACCAGGTCACTAATTTAACAACTGCAGTGATTCATGTAACAAATATGGCAAGAAAATTCGTAAAATGGGGCAATGTTGTTCGTTTAACAAATTTCTCACTTGGCAACATAAACTTTGGGCTCGATTATGATCGTAAATTGAGGACTATCTGAACAGTATGTAGTAACAGGGCTACTATTTGAAAGCAGCAAAGAACTGTAGGAACCGTCCTGTGTGCCCTGACTATCTATGCGGTACTGGAGAGATAAGCCTGGTACACACGTCTCTGTAATACAGCCACTGGAGAAGCATGTGCTCTCTTGTTTCTATGTGCCCAGAGTCATGGGGATATTGTGTTATAACCTGAATTGAATTACTGAAATGAAGAAACTTTAAATTCTTTGGTATCTTCCAAATTCAGCAAAATGTTTAGCATCTTGGCAGTGCTATCACCCATCAGCTTTCAGAAGGTAACAAGAGACATGTCCAAGCAAAGGAGATCACAGGACTTGTTCATAAACTTGAAGAGCCTACACTCAAAAACCACAACTCTTTTCCTCTATGATATTAAAACAATATTTCAATGTCAAGTTCAACAACCTTTACATATGAATATTTTTGTGCTCTCCTCACTCCCCCAACCCTCCGTCAAATGTTCTCGATTCTGTGTTTCACTGTTCACAATTTGAACAGGGATTCTACTTGACCTGAATTTCTGAAAATGTTAGGAAAGATAAACTCTGAATCTTCTTTACTTCTCTTCTCCCGTCACTTCATATTTGAGGAGCTACAATATATTTTATTTCAGGATCTGAAGCACATTTCTTTAAAAAATTGTGTGTTGCTTTTCTATTATCTCTGTTGTCAACATGCAAAAAAACATTCCCAAAAGCCTTTTGGCAGCAATTATTTTATTTTTGCTAAAGGGAATATACACTACATCTTCCTGATAGCAACACACAAGTAGTTAACATTTTCCACTTTCATTTCTTCTCTCTTCTCCCTCATGCCTAATACTGGGACATATTTGGCTAAACAGAATCAGGCCAGAAATTAAATAATTTCTAATTGCAAACGCTGATCAGAAAAGAAATTCAAGCCTTCTCTTTATTCATCATCTTCTGGGTCATGTGGATTTTCTTGTGTTTAATAAGGGAGGAAGTTTGCGAAAAGCACCGTCCGCACTCTGGGCACTTGAAAGGTTTCTCACCTGTGTGTAAACCTACATGATTTATAAGGTTAGTCCTAGTACTGAAACCTTTCCCACAATCTGGACACTCATATGGCTTTTCCCCTGTGTGAGTCCTCTGGTGTATCACCAGTCCAGAATACCAACTGAAATGTTTTCCACAGTCCAGACACTCATATGGTTTCTCTCCTGTGTGAGTCCTCTGGTGTATCATCAGGTTGGAATTCTGATTGAAACTTTTCCCACAATCAGAACATTCATAGGGTTTCTCCCCAGTGTGAGTCCTCTGGTGTTTCACAAGATTGGAATTATTACTGAAACTTTTCCCACAATCAGGACATTCAAAGGGTTTCTCTCCTGTGTGATCCCTCTGGTGTATCATCAGGTTGGAATTACGAAAGAAATATTTCCCACAATCTGGACACTGATACCGTTTCTCCCGATTATGAGTCTTCAGGTGTTTAACAAGGTTGGAATTCTGACTGAAACCTTTACCACAATTGGAACACTCATACGGTTTTTCTCCTGTGTGAGTCCTCTGGTGTATCATCAGGTTGGAATTATGACTGAAACCTTTCCCACAATCTGGACACTCATATGGTTTCTCCCCTCTGTGAGTCCTTTGGTGTTTCACAAGATTGGAATTATGACTGAAACCTTTCCCACAATCTGGACATTCATAGGGTTTTTCTCCTGTGTGAATCCTCTGGTGTATTGCAAGGGCGGAATTCTGACTGAAACTTTTCCCACAATCTGGACACTCATACGGTTTATCTCCTGTGTGAGTCCTCTGATGTATTATCAGGATGGAATTATGACTGAAACCTTTCCCACAATCTGGACATTCATACACTTTCTCCCCTGTGTGAGTCCTCCGGTGTATCATCAGGATGGAATTATGACTGAAACTTTTTCCACAGTCTGGACACTCATAAACTTTCTCCCCTATGTGAGTCCTCAAGTGATTCACAAGGTTGGTATTACGACTGAAAGTTTTCCCACAATTGGGGCACTCATATGGTTTCTCTCCTGTATGAGTCCTCTGGTGTATCACCAAATTGGAATTGTGACTGAAACCTTTCCCACAATCTGGACACTCATACACTTTCTGCCTTGTGTGAGTCTTCTGGTGTATCACCAGGTGGGAATTCCGACTGAAACATTTCCCACAATCCCAACACTCATACGGTTTCTCCCCTGTATGAATTCTCTGGTGTGTCACCAGGTGGGAATTCTGACTGAAGCCTTTTCCACAATCTGGACATTCATAGGGTTTCTCTCCTGTGTGTGTCCTCTGGTGTGTCACCAACTGAGAATTTCGACTGAAAGTCTTCCCACAGTCAGAACAAGCAAATGACTTCTCCCCCATTTCAAGCCTTTTTTGTATCACTAGGGTAGCATGTTTCCTAAAGTTTATGTCACACTGAGGACAGAGGATGGGCTTTTCTTCAGTGCGGCTCCTCTCATGTATAATCAGGGGTGATCTGCAATGTCTGCATTTCCCACAGTATGCACATCTATAGAGCTTTTCCACTAATCATATTTTTGGATTGTGAAGATCAAAAATATTTTGGATCCCTTCTTGGATGTTGCTTTCATTCAAGTTATGCTTTCTTCACAGAGCAAGGTTTGCATGACTGCCTGTCCAATGTGATAATCCGAGTGACCTCTTCCTCCCCACTGATTTCCAGATTATTTCCATTTTTCTGAATTTGCAAATTATCCCATTTCACCTTTTTCTGCAATGTTTCCTTGAGTTCCACATACTCAAGTTTTTTCCAGCTCAAAATTCTCTTCCTGTTATTCTTTCTCTTGTCTGTCACCTTCCTGAGGAAGAATTTTGTGCTTTTCTGGAGGAGGCTGAAAAGACTTTAATTGTTGGCTTCATTTGCTTTCTTTTTTAATGCTGGTTTGGATTCTCACTTGTCTGGAATTCTCTTCCTGGCATCTTCTTTGTCTACAAAATGGACATAAACCCTCAGTTTAATGGTTGTTTATAAAGTCACTGCAGAACATGTGAAAACAGCAAGAGACAAAAGCATGCATTATAATGAAAAAGCAACATAACAAAATGCTACTTTAACCTCTAACATTAACTATGATTCATTTGACCCATAGAAGACTAGCGAGATCCAAATTCAAATATTCACACAAACATTAAATTCCCTTCTGGACTTCAGTAAATCACAAACTCTTAGCATTACAAACTGTTATTTTCAAATATATCAGAAAATGCTGAGGACAGATTATACAGATTAGTGATAGCTAAATATTTTCCTGTCAGTCATTTCTGACTCTAGTGCACAGTGCTCATCTCCATTGTCTTAGGTGTATAATACAGGCCACCCAACCAAAAGAAATAGGTGAACTTTTTGCTAACCAGTTAACAAATGTATGTTGTAAACACACCACAGCAGTAATGGGGAACTTCAACTAGCCTGACATCAACTGGGTGATAATCTCTGCATCACGTGGGGGATTGAACAGGTTCCTGAACAATCTGGCTGACAATTTTGTCATCCGAAAGATAGAGGAGGGAACTAGAGGGACAGCTATACTGGGCTTAATTCCTACTAACATAGAATAATAGAGGGAGTTGAAGTTGTCGCAACTTTGGGGGAGAGTGACCACGTCATATTGGAATTCAATATAATGCAAACACAAACAATAGAACATAATCAAACCAGTGTCTTAAATTTCAAAGGGGCTGATTTTAACAAACGTAGAGAGCTTGGGAAGGATTCCATGGATGAAAATCCTAAAGGAGAAAACAACAAGGTTGTGAAACTCTGAGAAATATGATTATAAAAGCCCAGTCCACCTCAATACCACTGAAAAAGAAAAACAAGAAATCCAAGAAGAAACCTGCATGGTTACACAAAGAACTCTCTGATAAATTGAAAGACAAAAGTACAAAAAATGGAAAGAGGGATATATAACTAAGGCAGAATGCAAACAAATAGCCCGAACTTGCAAAGATGAAGTCAGAAAAGCTAAGGCTCAGAATGAAATAAGCCTTGCAGCAAATGACAAAAATGATTTTAAAAGTTTATTTCAACATATAAAAAAATAAGAAAAAGTCAAGGAAACAATTGGTCCACTAATGAGAGAAGATGGCACGAAAGTAATGGGCAGTAGAGAGAAAGCAGAGCTTCTTCTTGTTCGTCTACCATATCCATCATTGGGTATTGGCAATCCTATTTTTATCAACAGCCGCAAAGTGCTGCTGAGTTTTATCCAAGCCAGTCCCTTATTGATAAACTTAAAAAATGTGAGATAGACAGCATCACCACCAAATGTATTTGTAACTGGCTGACAGATTGCACTCAATGTGTAGTCCTTAAAGAAACTACATCTACATAGAAGGAAGGAAGGAAGGAAGTGGGGTACCTCACGTTTCCATTTTAGGCCCAGTACTCATCAACATCTTCATAAATGATTTAGATGAGGGAATAGAAGGGGAGCTCATCAAATTTGCAGATGACACTAAACTGGCAGGAATAGCCAACACCCCAGAAGACAAGCTCAAGATCCAGATAGATCTCAACAGACTTGAACACTGTGCCCTAGGTAACAAAATGAAATTCAATGTAGAGAAAAGTAAGGTTTTAAACTTAGGCAATAAAAACCAATAGTACAGGTAAAGATAAGATGAAACCTGACTCAATAGCAGTAACCATGACAGGGATCTTGAAGTGGACAATGACTTAAATATGGGCCAGCAGTACGTGGCAACAGACAAAAAAGCCAATTCAATCCTAGGTTGCATTAGCAGAGGAGAAAATAGGAGAGAATCAAGATCACGTAAAGTATTAATACCATTTATAAATCCTTACTTTAAGACCACACTTCAAATACTGGATCCAGCTTTGGTCGCCATATTAGAAAAAATACGTAGAGACTCTGGAAAGAGTGCAGAAAACAGCAACAAAGATTATTGGGAAGCTAAAACAAATGAAGAATGATTGCAGTAATTGGGTTTGTGTAATCTAGAGAAAAGAAGGACTAAGGGTGACATAATAGCAGTAGTCCAGTATTTGAAGGGCTACCACAAAGAAGAGGGGGTCAACCTATTCTCCAAAGCACCAGAAGGCAAGATAAGAAGCAATGGATGGAAACTAATCAAGGAGAGAACCAACCTAGAACTAAGGAGAAATTTCCTAACAGTGAGAACAATCAAACAGTGGAACAGCTTGCCTTCAGAAGTTGTGAATGTTCCATCACTAGAGGTTTTTAAGAGACTGGACAGCCACTTGTCTGGAATGGTATAGGGCAGTGATGGCCAACCTTTTTGCCATCGCGTGCCAAAAGTGGGGATAGCGCAGTGGGGTCACACGCACGCGTGCCCATATCCATAATTCTATGCGCCCTGCCCCCCCATGCTCCCCCTGCTTTTGGCATGCAATGGCACGGTGGGCACAGTAGGCCCGTTTTTTGCTCTCCCCAGGCTCCAGAGCCTTTCTAGGAGCCTGGGGAGGGCAAAAACGGCCTTCCCCACCCCCCCAGAGTCCCTCCAGAGGCCGGAAACAGTGTGTTTCCTGACTTCTGATAGACCCAGAAGGCCTGAAAATCAGCTGGATGGGCATGCATGCATGCCAGAGCTGAGCTCGCATGCCCACCGATATGGCTCCGCGTGCCACCTGTGGCACCCGTGCCATAGGTTCGCCATCACGGGTATAGGGTCTCCTGCTTGAACAGGGGGTTGGACTAGAAGACCTTCAAGGTTCCTTCCAACTCTACTATTCTGTTCTTTTGTTTCTTGGCCCAGGAAGCCAGCATTGTCCAAAGACAATTTCAGTGGTCACATGGTTAGCATGTCTCTACACCAAAGGCCAATTGTCTCTACACTAAAGTAAGGGAAGCTGTGGCTCAGTGGCTAAGATGCTGAGCCTGTCGAACAAAAGGTTGGCAGTTCAGCGGTTCGAATCCCTAGTGCCGTGTAATGGGGTGAGCTCCCGTTACTTGTCCCAGCTTCTGCCAACCTAGAAGTTCGAAAGCATGTAAAAAATGCAAGTAGAAAAATAGCGACCACCTTTGGTAGGACGGTAACAACGTTCCATGCGTCTTTGGCATTTAGTCATTGCGGTCACATGACCACGGAGACGATTTTGGACAGTGCTGGCTCTTCGACTTTGAAACGGAGATGAGCACCGCCCCCTAGAGTCGGGAATGACTAGCACATATGTGCGAGGGGAACCTTTACCTTTACCTTACACCAAAGGCACATAGAACTCTATTACCTTCTCATCAGAGTGATACCTATTAATCAATTTGTATTTGCATGCTTTCAAACTACTAGGTTGCTAGAAGCTGGGGCAAGTAATGGGAGCTCACTCTGTTGCATGGAGTTCTACTCTCAAACCCCAGCTGTCAGCTTTAGCTGGAAAGCTCAGCATTTTCAACCATTCAGCCACTGTACCCCCATACAGTCATGCACGCAAACAAATATACTTAGCAGCAAGATTCAAGTTTAAATATTCACATAAGCATTAAATTCTCTTCTGGACTTCACAAATGACAAATTCTTAGAATTACAAACTGTTATTTTCAAATATAGCAGGACATACAGAGGCTAGCTATGCAGGCACCCCTACCAATTTAAGTATGTTAAAAGTCCATGTATATTTCAGCCCCAAACGTCCCAGAAGTGGCTATGCTCAAAATTTTCAGTCTCATTTTAGAAGAAGAGAGGGCTTCAATAGATGAGGGGCTTCAACCAATAAAAAAAGTGCTCAAAGCATCTGCAAGATATAATCCCCAGTTTTGTGCATGCAATTCCCCAGTTTCCAAGAAAACATATGAAAGATCATAAAAATCACAAAGAGTCAATCCTAAATCGAAGGAGACTTTTTAAAATCCCCCAACCAACAGAAAATTGCAGGCACTACTTTTAAAGCGACCAGCACCACTGGAACAAAATTTGGGGAGGGAAGGAACATGCTGCAACAGCTGACATGATTCATTCTGGTTTCTTCTCTATTTCTACAATGAGGAGGAAACCAAACGGCCCTACTTGCTCCCCGCCTCTCCTCCACCTGTCCTCAGCTCACCTTCCAGCTACTGCCGTCTTGGGAAGAGCAGGAGAGCCGCCCTGCACGCCCCAGTCCTCCCATGGGTCAGCCGGAAAAGGAGATTCCTCTGTTTCACATCCTCTCTAGAAATCCAGTACTCTATGCTTCAACACCTTTCGACTCCGTCGCTCCCCCTCCCGTTGGATGTCAGTATTCATTAACCATCGACCCCGCCCCTGTATTGACGGCTTTCTAGTCACCGGGTTTTACTCATTGCATGCAGCGCCCTCTAGCGACGTAAGGCTGAAAATCGCTCGTGGTTTGCAAGATTTTTGATGGATTACTGTAGGGGGCCGCTAAGTGGTTTTCGGCACCTAGATAGCTTCACTTTGGGTCGATCGATCCTTAACCTGTTCTTCAGGGATGCACATTCATAGCTACTATAACTGACCCAGCGGCTTTGTTTTCGGGAAGTGGGGTAGGTGGGTGTGAGAAACGTTGTGCATACCAACAACAAGTACACAGTTTGAGTTTGAGTTTATTTAGATTTATATACCGCCCTACTCCCGAAGGACTCAGGGCGGTGAACAGCCATAAATAAAACAGATACAATATAAAAATTTTAAAACAATTTAAAAACATATTAAATAAATTTGGCCCATACTAATTAAAACACCCCCGTTTTTTAAAAAAACAAATTAAAATTAAAATTAACAATTAGAAAGAGTTAGGCCAGCCCTGCTTGTTGGAATAAAAAAGTCTTGAGGGCGCGGCGGAAAGTGCATAAATCCGGGATCCTCCGTAACTCCGGGGGGAGCTCGTTCCAAAGGGCAGGTGCCCCACAGAGAAGGCTCTCCCTCTGGGGGCCTCCAGTGGACACAGTTTGGCCGATGGCACCCTGAGGAGCCCCACATCCACATCATTTGTGGATTGGTGGATTCTCTTCCAACCAGTTATTCATCTGGGGTAAGCAAGGATAACTCCTCAAAACCTGCTTTTGCAAAGTGAGGGAAGCTTGAAGAGTGAAGGTTGAGTCTACTTAGCTTTGCAAGATTAAGCCGGTTGCTGGGCCCTCAAAGTCGATCAGAAAAGTCAGCAGTTCGACGGTTCGAATCCCTAGTATAAATCTCTTGCTTGAGCAGGGGATTGGACTAGTCCAAGGATTTCCAACCTTGGCAACTTTTAAGACTTGTGGACTTCAATTCTCATAATTCCTCAGCCAGCTAACTGAGGAATTCTGGGAGTTGAAGTCCACAAGTCTTAAAGTTGCCATGGTTGGAGACCCCTGGACTAGATGACCTCCAAAGTCCCTTCCAACTCTATTACTGTTAGTTCAGGAAATTCTTGAGACCTAAATGATTGCCAGCTTCATCCTATTACCAGTAATAGAATAGCGAAACCTAGGATAAATGAGAAAGCATTCGCTAGGATTGCATCTGAACCACATCTACATGGGAGAAATCCTAACTGGGGTTGCAAGCCAGCTTTGATCTTGAAGGAGGACATTTTAAATCTTCTAAATGCCATGTGATTCCGTCAAATCCCTTGCAGAGGGTCACCATTAGATCAAAGCAAAGAGTTGCATACACAACAGGGCCTAGAAAAATGGGGTTTAGAAGGAAGAGGTGACTGTCTATATTTGGTTAAAGGAAGTGATAAACCTTCCAAAGAAACATTTCACATTTGCAAAAAGGATGGCATAAAACAGATGCACCCAAAACTGCATAAAAAGTTGCCATATTCTCCATTTGACACACCTGCCCTTTTTGTTTAGAAATGTTTACTGTAATAAAACATAAAACAAACAAAAAAATATAGAAAATAAGATATAAATGGGAAAGGAATTTGAAAAAAGAAAAACAACACAATTATACTTTCCACCCTTCTTTCTATCAAGTGATTGTTGGAAGAAATATCCATCTGGGTTCAGTTCCAAGTGAGGAGAAAGACACTGGAAACATGGAGGCTAATTGGAAAGATGGTTTATTGATGGACAGGACCACATGGGTTTGAAGTCCTGGTGCAGCTGAACACATGAAGGACAGAGAGAGAGAGATTTATACCCTCTCTTGGGCCTTGCCCTTGAGCTTCCTATTCCTGTGCAAGAAATGTATTCTATTGGTTGTCAGACTCCCAGGGGGCTATGCAGGGGTCATCGCTAACTTTGTAGGCTGGCTGTATCCCAGGCTTGGTTGAATCTTGCTGGGTGATGCAATGAAGGGCAATTCCTATTGTGACTAAATGGCTTTGGCCTGAATTATAATCCCATCATCCTAGAGCTGAATGTCTTTTGTTTTGTAGATAGGCTGGCCCAATCTTTTATCTTGTAGATAAGGTGGCACCAAAATATCTGCTGGGGGCAGGGAACTGGGGCTGAGTTTCTGTCTCCAAGAGCATGTTTCTCAATTTCTCATTCAGGGAAATATAATATCTTGCCTTTTTAATATTTCCTAAAATATTTCATTCTTCTAGGAGAGGGGTGGGTGCTAACTTTCTACATGATTGTCAACAGGCATTCCTACTGGGAATTATCTCTCCTTGGAAATGGAGCCTAGCATGAAGTCCATTCCTCAGAGAAATCCAGACCAGCTTTTGCCTTCCACGTTGCTCATCTCTGTGCAGGAGAACAAGGAGATTTTCTCTATGCACAGGTGGCAAGCAGGAATCAGTTCCTCAAAGTAGAGTCTCACTTTGGGACTCCATAGATCAGGAGGGATCCCTCGGAATGAGACAGGACCAACCGACTAAGGTTTTCTCTGCCTGCTACAAAATTCCATTGAGGCAGCCAAAATGCAGGGCCTATTTAAGACTGGAGAGCCATAGCAAAATGTTCACCTCATTCTTTTCACAGTACCGTATGCCAAGGAATGTTTTACTGTTTCCTGTGTTTCGCCAACCCCTTTTTAAAGATTTTCATCTTTAAAATGACCCTCCTTCCACTGGTAAATTGAAGGAAATTAGACAAAGGCAACCTAAAACTCCACAACAATTCTCTAGGTCTGTGGTCAGCAACCCATGGCTCTGGAGCCGCATATGGCTCTTTCATCCCTCTGCTGCGGCTCCCCGTTGCTGGTCGGCTCCACAATTGATAGGGCTTTCAGTTAGGACAGGTAGAGGAAAAATGATACCATGCTAGGAGGAGACTCTTTGGTAGGGGAACCGACTTCCAGTCAGCAGAGGAAAAAGGATGCTGTGCTAAGAGGAGATTATGATGGGGGATCCGGACTTCCGGTTGGCTTCAGAATTGAATGGGGGCTTCTGGTTAGGACCTTTGTGGCTCTTCGAGTGTTTAAGATTGCTGATCCCTGCTTTAGGTCACCTTGCCTATCTAAATGAGGGAATTTCATGCAACCCCTGCTTAACTGATTTCAGCAGTAAGGAGAAAAATCTCACATGGGAATACTTTCTCTATGGTTAATTTCACTAATTTTCAGAGATTTCAGATGGGAAATGATTGGAAAAAGCAATGGGACGGCCACTGGGTACAGTGCAAGAAATCCTCAACTTACAATGATAAATCTGATCAGAATTTTTATCTTTAAAAAAGCCACTGCATAGCTTAGCATTGCCGATCTGTGAAGTTCTGATTATCATTTTAACTGGTAGTCACATAAGGAAACTTCCCGCCAGTGTCTCACAAGAAAAGTCACTGAGAAAACTTACAGGAAGCTGTAAGTCTTATGCCAGGATGTGTCTCCTGTTGGGGTGGGGGAGTGACAGAAGTGCATGGGGATAGATGGAAAAATTTGGAAGGGCACGTTTTCCTTTTCCCGCCTGGACTACTGTAACGCTCTCTACATGGGGCTCCCCTTGAAGAGCACCTGGAGGCTCCAACTGGTCCAGAACACGGCTGCGCGGGTGATTATGGGAGCGTCATGGCGCTCCCATGTAACACTTCTCCTGCGTGAACTGCACTGGCTCCCGGTGGTCCTCCAGGTGCGATTCAAGGTGTTGGTGACCACCCTTAGAGCGCTCCATGGCTTAGGACCTGAATATGTATGAGACCGCCTGCTGCCACTGAGAGCCTCCCACCGGCCAGTACGCTCCCACAGAGAGGGGCTCCTCCAGGTGCCATCGGTCAAACAATGTCAACTGGCGGCCCCCAGGGGGAGAGCTTTCTCTGTGGGAGCATCTGCCCTCAGGAACGAGCTCCCCCCCGGAGATATGGACGATTCCAGATTTACGTACTTTCCGTCGGGCCCTCAAAACTTTTTTATTTCATCAAACCGGGCTGGCCTAATTCTCCAATTGTGTAATTTTAATTTGAACTTTTAAATGGGGGATTTTAACTGTCGGGCCAAATTGTTTAATATATTTTTTAATTGTTTTAAATTTTGTATTTGATGTTTTTTATTTCTGGCTGTTCACCGCCCTGAGTCCTTCGGGAAAAGGGTGGTATATAAATTTAAATATTAAATTAAATGTGAGGAAGTGACTGAAAGGCATCATGTGGGTCTGATATGGTGCACAGGCTCAGCAAGAGGCTCTACGTGAATCATGGAGGGTATGCAGCAGTGGTGGAATTCAAATTTTTTTACTACAGGTTCTGTGGGCATGGCTCGGTGGGCGTGGTGTGGCTTGGTGGGCGTGGCAGGGAAAGAATACTGCAAAATCCCCATTCCCACCCCACTCTAAGAGCCTTGGATAGTACAGTGGTCTAAAGCACCGTTATTAACACCAGCTGCCTGCAATTATTGCAGGTTCGAATCTCACCAAGGCTCAAGGTTGACTCAGCCTTCCATCCTTTCTAAGGTAGGTAAATTGAGGACCCAGTTTGTGGGGGCAATAAGCTGACTTTGTATAAATATACAAAAGTATGAAGGCTATTGCTTAGCGCATTGTAAGCCGCCCTGAGTCTCCGGAGAAGGGCGGCATATAAATCAAATTTAAAAAAAAAAAAACTCTGGGGCCAGCCAGAGGTAGTATTTGCCGGTTCTCCAAACTACTCAAAATTTCCGCTACCGTTTCTCCAGAACCTGTCAGAACCTGCTGAATTTCACCCCTGGTATGCAGGGTGCAAGATAGAATAGGAACGGTGCAGTGGGGTGGGGTGCGAGATGACGAGTAAGAGATACCTCACAGTCAGTGGGAGTGTACAGAAGTGTTTTAGGTTCAAGAAGGCCCCTCTACCCTTTGTTAAAAGGCACCCACAGCTGCCATTTTTAATGCAGAACTAATGTGGTAGGGATGGAGCTGGTAGCCCAACTAGACTCAGAAAGTGCAGTTCAGCTGTTTGCTCTAATATCTGTGGCATGGAGGAATCTGAATGAAAACAACACCAACGTACGTCTTTACTTTTGGGAACTCAAAAGGATAGAAAGCATTTCCTAGACAGCACCCTGGGCCAAGAAAGAGATTTGTTTTAATCTCCCCTACCCACCTCTCTCCCTTTATGGACAAACTTTTTGCCTTTCAATTGGCATATCAATATTCCATCCATAGCTGCTCCTGGAAGCTACCTTCATGCCTGGCCTGACCTAACACTGAACTGGAATTTCTTTGCAGTCTTTATACCCAATGTTTCTTTTAGGTGCTGTCAAGTCAGACTTGACACCTGGGGACTGGCTGGACTGCTTTCTCTGCAATTTCCTTGGCAAGGATTTTCAGAAGTGATTTCCTCCTTTCCTGCTTCCTAGGCCTGAGAGGGAATAGCCAAAGATGCCCAGATGGCTCTGTGCCTAATGTGGGACTTTTTTTTTTTAATTAAATTTGATTTATATGCCGCCCTTCTCCGGAGACTCAGGGTGGCTTACAGTGCGTTAAGCAATAGCCTTCATACTTTTGTATATTTATACAAAGTCAGCTTATTGCCCCCACAATCTGGGTCCTCATTTCACCTACCTTAGAAAGGATGGAAGGCTGAGTCAACCTTGAGCCTGGTGGGATTTGAACTTGCAGTAATTGCAAGCAGCTGATCTTAATAACAGGGAATTAGTCCACTGTGCCACCAGGACTCCCTGGTGAACTGACCACCTCCCAGTCTGTACCCTGGAACTTTGATTATCAAGCCAAACTGGATCTTTGCAATCATTGTAACTGGCTCCCCATTATTCTCCAGATAATGGATCTTTTCTTGTCTTTAAATCTGAGCTTCAGACTTTTCTTCTGAACTAATGGGAGTCTTTATCCGATTGTAGACTGCTGGCTTCTAGCCTGGCCCTGGGGACCAGCAACTCTCACTATGACAGACAGCTGTTGCTGAATTTTGCTTGATTTTATGAGTTACGGTTATATATAGTGTTCATAGGTTTTCCGGGATTTCATTAAGCTACTCGTTGTACTATACGGGTGTTACTTGTTTGGAATTCAATAATTCCGTTTATATCTCTTTCAGTTTGTCTACTCGGAATCTTTGCATAATGACATCCAATGACTATTTTCGCAGAATGAATAAAAAGAAACACACTCTTTGCAATGAATTCTTATAGTAGCCAATCAGCCATGAAACGCTTCCAATCTTCCATTCTCTCTGAGCTAATGTCCCATTTTGTTCTATAAAGACCTCAGAATGTTGTAGCCACTAACAGTCCATATTATGGAATAGTCCTCTCAAAGATCCAGAAGCTTTTGAGCTATTTCAAACATTTTTAGCACCTAAGCCATAAAAATGTGGCAACAGATGTGCCCAAAAATAACAGTAGAGAATTAAATATGACAAAAATTAAATATAACTGGATTATTTTAAAGTTTAAAAAGTTTATTACAGTGAAAGACTAACATAATGAATGTGAGGTATATTCAGTTAAAAAGTAGAGAAAGTAACCATAGAGTAAAAATAGTAATTATACAAAAAAAACAATAGACATAAATGAAAGAGTATATATAAAAACAGAGGCTTAAATGGAACGAAGAGCATGGAGAGATGAAATTCCTGTAGAGTGCATAAAGTTTAGCATGTGGCAGATTAAATCTATCACTCCACAGTGCACACAGTATGATGATCCTTAAGACTACTTTATGGCACAGGTCAACTGCCCAATGTTTAAGTGCTGCTCTGCAGAACCTGGCAACATTACGCTGTATTTTGTACCAGAGTGACACTCTGAAAGCAGCAGGGAGATATAGAATTGTCCTGTGCAGCCTGAGTATTTATGCAGTATTAGAGAGACGAACCCGATACTAATGTCTGTCTAATAAAGCCCCTGGAGAATCATGTGCTTTGTTGTTTCTGTGGGTTCAGATTCACAGGCACATTGTATTATAACCTGAGCTCTGTTACTGACATGGAGAACCCTTGAATTCTTTGGTGTTTTCTAAATTCAGGGGAAAAATTGGCAACTTCCACTGCTATCACCCACCAACATTCAAAGCAGGGGTGAAATGCTCCCGGTTCGGACCGGATCGCCCAATCCGGTAGCGATGGCGGCGGGTGGTTTGGAGAATTGGTAGCAAAAATCCCTACGTACCCCTCCTCCCACCATGCCCAGGTGAGCCGCACGATCATCAGAAGCTTTTTTTTTTTTTTACTTTTAAAAGCATTTTTTCTACCTGTTCTGCCGGAAAAATACTTTTAAAAGTAAAGAAAAGCCTCTGATGAGGCGCAGCTCAGCTGGGATCGTCAGAGGCTTTTCAAAGCATTTTTTTCTGCAACCTCTTCCGCCGAATGCTTTAATGCTTTAAAAGCCTCTCTGACGATCCCAGCTGAGTTGCCTGATCGGCAGAGAGGCTTTTCAAAGCATTATTTTAAAAACCTACCTGACAATCAGGCAACTCAGCTGGGATCGTCAGAGAAGCTTTTTAAAAAATGCTTTGAAAAACCTCTGACAATCCCAGCTGTGTTGCCTGATCGGCAGAGGCTTTTCAAAGCATTTTTTTTTTGCATTTGCAGAAAAAATGCTTTGAAAAGTTTAAAAAAAAAGTTGGCTACGCCCACTGTCACATTACCCCACCACCACCAAGCCATGCCCACAGAACCGGTAGTAACAAATTTTACATTTCACTCCTGATTCACAGGATAACAAAAGGCACCTCCGAGCAAAGGAGATCACAGCAGGTGTTGGTAGAAAACCTGAAGATCCTACACCCAAAAACCACCTTCCATTTTTCTCTAAATATTCCAACAGCATTTGCATACCATGGTCAACAACCTTTACATGTGAGATTTTTGTGCTCTTGTCACTGCCCCAAACCTCCCTCGTATGTCCTCCATTCTGTGGGTCACTGTTGTTGCTTGACTCTCCACAATCTGAACAGGGATTCATCTTGCTCTGAATTTCTGAAAATGTTAGGAAAAGATGAACTCTCTGCTTGCATCATCTCATATTTGGTAAGCTACAACCACTAAGTAAATCAGTGCGCTCCTATCTTCTAATATATATATTTAAGCATCTGCAGATTCTTAAAATCTGTACGTTGCTTTTCTACGATTTCACTTGTTCAATATGCAAAAAACATTCTGAAAAGCCTTTTGGCAGCAAATATGCTATTTTTAACATGGGATGCGGTGGTTCAGTGGCTAAGACGCTGAGCTTGTCGATCCGAAAGTCGGCAGTTCAGCGGTTCAAATCCCTAATACCACATAACGGAGTGAGCTCCCGTTACTTGTCCCAGCTTCTGCCAACCTAGCAGTTCAAAAGCCCGTAAAAAATGGAAGTAGAAAAATAGGGGCCACCTTTGGTGGGAAGGTAACAGCACTCCATGCGCCTTCAGCATTTAGTCATGCCAGCCACATGACCACGGAGATGTCTTTGGACAGCGCTGGCTCTTCGGCTTTGAAATGGAGATGAACACCACCCCCTAGAGCCAGAAACAACTAGCATGCATGTGGCAAGGGAACCTTTACCTTTATGCTATTTTTACAAAAGGGAATATCCACTGCCTTTTCCTGATAGCCACATAAGCAGTTAACCTTGATCAAGCTAACATTTCCATTTCATTTCTTTTATCTCCTCCCTCATGCCTAATACTGGGACATGCTTGGCTAAACACAATCAGGCCGGAAATTAAATATTAATTTCCCAGCCATACTTCTAAAGGCAACACAGAAATGGAATTCAAGCCTTCCCTACAGTCATCACCTTCTCCTTCGTATGGATTTTCTTGTGTGCAGTAAGAGAGGAATAATGTGTGAAGCAGCGTCCGCACTCTGGGCACTTGAAAGGTTTCTCCCCTGTGTGTAAACCTACATGATTTATAAGGTTAGTTCTGGTACTGAAACCTTTTCCACAGTCAGGACATTCAAAGGGTTTTTCTCCCGTATGAGTCCTCTGGTGTATCACTAGGCCAGAATACCAACTGAAACATTTGCCACAGTCCAGACATTTATACGGCTTCTCCCCTGTGTGAGTCCTCTGGTGTTTCACGAGCTTGGAATTATGACTGAAACTTTTCCCACAATCAGGGCATTCAAAGGGTTTCTCTCCTCTGTGAGTCTTCAGGTGTTTCACAAAGTCACAATTATGACTGAAACTTTTCGCACAATCTGGACACTTGTACCGTTTCTCCCGAGTGTGAATCCTCAGGTGTTTAACAAGACTGGAATTCTGACTGAAACCTTTCCCACAATTTGGACACTCATATGGCTTCTCCCCTGCATGAGTCCTCAGGTGCATCATCAGGTTGGAATTACAGAAGAAACATTTCCCACAATCTGGACACTTGTACCTTTTCTCCCGCGTGTGAGTCCTCAGGTGTTTAACAAGATGGGAATTCTGACTGAAACCTTTCCCACAATCTGGACACTCATATGGTTTCTCCCCTGTGTGAGTCCTCTGGTGTTTCACAAGGTTTGAATTATGACTGAAAGCTTTCCCACAATATGGACACTCATACGGTTTTTCCCCTGTGTGAGTCCTCTGGTGAATCACCAGGTTGGAATTGTGACTGAAATCTTTCCCACAATCTGGACACTCATACACTTTCTCCCTTGTGTGAGTCCTCTGGTGTGTCACCAAGTGCGAATTCTGACTGAAGCCTTTCCCACAATCTGGACACTCAAAGGGTTTCTCTCCTGTGTGTGTCCTCTGATGAGTCACCAGGTGAGAATTCCGACTGAAAGTTTTCCCACAATCAGAACACCCAAATGACTTCTCCCCCATTTCAGGCCTTTTTTGTATCACTAGGGTAGCATGTTTCCTAAAGTTTGTGCCACATAGAGGACAGAGGGTGGGCTTTTCTTCAGTTCCCCTCGGGTATAATCAGGAGTGATCTGAAATCTCTGCATTTTCCATAAATTGATATTTTTGGATTCTTAAGGTCAAACATATTTTGGATCCCTTCTTGGATGTTGCTTTCATTCAAACTATGCTTTTTTCACAGGGCAAGGCTTGCATGACTGCCTATCCAATGTGATTGTACAAGTGACCTCTTCCTCCCCACTGATTTCCAGATTATTTCCATTTTTCTGAATTTGCAAATTATCCCCCTTGACTTTTTTTTGCAGTGTTTCCTTGAGTTTTACATAGACAGGTTTCTCCAGCTCAAAATTCTCTTCCTGTTATTGTCTCTTTTGTCTGTCACCTTCCTGAGGAAGAAGGATTTTTTTAGTTTCCTGGAGGAGGCTGAAAAGACTTTAATTGTTGGCTTCATTTGCTTTCTTTTTTAATGATGGTTTGGATTCTCACTTGTCTGGAATTCTCTTCCTGGCATCCTCTTTGTCTACAAAATGGACATAAACCCTCAGTTTAATGGTTGTTTATACAGTCGCTGCACATCATGTGAAAACAACGAGAGAGAAAAGCATGTATTATAATGAAAAAGCAAATATGTCAAAATGCTACTTTAACCTCTAATATTAACTATGATTCATTTGACCCATAGAAGACTAGCGAGATCCAAGCTCAAATATCCACACAAACATTAAATTCCCTTCTGGATTTCAGTAAATCACAAACTTTTAGCATTGCAAACTGTAATTTTCAAATATATCAGAAAATGCTGAGGACAGATGATACAGATTTGCCCTAGCCACTTTTTATAGAGGCACAATTGAGAGTGTTTTAACAAACTGCATCACCGTTTGGTTTGGTGGAAAGTCCATACAGAGAGTGGTAAGTCCATACAGAGAGTGGTAAGGACAGCAGAGAAGATTATAGGAAGCTCGCTTCCTGTTATTCAGGATACTGCTTATAAGCGCTATATGCTTAGAGGTCAAAGCATTGTTAGAGACCCCACACACCCACTTTATGGTCTGTTTATGTTGCTCCCCTCCAGGAGGAAGTTTCCAATTATTTCTAGCAGGACTACCAGATTCTGTAACAGCTTTGCTCCCTTTGCCATCCATCTGGTAAACTCGCAGGATTCGTTTTTCTCACCATAGACATGTATGCATCCGAAGTAACAGTAACTATGCTGGTTCTCTGTGTCATATAATATATGTGGGTACATGCATATTTTTTTATTTATTTGTCATGTTTCTGTAGTGTATATTAGAGGTGGTGACCCTTTGAGAGCTGTGTGCAATGAAATTTCATTTTAATGTATGCCGATTAGTGTACCTTCAAAATGATAATAAAGTTAGTCTAAGTCTAAAGATTTCCTTGTGTCTGACTCTAGGGCACGGTGCTCATCTCCACTATCATAGGTGTATGCTACACGGCACCCATCCAAGCAGGAGAACCCAACAAGCACCACTGGAGCAAAATCTGGGGAGGGAAGGAACGTTCAGCAGCAGCTGACATGTTCCAGTCTGTTCCTTTTCTATTTCTACACTGTGGAGGAAATCAAGCAGCCCTGACTTGCTACAACTCACCTTCCAGCTGCTAAAAGTCCTGGGAAGA
Source organism: Ptyas mucosa (assembly GCA_012654045.1). Taxonomy (NCBI): domain Eukaryota; kingdom Metazoa; phylum Chordata; class Lepidosauria; order Squamata; family Colubridae; genus Ptyas; species Ptyas mucosa. The sequence goes on from WNWU01000339.1 coordinate 173,013, forward strand.
GCAGGATAGGCGCCCTCCACGCCTCCGTCCTCCGAAGGGTCAGCCGGAAAAGGAGATTCCTCTTTTCTCCTCCTCTCTAGGAATCTAGTACTCTATTGTTTCAACCCCTTTAGGCTCCGTCGCTCCCCCTCCCATTGGATGTCAGTACTCAGCCACCATCGATACCGCTCTATTGTATTGACCGGCTTTCTAGTCGCCGGATCTTACTCATTGCATGGAGCGCCCTCTAGCGGAAGAAGGCTTGAAAAACACTCTCGTTTGCAAGATTATTGATCAATTGCGATTAGCGCCGTTAAGTGGTTTTCATTAACGACCACATCGATAGCTTCACTTTGAATCGATCCTGTTCTTTCGGGTCTCACTCATAGCTACTACAAGTGACCCAGCGGCTTTGTTTGCAGGGAGCGAGAAATCAAACCAACATTCGCAGTGGGGACGGGGAACGATTGTGCACACAATCAGTAACTTCATTTGTGGATCGGTGAATGCTGTTCCAGCAAGTTATTCGTCTGGGGGAGCAGCAAGGATAACTCCTCAAAACCTACGTTTGCAAACTGAGGGAAGTTTGAAGAGTGGAGGTTGAGTCTACTTAGTTTTGCAAGAATAAGCCTGTTGCTGGCCCTAAAAGTTCATGAAATTCTTTTTTTATGTATGGTTGCCAGATTGCCAGATTCATCCTATTAACAGAATAGCAAAACCTGGGACAAAGCAGAAAGCATCCACTAGCATTGCATCTGAACCACATCTACATAGGAGGAATTTTAACTGGCTTTGCCACTAAACATTCCTCTCTGTATTGTTGGGGAGCATAAATCTCACTAGAGGGCAGAATGTCTCTGCACCCTTCCCAATCTCTAGTGGAGTTAAATTTCAGCCTTATCATTCTCAAGCAATTTGGGTTAAAGACTTGAAGGAAGCTGGTTTGCAGAAAGCTGATCCAAATATTCCTGTGCCTTCGCACAGACCTGGAGGTACTTGGTTCAAGTCCAGGATTAGGCACGGAGTCATCCGGGCATCTTTGGCCATTCCCTCTCTCAGACCTAGGAAGCAGGAAAAGAGGGAAACCACTTCCCAAAATCCTTGCCAAGAAAAAATGCAGAGAAAGCAGTCCAGCCAGTCCCAGATGTCAACTCTGACTTGAAGGCGCCTAAAAGAAACATTGGGTGTAAGGGTCAAAGACAGGATTAAAACAGTGGTGAAATTCAAAATTTTGTATTACTGGTTCTGTAGGCATGGCTTGGTGGGCATGGTGTGGTGTGTCTTGGTGGGCGTGACAGGGGAAGGATACTGCAGAATCTCCATTCCCACCCCACTCCAGGAGAAGGATATTGCAAAATCTCCATTCCCACCCCATCTGGGGCCAGCCAGAGGTGGTATTTGCCGGTTCTCCGAACTACTCAAAATTTCCACTATTGGTTCTCCAGAACCTGTCAGAACCTGCTGGATTTCACCCCTGGATTAAAAGCACACAGTTCCAGTTCAGTGTTAGGTTAGGCATGAAAAATAGTTTCCAGGAAGCTGTGGTGGAGAATCTCCATCTCCACCATATTAGATCTGTGTCCAAAATGGCAATGGAGGGTGCCTTTTTACAAAAAGGAGAGGGGCCTTCTTGAACCTAACACCCCTCTGCACTTCCACTGACTGTGCAGTTACCTCTTACTCATTGCTTTGCACCCCACTGCACCCTTCCTATTCTATCTTGCATCCCGAATACCCTCCATGATTCATGTAGATGGTTCATGCAGAGCCTCTTATTCATCCAGCGCACCTTTTCAGACCCATCTGGTGCCCTTCATGCAACTCCTTTCTCATATGGCCTTCCCAACTTTGCCTTCCATCCCCACGCGCTTCTGTCACTCCCACTCCCAACAGGAGAGCCATCCTTCCTGGCATAAGACTTACAACCTGCTGCTGGTTTTCCCAGTGACTTTTCTTGTGGAAAGTTGGCAGGATGTTTCCTTGTGTAACCGCTATAGGATTCAGTTAGCAATGATAATTGGAATTTCATAATTACGGATTGTACAGTTATAGAAACAAAGTTGATTTTAAATCTGATAACAGCAGCTAGGTTATTGGTGGCACAATATTGGAAGAAGAAAGAAATACCCACCATGGAGGAATGGACATTAAAAGTGGTGCATTTGGCGGAAATGGCGAAAATCTCCGCATATCTCAGAGACTATTCGAATGAAAGATATATAACAGAATGGAGAAGATGGATTGACTATATCCAGAGTAAATATCGGACTAAAAAACTTCAAATAGCTTATGAATGAATATTCTGTATAACTTGTCAGTGGTTTATATGCATATTGTTTTTGGGTGATAGGAGTTAAAGATCTAGGGTTAATAGTAATTCAATGTACTATTAGCTTATTATAGTTGTAGGTTTGTTAAAGGTTATACCCTGTGCTAGTCCTGGGAAGTTCAGGGGGGTGGGGTGGGGGGGAAGAGTGGGAGGGGAGTGGGAGAGGGAGAGGGAGGGAGGGAGGGGTTTAGGTTGGGGGGTTAGGGAGGGGGATGGGAGAGGGGAGAAAATATCTGTATTCATTATAAAACTTTTTAATAAAAAAAAAGATAATTGGAATTTCAGAAATTGGCAATGTTAAGCTGTGCTGTGGCTTTTTATGAATATATCACTTAGGGATAAAAAATTCTGGTCCTTGTTGGTATTGTAAATTGAGAACTACCTGTAGTATACCCAGTGGCATCCTATTTTTTTTTTTTCAATCATTCCCCACCTGACATATCTGAAAAAATAAAATGGATTTTTTTTCTTTAAATACAAACTTCAAACTTTTCTTCTGAGTTAATGGAGTCTTTCTCTGACTGTAGACTACTGGCTTTTGGCCTGGCCATGGGGACCAACAACTCTGGCTATGGGATCACCTGTTGCTGAATTTAGCTTGATTTTATGAGTTACAGTAGGGTTTTTTGGATCTCATTAAGCTACTCGTTCTACTGTAAGGGGGCTACTTGTTGGGAATTCCACCATTCCCTTTGTATCAGTTTCAGTTTCTCTATTTTGAGTCTTTGCATAATGACATCCAATGCCTTATTTTGCAGAATGATAAAAAGAAACACACTCTTTCGTTGCAATGAACTCTTGCAATAGCCAGCCACCTATAAACTCTTCCAACTTTTTCCCCTTTTTATTTTCTCTATGCTAATGTTCCACTTCGTTCCACAAAGACCTCAGAATGTTGTAGAGTAGACATTAAGAGTCTGCATTACAGAATGGTCCTCTCAAAGATCCAGAAACCTTTGAGCTATTTCAAGCATTTTTAGTGCCTAAACCATAAAAATGTGACTACTGATGTACCCAAAAGTAACACCAAGAAGAAGGAATTAAATATGGCAAAAATTAAATATAATTGGATTATTTTAAAGTTTAAAAAGTTTATTACTGAAAGACCAACACAATGAACGTGGGGTGTATTCAGTTAAAAAGTAGAGAAAGTAATCACAGGGTAAAAATAGTAATTATACAAAAAAAAAAGAGAGACATAAAGGAAAATATATATAAAAACAGAGGTCTAAATGGAACGAAGAGCATGGAGAGGAACATAAAGATTCCTGTAGTGTGCATAAAGTTTAACATGTGGCAGATTAAATCTATTACTTCACAGTGCACACAGTATAATGAGCTGGATGCTCCTTAAACTACTTTATGATGGTCATCCATCATCTGTCCAATTTTTAAGTGCTGCTCTGCAGAACCTGGCAACATTACACTGTATTTTGTACCAGAGCGACTCTCTGAAAGCAGCAGGGAGATAGAGAATTGTCTTGTGCACCCTGAGTATTTATCCAGTATTGGAGAGACAAACCTGATACTAATGTCTGTCTAATAAAGCCCTTGGAAAAGCATCTGTTTTGTTGTTTCTGTGCGTTCAGGTTCACGGGCACATTGCATTATAACCTGAGCTGTGTAACTGACATGGAGAACCCTTGAATTCTTTGGTGTCTTCTAAATTCAGGAAAGTTTTTAGCAACTTCCACTGCAATCACACACCAGCATTCATAGGATAACAAGAGGCACCTCCGAGCAAAGGAGATCACAGCAGCAGTTGGTAGAAAACCTCCTACCTTCAAAACCCACATTCCATTTTTCTCTACAATATTCCAATGGCATTTGCATATCATGTTCAACAACATTACATGCGTAATTCTTGTGCTCCTTAGTGTCCCAAACCTCCCTTGTTTTTCATTCTGCGTATCACCGTTCTGTCCTTCACTGTTCTTGCGCTGAATTTCTGAAAATGTTAGAAAAAGATAATCTCTGAACCCTCTTTATCTCTTCTCTCCCATCACCCGATATTTGAGGAGCTACAATCGCTAAATAAATCAGAATGCTCTTATCTCCCAATATATATTTTCTTAGGATCTGTAGCACGCTTCTGCAAATCTGCATGATGCATTTCTATGGCATCTGTTCATCAACATACAAAAATATTCCTTTTTTTTTTTTTTTGCAATTGCCCTATTTTTGCGAACGGGAATATCCACTTACTGCGATTCTACCGATAGCCAGAAATGAAATGGAACTGGAAAATATTAATTTGATAAAGGCTACATGTAGTTAATATTTTCCATTTCCATTGTTTTCTCTCCTTCCTCATGCCTAATATTGAGACATCTTTGACTAACCTGAATAAGGCCAGAAATTAAATAGTTAATTCCAAAGCAAAGCAATTCCCTACAGCCGTGATGGCGAACCTATGGCACGGGTGCCACAGGTGGCACGCGGAGCCATATCGGTGGGCACACGAGCTCAGCTCCTGCACGCTGATTTTCGGGCCTTCTGGGCCCACCAGTCGGCAAACAGGCCATTTCCAGCCTCCGGAGGGCCTCAGGGGGGGTGGGGAAGACCATTTTCACCCTCCCCAGGCTCCTAGAAAGGCTCTGGAGCCTGGGGAGAGTGAAAAACGAATCTACCGGGCCCACTGTGCCATCATGTGCCAAAAGCGGGGGGAGCATGGGGGGGGGTCATGTACATGCGGGGGTGGGGGTGGGGCGCATAGAATTATGGGTGTTGGCACGCGTGCACATGACCCCCCCACTCTCCCCCCGCTTTTGGCACACAATGGCAAAAAGGTTAGCCATCACTGCCCTACAGTCATCACCTCTGCCTCATGTGGATTTTCATGTGTACAGTAAGGGAGGACTTTTGTGCGAAGCGCCTTCCACACTCTGGGCATTTGAAACGTTTCTCCCCTGAGTGTAAACCTGCATGAGTAATAAGATTAGTCTTAGTACTGAAATCTTTCCCACAGACCGGACACTCATATGGTTTCTCTCCTGTGTGTGTCCTCTGGTGTACCACCAAGTCAGAATGTCGACTGAAACTTTTCCCACATTTAGGACAGTCATATAGTTTCTCCCCTGTGTGAGTCCTCTGGTGTATCACCAGACCAGAATTCCAACTGAAACATTTCCCACACTCCAGACACTTGTATGGTTTTTCCCCAGTGTGTGTCCTTTGATGTAACACCAGGTGGTAATTCGTATTGAAAGTTTTCCCGCAAATAAGACACCTGTATGGCTTCTCCCCAGTATGCATCCTCTGGTGTACCACCAGGTAAGAACGGCAACTGAAACATTTACCACAATTTAGACATTCATATGGTTTCTCCCCTGTATGAATTCTCTGGTGTTTCACAAGATCGGAATTCTGACTGAAAGTTTTCTCACAATCCAGACACTTGTACGGTTTTTTCCCTCTGTGAGTCCTCTGGTGTTTCATAAAGTCGGAATTCCCACAGAAATTATTCCCACAATCTGAGCACTCATACACTTTGCCCCCAGCATTAGACTTCTGGTGTATTATCAATTGGGAATTCCGACT
>WNWU01000339.1:183442-203753 GCA_012654045.1 Ptyas mucosa
CAGAAGGATAATTCTAAATTATTAGTATATGTCTTCAAATTGACATCTACCGACCACATCGAAAGCTTCTCTACAGAAGGATATATCCGCTAACTTAACTTAATGGAGTCAAGCCCTTCCACTGGTTGATTGGGCTCACTGTTAGGAAATTTCTCCTTAGTTCTAAGTTGCTTCTCTCCTTGGTTAGTTTCCATCTATTGTTTCTTGTCTTGCCTTCCAGGTGCCTTGAAAAATAGAATGACCCTCTCATCTTTGTGGAAGCCCCTCAAATATTGGAAGACTGCTGTCATATTTCCCCTAGTCCTTCATTAAACTAGTTGTACCAGGGGTGAAATCCAGCAGGCTCTGATAGGTTCTGGAGAACCGGTAGCGGAAATTTTGAGTAGTTTGGAGAATTGGCAAATGCCACCTCTGGCTGGCCTCAGAGTGGAGTGGGAATGGAGATTTTGCAATATCCTTCCCCTGTCACGCCCACCAAGCCACGCCCACAGAACCGATAGTAAAAAAAAATTGGATTTCACCACTGAGATGTACCCAATGCCAGCAACTGTTCTTTATATGTTTTAGCCTCCACCCCCACTAATCATTCTTGTTGCTCTTCTCTGAACTCTTTCCAGAACTTCAACATCTTTTCTATATCATGGTGACCAAAACTGGATACAGTATTCCAACTGTGGTCTTATTAAGATTTTGTGAAGCTGTACTACCAGTAGTACTTCACATGATCTTGATGCTATCTCTGTCAAGTTCAAATGGTGCTTTTGCTGTTGCAACCCTTATCGCTTCTCAGTTTGCCAACAATTCGGGCGGGGGATGGAATGTGTACTCCAGACATCAAGAAACTGAGCTGTGAGAGCCAAGGACACTTCAGCAGGTGTTTGCCAAAGCCCAAGACTTTTCTCATAACAAGATGAAGTGACTCAATTGGACAATGTGATCTGCTCTAAGAGGGGGAGGGAGAATCCTAGATTTTAATTATGTGGATTTCTGCTGGAATTAGCTAGATCTGGTTTTGCCCACACCAATGCAGAAATGATGTACTCAATTTTTTGCAGTAAGAGATTGGATCGTCTCGACTATGCTTTGGTTGGGTTTGTCAGTCAGAACGTTGACAATCCCTCTATTAATGCAGCCTAGCCTTTCAAGATCTGATCCGATTTCTTTGCAATCAGCTTCCCCTTTGGGGTGGAGCAGACTTGTCCAGCACTGCATGCAAAAGAATGCATGCGTCTGATGTTCGTGTAAGGTTGCAAAGGCATTATTTTTTATATGTCAGCAAATTTTAACGTTTCCTTGCCATGAACATTCGTGCAAGGTGCAGCTGCAATTTGGAAGGTGTTTGCATCAGTCATCTGCAGCCATCTGTAACCTCCATTGTAGTGTTAGGTATGCAGCGACAGCTACAGTTAGTTGCTGTTAACGCTAATTCAGCCTTTACTCTCTAAATCCGTAATGGCGAACCTATGGCACGCGTGCCAGAGGTGGCACACAGCGCCTTCTCTGATGGCACACGAGCCATCACCCCAGTTCAGCTCTGCTGCATATGCACGCACACCTCCTGCCAACCTTCAGGTCTCTGCCACACATGCGAGGGGGCCATGTGCATGCGCGAGAGCACATGTGGGGGCACGCATATATGCACAGGCAGGGTGCATGCAGGGGGCACTTTTGCATGCGGGGGTGGGGCACGTGCAGGGCCTGCACGCGCATTGCATTTTGGTGGTTCAGGCGTATAAGACGCACAGACATTTTTGCCCCCTTTTAGGGGAGTGTGTCTTATAGTCCAAAAAATACAGTATATATCATTTGTAGGTTTTGTGGCATTTAAGTTATCTTTTTTATTGCAAAAGAGTTTCTTGTTGGGTACTCCTCTATTCCATTCATATCAATATCAATCTGTCCAAGGCATTATTAAAATTAATTTTTTCTACTCCACACTTAGTCCTAAGTGTGCCATAAATTATTATTGCTATTTTCAAACATTTACCCACTTTTTTTGCCATCTGGTGTTTTGTAGTATGCATGAGACATCTCCCAAGAGAAAAAAAAAAGACTTCACAGAATGATAATCAAAAGAAACACACCTTTTGCAATGAACTCTTATAGTAGACTTTCAGTCATGAAGGCTTCCAACATCTTCCTTTCAATTCTAACCCCATTCTAACCCCATTTGATTCCTCTCAAAGATCCCGAGCCTTTTGAACAATTTCAAGTATTTTCAGCTCCTAAGCATAATAAAATGTGACTTGATCACGGAGGTGCCAAAAAAAATGACAGCAAAAAAGAGAAAGGGGAGGAATACAGAATAGCAGAGTTGGAAGGGACCTTGGAGATATTCTAGTCTGACCTCCTGTACAAGCAGGAGTCCCTGTACCATTTCAGACAAGTGGCTATCCCGTCTCTTCTTAATAGCCTCCAATGATGGACGATCCACAGCTTCTGGATGCTAGCCGTTCCACTGATTAATTGTTCTCATTTGTTAGGAAATTTCTCCTTAAATCCAGGTTTTGCAGATTAACAGAGTTGGGACATTGTAGGTCGTCTAGTCCAACCTCCCCACCCAAGCAGACCCTACACCATTTTTGACAGATGGCAGTCCAGTCTCTTCTTGAAAGCTTCCGGTGATGAAGTTCCCACAACTTCTGAAGGCAAGCTGTTCCATTGATTGATTGCTCTCACTGTCAGAAAATATCTCCTTATTTCCAAGTTGAATCTCTCCTTGTTCAGTTTCCATCCATTATTCCTTGTCTGGCCTTCAGGTGCTTTGGAAAATAGCCTGACCCCCTCCTCTCTGTGGCAGCCCATCAACTATTGGAACACTGGTATCATGTCTCCCCTGGTCCTTCTCTTCACTAGACTAGCCATGCCCATATTTTTATGATCTATGATGATCGACATGCAAAAAACATCCCAAAAAACCATTTTGCAGAGTTGCACTATTTCTGCAAATTAAAATATGCAATATCTTCTGCTCGCAGCCAGATACAGGTAGTTAATTTTTATAAAAATTAACATTTTCCATTTCTTTTCTCTCCTCTCACATAACTCATACTCAATCAGGCCAGAAATTAAATAGTTAATTTCTCAGCCATACTTCTAAAAGCAGCTCAGAAATGAAATTCAAGTGTTCCCTACGGTCATCACCTTCTGCTTCATATGGATTTTCTTGTGTGCAGTAAGGGAGGAACTTTGGGTGAAGCACCGTCCACACACTGGACATTTGAAAGGTTTCTCCCCTGTGTGTAAACCTACATGATTAATAAGGTTAGTCCTAGTACTGAAACCTTTCCCACAATCCGGACACTCATATGGTTTCTCTCCTGTGTGAGTCCTCTGGTGCATCACCAGGACATGGTTCTGATTGAAACTTTTCCCACAATCTGAACATTTGTAGGGTTTCTCCCCAGTGTGTGTCCTGTGGTGTTTCACCAGGTGGGAATTCTGGCTGAAAGTTTTCCCACAAATGGGACACTCATATGGTTTCTCTCCTGTGTGTGTCCTCTGGTGTATTAGCAGGCCAGAATTCCGACTGAAACTTCTCCCACAATCTGAACACTCATACGGTTTCTCCCCTGTATGAATTCTCTGGTGCATCACCAGGGCATAATTCCGGATGAAACTTTTCCCACAATCTAGACACTCATATGGTTTTTCCCCAGTGTGAGTCCTCTGGTGTATAACCAGGTCAGAATTATGACTGAAACTTTTCCCACAATCTGGACACTCGTACGGTTTCTCTCCTGTGTGAGTCCTCTGGTGTACCACCAAGTCGGAACGGTGTCTGAAATGTTTCCCACATTCCAGACACACTGGTTTCTCCCCTGTGTGAGTTCTGTGGTGGTTCACCAGGTGGGAATTCTGACTGAACCTTTTCCCACAATCGGGACACTCATATGATTTCTCTCCTGTGTGCATCCTCTGGTATATCAGTAGGGTGGCATGCTTCCTAAAGCTTTTGTCACATTGGCAGCGCTGGGTGGGCTTTTCTTCACTGTGGGTCCTCTTGTGCATTATCAGGTAAGGTCTACAATCTGTGCTTTTTCCCACATCTGTGGGCCTTTTCTACCTATGACAGTTTTGGATGTCAAAAAGATTGCCACGGAGGGCAAACCGTCATGTAATCCAAGTGACCCATTCCTCCTCACTGATTTCCAAGTATTTCCCTCTTTTTCTGAATTTGGAAATGCTACCCTTTGACCTTTTGATGGAGTGTTTCCTTCAGTTCCACAGACTTTGTTTTTTCCAGCTCAAAACTCTCTTCCTCTTATTCTTTCTGCCTGTCATCTGCTGGGGTAGGAGAAGTTTGTGATTTTCTGGATGAAGGGGAGAAACCTTTGATGGATTTTCCTTTTTAATGCTGCTTCTGATTCTCACTTGTCCAAGGTGGTCGTCTGGACATCCTCTTCATCTAAAAGATACATATAATATAAATGGATGCACAAGATGTGAAAACAGCAAGGAAAAAGAAGCATAAATTACAATCAGAAAGCAATCACGCCAAAGTATTAGAATTAACTGTTACATTAATTATGATTCATTTCAAAGATAGAAGACTATGAGATCCAAGTTCAAATAATCGTACAATCATTAAATTCTCTGGTTAACTTGATATAGGTAGTCCTCAACTTACAACAGTTAATTTAGTGACTTCAAAGTTACAATAGCACTGAAAAAGGTGACTTATGATCACTGTTCACACTTAGGACCATAACAGCATCCCCATGCTCGTATGATCAAAATTCAGATGCTTGGCAACAGACCCATAGTTATGACGGTTGCAGTGTCCCAGGGTCATGTGATCACCTTTTGTGATTTGACAAACAAAGTCCATGGCGAAACCAAATTCACTTAACAACCATGACACTAACTTAACAACCGCAGTGATTCACTTAACAACTGTGGCAGGAAAGGTCGTAAAATGGGTCAAAGCTCACTAACAAGTGTTTCATTTAGCAACAGAAATGTTGGGCTCAATTGTAGTCATAGGTCGAGGATTACCTGTATATCATAATTTTCTACCATTGTTGTTATCAAAGATAACTGGAAATGCTGAGGATAGATTATACAGGTACAGATAGACGCAGAGAGAAATATAGATACACACATCTACAAATGTACATGTGTTGAAAATCTATGTGTATTTCAGCCTGAAAAATGTCTCAAAACATCAGTAAGCTCAAATATTTTGGTCTCATATTTGGGGAGGGAGGGCCTTCAACCTAGGAAATGGTGCCCAAAGCCTCTGCAAGATTTAAAGTGCCAGTTTTGGCCATTTAAAGTGCCAGTTTTGGTCACCAAGAAAACAACACGCTTATAAAAACCACAAGGAGACACCCTAACGTGAAAGAGACATTTAAATCTCCCAACAGAAAATAGCAGACACGGGTTTTAAAGTGAGTAGAATCCGTGCAACTGTTTTTGGGGAGGGGAAAAAAACATGTAGTAGATGGTATGTTTCAGCTTAGTTCCTTCTCTGCTTCTACACCCTGGAGGAAACCAAGCAGCCCAACTCGCTCTCAGCCTCCCCTCCAACCTGTCCTCAACTCACCTCCCAGCTGATGTCCTTGGAAGAGCAGGAAAACCATCCCCCATTCCTCCATCCTCCTATGGATCATCCAGAAGAGGAAGTTCCTCTTCTCTTCTGCTCCCTCCCACATCCTCTCTAGCAATACTCGATTGCTACAAAACCTTTCAGCTTAGTCGCTCCCCCTCCAGTTGGGTGTTATTACACAAGCAACCAGGAATGTTGCTCTTCTGTTGCCAGCTTTCTAGGCATGGGTTTTGTTGATGGCTTCGTGCATAAGGCAGGACTGGAGCTGAGCCTTTCTCAGTCTCTAACCTTGAGGTTTTCAGCACGAAACCAAAGGGGCTTTACTTACTCCCCACAAAAATCTACCCCCTCAGCTGCTCCTGCGGCTGCAATCTTTCAAGATCTAGTCCAACATCTTTGCAACCGGCTCTCCATTATTCTCCTGATAATGGATCTCTCTCTTTTTTTTTTTTTGGTCCTTAAATCCGAGCTTCTCACACTTTTATTAGGAGCCTTGGTGGCGCAGCAGACTAAAGCGCTGTTAAGTAGCACTTAGCTGCCAGCTGCCTGCAATTACTGCGAGTTCAAATCTCACCAGGCTCAAGGTTGACTCAGCCTTCCATCCTTCCGAGGTAGGTAAAATGAGGACCCAGATTGTGGGGGCAATAAGCTGACTTTGTATTAAAAAAAACCCGCTTAGGGAGGGCCGAAAGCCCTACTAAACAGGTATATACAAAAGTATGAAGGCTCTTGCTTAACGCATTGTAAGCAGCCCTCCAGAGAAGGGCAGCCTATAAATCGAACCAATAAATAAATCGAACCAATAAATTCTGAGGAAATGGAGTGTTTCTCCGATTGTAGCCTAATTGCTTCCAGCCTGGCTCTGTGGATGAGCTTCTCCGGCTATGAGATTGCCTGTTGCTTAATATTGTTTGACTTTATTAGTTATATAGTGTTCGTAGGTTTTAGAGTGTCTAATGTATATATTTGTTCTAATGTTAAGGGGTTACTTGTTGGGAATTCCACTATTCCCTTTTTAGAAGTTTCATTGTGTCTATTTTGAATGTTTGTGTAATGGGATTCAATTGCTATTCTTTTATTTCTGCTCCACACTTAATTCTTAAGGATGGCATATATTGTTATTCCTCTCCTCACACTCATTCCCATTGCCCCTCTTTCTTGCCATCTGGTATTTTGATTGTATGCATGAGACACACCACAAAAGGGGAAAAAATGGAGCCTTTACAGAATGATAATCAAAAGAAACACACTCTTTGCACTGAACTTTTGCAGTAGCCAGTCAGCCACGAATTCTTCCAACATCTTCCATTGCTCCTCTCTGTGCCAATGACCCATTTTGGTGACCCAGAGATATCAGAATATTGTAGCCACTAAGAGTTTGCATTATAGAATGGGGCTCTCAAAGATCCAGACACTTTTAAACCATTTCACGCATTTTCAGCTCCTAAGCATAATAAAATGTGACTTGATAACAGAGGTGCTAAAAAAAATGGCACCAAAAGAGAGAAGGGAATAAGAAAGGAAAAGATAATTAAATATAAATTGATTATTTTAAGGTTTAAAAACTTTGCACATATTTAAATTTGAAGCCACTTGGAGCTTGAGGCTCAGCCCAAACAAGCTTCCTGCCCTGGTTCTAATTGTTGGGTCTCCTTCTGTAAAGGGTTCATATGCTATGTGATCTATTGGAGGAAAAAAGTACTAGATAACCTGACAAAATCAAATCGATCTTTATTACGGTGAAAGATCAGCATACAATTGAAAAGTACAGAAAAGAATCATAGTCTAAAAATGGTAATTATTTTAAAATACATGGAAGAGGGAATATATATAAAACAGAAGTTTAAATGGAACTAAAAGGAAAGCTAGGGTGAGATGGAGTAGCGAACATAAAGGTTAGTTATGTGGCAGATTAAATTTATCACAATACAGAACACACAAATATGACAAGCTGGATACTGGTTAAAATTATTTTATGGCACACGTCATCCATCATCTGATAAATTTTAAATGCTGATTCACAGAACCTGGCAACTTCATCCATCCATCCATCCGTTCATTCAATTCATTGTCTGCCCATTTTACCACAGGATAATTCTTGGTGGCTTATTAAAAAGATAAAAATATGCAAAACCTATAAACACTACGAATAAAATACTATAAAAATATAAATATATAAATACTTAACAGAACTCAAATACTCAACCATACTCACGATATACAACATGATAGTTCCAGTATGATACCGGTAGAACCAAGTAGTAGTATCTAAAAGGTAGTCCTATCTAAAAGCAGCAGGGAAGTGTAGAATTCTCCTTTGTGTGCGAAGTATTTTTGCAGTACTGGTACAAACATCTCTGTAATAAAGCACAATAACAGAATAACAGAGTTGGAAGGGACCTTGGAGGTCTTCTAATCCAACCCCCTGCTCAGGCAGGAAACCCTATGCCATTTCAGACAAATGGTTGTCCAATCTCTTCTTTAAAATGTCCACTGTTGGAGCATTCACAACTTCTGGAGGCAAGAAGTTGAAGTATTCACAACTTCTGGATTCAAGCTGATTAATTGTTCTGTCAGGAAATTTCTCCTTAGATGTTAAGTTGCTTCTCTCCTTGATTACTTTCCATCCATTGCTTCTTGTCCTGCCCTCAGGTGCTTTGAAGAATAGTTTGACTCCCTCTTTTTTGTGGCAGCCCCTGAGATATTGGAACACTGCTGCCATGTTCCCCCTAGACTTTCTTTTCATTAAACTACTAGACATACCCAGTTCCAGCAACCATTCTTTTTATGTTTTAGCCTCCAGTCCCCTAATCATCTTTGTTGCTCTTCTCTGCACTCTTTCCAGAGTCTCAACATCTTTTTTACATCATTGCGACCAAAACTGGATGCAATATTCCAAGTGTGGCCTTACCAAGGCTTTATAAAAGCTATTGGAGAAGCACAGGCTCTGTTGTTTCTGGGTGGTCGAGAGTCATGGGGGCATTGTATTAGAACCTGAAATGTGTTACTGAAATGAACAAACCTTGAATTCTTTGGTACACCCAGCATCTTGGCACTGCTATCATCCACCAGCCTTCAAAAGATAACAAGAGGCACCTCCACACAAGAAAGATCACAGCAGGAGTTGGTAATAAATTTGAAGATCCTATGCCCCTTTTTCTCTATATTACAATAGCATTTGCATATCATATTCAACAACGTTTACATATGAAATTTTTGTGCTCTTCTCACTGTTCCAAACCTCCCTCAATATGCTCCCACAGAGAGGGGCTCCTCAGGGTGCTGTCGGCCAAACAATGCCGACTGGCGACACCCAGGGGGAGAGCCTTTTCTGTGGGGGCACCAGCTCTCTGGAATGAGCTGCCCCTAGAGGTTTGTACGATCCCCAACCTGTGTACCTTCCGCCGCGCCCTGAAGACCCTTCTGTTCCAACAAGCCGGGCTGGCCTAATACGAATTTTATAATGGGTGTATGTTAGATTTTAATCTGTAGGCCAAATTTTTTATATATTCGATTTTAAATTGTTTTTAAATTTTGTAAATTTATGTGGCTGTACACCGCCCTGAGTCCTTCGGGAGAAGGGCAGTATAGAAGTCCAATAAACGTAACAACATAAAACATATGTTCCCCATTCTGTGCTTCACTGTGCTGTGCTTCACCGTTCACAACCTGAACACTGAATTCACAGTTCTCCTTGCACTCAATTTTTGTGCATGTTAGGAAGAAGATGAACTCTGAATCCTCTTTACCTCTCCTCTCCCATCACCTCATATTTGAGGAGCCACAATCACTAAGGGCTCCTATCTTTTTCGTATGGAGGGAAAACAAATCATGAAAAGAACCAGAACTAAGGAGAAATTTCCTGACACTGAGAACAATTAACCAGTGGAAGGACTTGCCTTCAGAAGTTCTGGGTGCTCGATCAATGGAGGCTTTTAAGGAAAGACTGGACAGTTACTTATCTGGAATGGTAGAAGGTCTTCCGCTTCAGCAGTGGGTTGGACTAGAAGACCTCCAAGATCCCTTCCAACATTATTCTGTAATGTATTTTTTAGGCTCTGTAGCAGATTTTTGGAGCTTCCAAGAAACATGACTCCCACGGCTTTTTTTTTAAAAGGCCTGCTGGCTGTAGAATTCTTGGGCTCAAAGTGAGAAAGATACTTTTGTAGAAGGCTGAAATCCTGTCTGGGCATTTCTAGGATGTATGATGATCAATATGCAAAAAACACCTTAAAAGTATTTTTTGTAGAATTGCACCATTTCTCTACCAGTGAATATCCAGTAATTTCTGCTGATAGCCAGCAATGGGAAATTAGCCTTTATCATACTAATAATTTTCTTTTCTCCCTCATCTCCAATACTTTTGAGCACATTTGACGAACAGCTGAACAACCCTAGAAATTAAATAGTTAATTTCTCAGCCATACTTCCAAAAGCAGCTCAAAAATGAAATTCAAGCCTTCTCTACAATCTTCACCTTCTGCTTCACATGGATTTTCTTGTGTGCAGTAAGGGAGGAATTTTGTGTGAAGCACCGTCCACACTCTGGACATTTGAAAGGTTTCTCCCCAATGTGTAAACTTACATGATTTATAAGTTTAGACCTAGTACTGAAACCTTTCCCACAATCCGGACACTCATACGGTTTCTCCCCTGTGTGAGTCCTCTGGTGTATCACCAGCTCGGAATTCCGACTGAAACTTTTCCTACAATTAGGACATTCATACGGTTTCTCTCCAGTGTGAGTCCTCTGGTGTATCACCAGGGTATAATTCTGACTGAAACTTTTCCCACAATCCAAACATTCATACGGTTTTTCCCCTGTGTGAATCCTTCGATGTATAACCAGCTCAGAATTTCGAGTGAAGTTTTTCCCACATTCCAGACACTCATATGGTTTCTCCCCCGTGTGAGTCCTCTGGTGTATCACCAGGTGAGAATTCCGACGGAAACATTTCCCACAATCCAGACACTCATATGGCTTTTCCCCAGTGTGAGTCCTCTGGTGTATGACCAGATCGTAATTCTGTCTGAAACTTTTCCCACAATTTGGACACTCGTATGGTTTCTCTCCTGTATGTGTTCTCTGGTGTATCACAAGGTGGGAATTCCGACTGAAACTTTTCCCACAATCTGGACAGTCATATGGTTTCTCCCTGGTATGAATCCTCTGGTGTATCACCAGGTGGGAATTGTGACTGAAGGTTTTGCCACATTCCTGACACTCATACAGTTTCTCTCTTATGTGTCTCCTTTGATGTACAACAAGGTTTGAATTTTGAATGAAACATTTCTCACAATCTGGAATCTTATATAGTGCCTCCCGAGTGTGAGACCTCTGATGTTTCACCAGGTGGGAATCCCGAGTGAAACTTTTCCCACAAACTGGACATTTGTACAGTTTTTCTTCAGTGTGAATCCTCTGGTGTATCACAACGTCAGAATTCTGACTGAATTTTTTCCTACAATCTGGACCCTCAGGTGGTTTATCCTCAGTGTGAGACATCTGGTGGCTCTCCAAGTGGCAATTCTGACTGACTATTTTACCACACTCCTCACTCTCACGTGATTTCTCTCCTATGTGTGTTCTCTGATGTAACACCAGATCGGAATTGTGACTGAAACTTTTCTCAGAATTGGGACATTCATACACTTTCTCCCCAGTGTGAGTCCTCTTGTGTATCACTAGGTTTGAACTGTGACTGAAACTTTTTTCACAGTGGGGGCACTTATATGGTTTCTCTCCTGTGTGAGTCCTCTGATGTACCACCAGGTCGGAATTGTGACTGAAACTTTTCCCACAATCTGGGCACTCATATGGTTTCTCCCCTGTGTGTGTCCTGTGGTGTATCACCAGGTGAGAATTCTGACTGAAACTTTTCCCACAATCCAAACATTCATATGGTTTTTCCCCAGTGTGAATCCTTTGGTGTATCACCAGGGCATAATTCTGACTGAAACTTTTCCCACAATCTGGACACTCATATGGTTTCTCTCCAGTGTGAGTCCTCTTGTGTATCACCAGGTTGGAACTGTGACTGAAACCTTTGCCACAGTCCGTACACTCATACGGTTTCTCTCCTGTATGTGTCCTCTGATGTACCACCAGGTCGGAATTGTGACTGAAACTTTTCCCACAATCCGGACACTCATATGGTTTCTCCCCAGTATGAGTCCTATGGTGGCTCACCAGATGGGAATTCTGACTGAATCTTTTCCCACAGTTCAGACACTCATATGGTTTCTCCCCTGTGTGGGTCCTCTTGTGTATCCTTAGGGTGGCCTGCTTCCTAAAGATTTTGCCACAGTGATGGCACTGGGCGGACTTTTCTCCAGGTTTGATCATCTCATGCATAATCAGCTATGATTTCAAATTTTTGCAGGGGTGTTTCCATCACTTACATTTTTGGATTCTCAAGGTCCAAAATATTTGTGATCCCTTCTTCGATGGTGCTTTGATTCAAGCTACTCTTTCTTCCTTCACATGATGAGGCTCGCATTACTGTCTGCCCTCTGTACTTATCCAAGTGACCCCTTCGATCCTGGATTTCCAGATTATTTTGAATTTGGAAATGATCTTGACCTTGACCTTTCATGGAGTATTTCAGTGAGTTCAATTATTTCCCGCTCAAAATTCTCTTTCGGTTATCCTCTCTTTTGTCTCTCACCTGCCTTGGGAAGGAGAAGAATTTTGTGGTTTTCTGGAGGAAGTGGAAAAAACACTGCTGGCCAGATTTTTTTCTCCCCCTTTTTAATGTTGCTTCTGATTCTCACATGCTCAGGATGGTCTTCTGGACATCCTCTTCATCTAAAAGATTCACAAAAAGTGGTGAGTTTAATTATTGTATATAAAAGGCTGCACAAGATGCGAAAACAGCAAGAAAAATTCCTACATTACAATGAAAAAACAAATGCCAAAAATCAAAGGTTAACCTCTAACATTAATAATCTTTCATTTGACCCATAGAAAACTTGTGCGAACCAGGTTTAAATATCCACGGAAGCATGAAATTCTCTTCTGGTTCTGCATAATTCAGAAATCCTTTCAGTCTGTTATCATCCCAAGAGTTTCCAAATTCTGTCTGGCCCTTTGATGACTTCAACTCCCAGAACTTTGGCTGGCTCAGGAATTCTGAGAGTTGAAGTCCACAAGTCATAAAAAGGTCATAGTTCCCCACCTCTGTTTTATATAGATAGATACTAATATATGCATACAGAGAGATAAACAGATATACACACATCTACAAGTGTGGGTAAGTTGGAAATCCAGTTCAGCCTGAAAATTGTCCCAGAAGTGGGTATTTTTTGATGAAATTTATCGAGAGGAGAGGCTTCAAGAAATGAAATCATGCCCAATGTGTCTGCAAAATTTAAAGCAGCAGTTTTGTCCATAAAATGCCCCAGTTTCCAAGGAAACAAGATGTACAGAAAAATCACAAGGAGTGAACCCTAACATGAAGACGTTTTAAATTTCCCAACCAGCTGAAAATTGCAGGCACCAGTTTTAAATTTGCAGCACGACTAGGAGAATAAAAATTGGGGAGGGAAGGTATATGTAGCAGCCAAATATGTTTCAGCCTCGTTGCTTCTCCACTGTGGAGCAAACTACACAGCCCTACTTGCTCTCTGATCTTTCCTCAGTTCATTTTGCAGCTGCTGCATGGATTCTAGAAAGAGAATAAGGCACACGACATGGCGCACCCTGCCATACATCAAAAACATTTCAGAAGCTGTAGAACGCAGCTTCCAGGATCTGCAAGTGGGCATCGCACACCGCTCGCCCAGAGGCTACATTGTAAAGATTGCTTGGAGGTGAGAGATACTTCTAATGTAATCTACTGAATCCCCTGCATGGATTGGCCCTGTGACTATGTAGGACAGATGGAGAGGAAGCTAACCACCAGACTGCAAGAACACAAGTGAGCAGTCAGAAGAGGAGACCCAAACTCATTGGTAACCTCATACTGAAATGAACAAGGACACAGATTCAGTTTTGCTGTTACTAAGATTGTTGGCTGAACAGGCACAAAAACAGCCAGGGAAGTGATTGAAGCCTGAGAAAAGACCCCTTGTCAGTCAACAGGAGTGCTAATTTACCATCAGGCCAGTGGTGAAATCTAAATTTGTTACTACCAGTTCTGTGGGCGTGGCTTGATGGGGGGTAATGTGACTGGGTGGGTGTGGCCAATTTTGTTTTTTTTACTTTTAAAATCATTTTTTTCTACAACCTCTTCAGTAAAATGCTTTTAAAAGGCTCTGACAATCCCAGCTGAGTTGCCTGATCGGCAGAGGCTTTTTTTCTTTTAAATGCCTCTGATGATCCAAGCTGAGATTTTTAATCAGGCAACTCAGCTTGGATCGTCAGAGACATTTTTTAAAAAAAGGATTTTTTTCTTTTAAAAGCCTTTGACATCCCAGCTGAGCCACACGATCATCAGAGGCTATTTTTTTTTATTTTTAAAAGCATTTTTCCAGCTGACGAGGTTGTAGAAAAAATGCTTTTAAAAGTAAAAAAAAAAAGCCTCTGATGATTGTGCGGCTCAGCTGGGCATGGGGGAGGCAAGGATTTTTGCTATTGGTTCTCCGAACCACCCGCCTCCATCACTACCGGATCGGGCGATCCAGTCCAAACCAGGAGCATTTCACCCCTGCATCAGCCTATCAAGTACTTAGAAGGAGAGAGCTGGACAACACAAGCAAGGGACAGCTAATGACTCAAAAGCCAGTATCAACACACCCCAATCAACATCTAAAAGGCTACTTGCAACACGCATTACAAATACCACATACAGAACAGCATACACTCTGCTAGAGAGAAGTTCTGGTGGTCCTGGTGCCCGACCCAGATTGGATCTTGCAGAACAAGAGCTGCCCTCCATAATCCCCTAATTGAAACTTCCTATGTCCTTCTCCTCTCTTCCGCGTCCTCTCTAGCAACCCAAGAATACTCAATGGTTTCAACACCTTTTAGCTATACCTCAGAAGCTGCTACTGTACTGATGCGTTTCTAAGTGTTCCTGATTGATAAGAGCACCATCTAGCAACATTTTATTTATTAAATTTCTATGCCACCAATCTCTCTGATAAGGTGATCCTGGACATCTTACAGTTCATAAAAAGATAAATGGGAAAGCAGTTAAAAATTTGAAACCATGCAAATTACAACAAGGCTGAAAAATACACTTGTCCAATCTGAGGTGCTGAAAAGTTTTTGATTAGGTCCAACCAAGTCATTTTCAATTCCTGGTGATGACATTGATAGATTTTTTTCTCCAGGACAATCTATCCAAAACCTATTCTTTTGGGTGTCCCAAGAGTGAATCCATCCCTAATGGAATTAAGGAATTGCAAGAAATGAGACCTAAACTGATGGAAAGCATCCTTGGGGAAAAATGATGTGCAAACAGGCAAGATTAAATGCATCTCCCTTGGGGATCAGTAAAGATTGCTGCAGTCACTTACTCATCTTGGGGGTGAAGATAATTCAATAGCTTTGCAACTGAGAGAAACATGAAGAGTGAAGTCTATGGAGATTCTCAATCATCCAGTCATGGTTGTCCTAAAGATGCTCCCCCCCCCCCCAGAGGCAACTGGATTTTTTTGTTTTTCTTTGAAGACGTTTTGCTTCTCATCCAAGAAGCTTCTTCAGTTCATCCCTTGTTCAGATCATCCAGAAGCAGCAGCAGCTTCTTCTTGAATGAGAAGTGAAACAAGAAAAACAAGAAAATCCCATTGGAATTTTATAAGATTAACCAGTGTGTTAAAATATATTGTGAATTCGAACTTTTAAGGATTAGAAATTGTGGGGATTTTATAGTCATACTCTTCTCTCCTAATAATTTTTATTCTTTATTTCTAGTCTCAAGCCATTTATACCATTTATTCCATATTCTATAATAGTCTATCTCTTCTTTTTCTTTAATTTCTTTTGTTATATTTTATATGACTATAAAATATGTATATAACAAATGTATGGAGTGAAATAAAAATGTATATAACAAGAATGTAGAAATGTATAATATTAAAGATATAAGTAAAATATATAGATCTTTATAGGGGGGAAGGAAAAGGGGGAAAAAAGGACAATGGGGAGGGGGAGAGAGGAATGAAATGAACTCACAGGGGGAAAAAGACAAAATAACAGAAGGAAGACCATAATGAAACGATGCTTAAAAATGATAAGTTATTTATATGTTGTATGTTATGTGAATGTCATATATGTGTTATAATAAAATTACAAATTTTTACCAAAAAAAAAAAGAAATTGTGGGGATTTTAAGATATAATCCCGGGATTGATTAAATTTTAATATTTGGTTTTATTAGTAGTTGTAGACATTTGGGATATCGAAATTATGGTGGAATGAGTAATTTTTAAATATTAAATATTAGTAGGGGATAACAAATTAATGATGCAAAGAAATGTTATTTAGGTTTAAATGTACTAATGGAAAAAAACAATAAAGAATTATAAAGAGAGAATGGTGAAGTTAGAAGATTATGATTATGTATACTTATTAACTGACAGCAAACCGCACTCCCTACGAACACTGATGATGTTACCTAATTGGGTAATGAAACATCGGCAAACAAGCTGAGAGCACCAAGGACCCCTTATGAAAGAGCAGACTAAAGTGCTGTTAACTAGCACCGGCTGCCTGCAATTACTGCAAGTTCGAATCTCACCAGGCTCAAGGTTGACTCAGCCTTCCATCCTTCCGAGATAGGTAAAATGAGGACCCGGATTGTGGGGGCAATAAGATGACTTTGTATAAAAAAGAACACCGCTTGGGGGGGCCGAAAGCCCTACTAAGCAGGTATATACAAAAGTATGAAGGCTATTGCTATAATGCATTGTAAGCCACCCTGAGTCTCCGGAGAAGGGCGGCATATAAATTGAATCAATCAATCAATCAATGATTTATCAATCAATCCTACTCAGGCAGCATTTAACATCCAGCTGCCTGCAATTACTGCGAGTTCTAATGTCACCAGGCTCAAGGTTGACTCAGCCTTCCATCCTTTCTAAGGTGGGTAAAATGAGGACCCGGTTTGTGGGGGCAATAAGCTGACTTTGTATAAATATACAAAAGTATGAAGGCTATTGCTTAACGCATTGTAAGCTGCCCTGAGTCTCCGGAGAAGGGCGGCATATAAATATAAATAAAAATAATAACTAACTAACTAACTAACTAACTACGGTTCCGTCTGGTTTCAGATCTCCCTGAGTCCTCTTCCTCCCCCTCCAGATACTAGGATGCTGATCCTCCCCAGCAGCGACAGGGGAACATGGGCACGGTGGTGTCCCCAACCTTCCGGAAAATACCAGGAGGCCACAGGCTGGCAGCTCGGCTGCACCAAGATGTTGGGCTTCGGAGAAGGAGGGGGCTTGCTTGAAGGATTTTAAGGGAGTCGGAAGCAGAAGCAGCAACCAAGGAGGATAAGCAGCGGCGCGGCAGCTTGCAGGGAGCAGAAAACCTTGCAAGCAAAAAAACAACAACCGGGGACTCCGAAAGGGAGAGGGTGCAGCTGGCAAAAGCCCATCTCCTCTCTCCCTCCCTCCCCCAAGGAATCCCTCCTTGCCTTTCTCCACCAGGGGATTCCCCCACCTCCTCCTCCACCTGACTGAGCCCCCTCCCTCGCTCGGGGTCCACCTGCCCTCTTGCCAGCGCCCTTGCTCACCTGGCGCCCCTCCCCGCGAGGGGATCTCCGCAGTCCTGGCGTAGCAGAGACTAGGAAGAGGGGAGGGGGGGAGGGGAGGGGAGGGGCAGGAAACTGGGATCCCAGACCCCCCTTTCTCCCTTTTTCCTGCCTCCTGTCTAGGCGGCAAAGGAAAAAGCTCTCTGCGTTTAACTCCTTCGCTGAAGCCCGGGCGGGCAGGGGGAGGGACCGAGCAATGCCAAAATCCCCCAGCCCGGCCCTGCTACAGAGGATTCCTCGCTCGCGTCACGGTCCTAGAGGGAAAAGCCGAAGGCTCAAAGCAAGCAACGAGACCGAAAGGGAAAGTTGCGTGTGCACATCTGCATCTTCGGGCGGGAATTAGGAATTCAAAGCTATTGAATATAGAATGGGATAGGGTAGAATAGGGATGGGGATAGGAATAGGAATAGGAATGGAACAGGGATAGGAATGAATAGAAATAGAATAAAATAGGAATAGAAATAGGAATAGAATAGAACAGAAATAAGAATAGGAATGAATAGAAATAGAAATTAGAATAGAATAGAATAGAATAGAATAGAATAGAATAGAATAGAATAGAATAGAAATAATAGGATAGGAATAGGAATAGAATAGTATAGGAATAGAAATAGAACAGAAATAAGAATAGGAATGAATAGAAATAGAAATAGAATAGAATAGGAATAGAATAGAATAGGAATGGATAGGAATAGAACAGAAATACGAATAGGAATGAATAAAAATAGAATAAAATTGAATAGAATAGAACAGTAATAAGAATAGAAATGAATAGAAATAGAATAGGAATAGGAGTAATAGGATAGGATAGGAATAGGAATAGGAATAGGAATAGGAATAGAAATAGAATAAAATAGAAAAGAATAGGAATAGAATAGAACAGAAATAAGAATAGGAATGAATAGAAACAGAATAGAAATAGTATAAAATAGGAATAAAAATAGAAATAGAACAGAAATAAGAATAGAATAGGAATAGAATAGAATAGGAATGGATAGGAATAGAACAGAAGTAAGAATAGGAATGAATAGAAATAGAAGAATAGAATAGGAACAGAATAGGTGAGACTGTCCCACAGACATGGTAGAACTACAATAGCTATCATCTTTCAACCCTGGCTTTATTGCTGGAATGCTGGGATTCTCTCAATATCTATACAGTATGTCAGGACAAACCTGGGAGCAGCTTTTCTGCCTTAGAAAGAGGAAGTGACTGTCTGCATACAGTAAAAGAAAATGATGAACTTTCCAAAGAAACATTTCATGCAGACGATATTATGCACATGCACAGAAAAGTGTACAAAACGCCACCATAATTGTCCGACACATTCTTTTTCTTAAAGTAAAAGCAAATTTAATGTAGTAAAACGTATGCAAAACAAACAAAAAATGAACAGAGAAACAAAGAATTGGAATTTTTTTGTCTTCTGCCCTTCCTTCTAACAAGTAATTGTCATTATACATTCATATTCCTTGCAGACAGCTGGTAATCTGCATCCTTTTAGAAAGTCGAGAGAAGCACTTGGAGGTTTACCTCAGGCTCACCTGAGTAGGTGAAAAGCATCTTTGGGACAACCATAACCTGGATGACTGAGAATCTCTACAGACGTTTAGCTATACAATTTGGGATGAACACCCTTTGAATGGCATGGGAGAAGGAATGGATTTCCAGGAAAAAAAATTGCAAACTACAAGGAAGAATTGGCACTACTCAGGTGACCCTGAGGACACAGATAAACCTCCAAGTGCTTCAAGGACCTTTTAAAAGGATGCAAATGACCAGCTGTCTACAAGGAATATAAATCCTTCCATTCCCCATTATCCTGAGAGCTGAAGAAGCTTCTTGGAGCAGAAACGAAACGTCTTCAAAAGAAAAAACAAGTTGCCTCCTGAAAAAAAACACCTTTGGGATCACTCTTTACTAGTAAGGATTTTCTGGAACAATTTAAATAGAGCCCTGAGAGTGAACTGAAAGAATTTCCAATGAGTTGGGAAGAGAGCTTTGCATTACCTTGCCCAAAATGTTTATATAGCAATGTTGACACTACCTTTTTTTCCTTGTCAAAAGCGATTCATGGATCTTATGAATGCATTTTAGATATTTACGACTGTATTTTTTTCCCTCACATCTTGACCACGAAGGTGGGATGTAACAAAAATGTCAGCGCGTGGGTGCCGTGATCAAAGCTAAAAGGCGTTTTCACCTCAGCTCAATATTCCTGTAGCATTTAGACATCATGTTCAACTGCCTTTACACACAAGATTTCACATTGCTTTTATCACTGCCCCAAACCTTCTCTCACATCTTACAGGGTGCACCCATGTAACACCTCTCCTGCGCGAGCTGCACTGGCTCCCGGTGGTCTTCCGGGTGCGATTCAAGGTGTTGGTCACCACCTTTAAAGCGCTCCATGGCTTAGGACCAGGGTATATACGAGATTGCCTTCTGCCACCGATAGCCTCCCACCGGCCAATACGCTCCCACAGAGAGGGGCTCCTCAGAGTGCCGTCGGCCAAACAATGTCAACTGGCGACACCCAGGGGGAGAGCCTTCTCTGTGGGGGCACCAGCCCTCTGGAATGAACTGCCCCTAGAGGTTTGTATGATCCCCAACCTGCGTACCTTTCGCCGCGCCCTCAAGACTCTTTTGTTCCAACAAGCCGGGCTGGCTTAATATGAATTTTAAATTGGGTGTTTGTTAGTTTTTAATTTTGTGGGCCAAATTTTTATATATTCGCTTTTAAATTGTTTTTAAATTTTGTGAGTTTATATGTATTTTAATATGGCTGTACACTGCCCTGAGTCCTTTGGGAGAAAGGCGGTATAGAAGTTCAATAAAATCTAAATCTAAATCATATATTTTCCATTATGTGCTTCATCCTTGCCACAAATGCTACATGGATTCTGCTTGAACCAATGTTTTGGAAAAAGATGAATACTGAACCCTCTTTACCTCTTTTCTATCACTTTCTTCATATTTACAATCCACAGTTTCTACGTAAACGTGAATGCTCATTGTGGCTAAATGAGTGGATTTTCCCGGCATCCATGAATAAGGCTGG
>WNWU01000339.1:206324-231520 GCA_012654045.1 Ptyas mucosa
AGAACAGAACAGAACAGAACAGAACAGAACAGAACAGAACAGAACAGAACAGGATTTTTCCAGAGGAAAAATGGCAGGCCACAGAAACAAGGAGCACCACTCAGGTGACCCTGAGGACACAGATAAACCTCCAAGTGGCCTCAATGACCCTCAAAATGGATGCAAATGACGAGTTGTCTGCAAGGAGTATAAATCCTTCCATCCCCCACTATCCTGTCAGACCTGAAGAAGCTTCTTGGATGAGAAGCGAAACGTCTTCAAAAGAAAAAAAAACAAGGAAGTCCGGTTGTCTCCTGAAAAAACACCTTTAGGACAACCATGACCTGGATGACTGAGAATCTCTACAGACTTGAAGCCCTTAAACCACCGAGCTTCTTGTGAAAAGAAAAGAAAAAATAGCTGACAGACCTGATTGTTCAATCATGTTTCTCTTTAGCTGTCGTAGATTACGGGGAGAAAAAAAAACCAAACTATTTTCAGTATAGAACATAGAATAACTTAATTGGAAGGGACCTTGGAGGTCATCTAGTCCAACCCCCTGCTTGAGCAGGAGTTTGTAACATTTCAGACAAATGGCTGTCCAGTCTGTTCTTGAAAGCCTCCAGTGATGGGGGCACCCACAATGCCAAATGTTATCTTCTTCTGTAAATTCCCTTGCACAAAAGTCTCCTCTAGGCGAAAGTGAGAGACATAATAGCAGGGAGCAGAAAAAAAGGGTTTAGAAAGAGGGTGGGGTTGTTTAAATTTGGTAAAAGAAACTAATAAACTTTTCAAATAAACATTTTAAATGGTTGTTTTAAAAAAATGTAGAGTTAGAATTAGGGTTAGTTCTTCCTTTCCATTCCCTCTGTCCTAATATCCCATTTTATTCCCCAAAGACATCAGAATACTGTAGTCACTAAGAGTTTGCATTACGGTATGGTCCTCTCAAAGATCCAGAGGCTTTTGAACCATTTCAAGGTTTTTCATCTCCTAATCATAATAAAATCTGATGTGATAATGGGTGCACCCCCCCAAAAAAAAATGGCACCAAGAGAGAGAAAAGTAGAGAAAATTAAATATAATTTGATTTTTTAAAAAACTTTGTACATTTAAATTTGAAGCCACCTGGAGTTTCAAAAAAGCCTCTTGGTTCCTCCTCATCCCTGGCCTGGTGCTAGTTGTTGGATATCTTTCTGCAAAGAATTCATATGCAATGTGATCTATTGGAGATGTTCTGCCCCAGCTACGGATCCCAAAGAACACAGAACACATGAAGTTTGTACAAAACTTAATTTACTAAACTAACTCACGTCTTTTTCAAAACAAAGGCTGTTAATAAGCTTTCTTAACAGCCTACAAGAAACCAAAGATAAAGTAATCACAATCTTACAAAGGTTGGCAGAAAGCCCAGAAGCCATGTGCAGAGAATCCGGACGCGAAGTAGTGAACTAAAGTTGTTCCCTACAACTTGCTTCAGTCGGCGTTCCTCCTTAAATAGGCTAAAGGAGTGGCCAACTAGCCCCAAGCCTTACTCTCGAGGAGACCTCTTCCTGAGAAGCCACTCCTGCCTTTTGGCAGCTCTGCGCGCCCGTGCATCGAGAAGAGGCTCCTCCTCTTCATTTCAAGGAGCTTCTGGAGGTTCTGAAGGCTCTGGCACCACATCTTCTCCAACCTCCTCATTGTCTGACTCGGGTGCCAGCTGCACAGGCTGCTGGCGCAACACCACACCAGCCTCCTCGCTGTCAGAATCAGCTCCAATCCGCACAGGCCACTGACGGGCCACAACAGGAGACAAAAAAGTACTGGTGAAATCAAATGAAATCTTTATTATGCCGAATGACCAGCAAAAGGATTGTGAGGTACATTTAATTTAAAAATAATAATCTAAATAATTGTTAAAATAAAGATTATTATAGAAAATTAAAAGATATAAAAGAGAACGCATATATAAAAACAGACGCTGAAATGGAATCTAAAAGGACTAGGAACACGAGATGGGTTTAGGGAGCATAAAGGTTAGTATGTGGCAGATTAAATCTATCACTGCCCATAATTTAGTATGACAAGCTGGATGCTTATTAAGACTAATTTATGGCCACAAAATGCAGCTTCAGGAGGACTAGCTTCCCAAACCTTCCCCTTCCTTAATGTCCCTCAGAAAGCCACAATTTTGACTGCAGCTGTCTAGCCCTTTAAACCCTAGCTGGATTTTACACGTAGTCTGATAAGACAGCAGTCTGACAGACAGCTTTAAGCTTGCAAAGACCAAGCATTCTTTATTTTCTGGCACAACTTTTAGCTATTTGCTGGGGGGGGGGGTTAATCTCAGGGGGGAAAGGCCGCAGAAAGATGTTCTCTCTTTGGAGTAATTCTTAGACTCTCCCTAATCCAGGTGAGTCATACAAACTTATCAGACTACGTCCCTTCAGTTAATAGTTGAAGAGCTACAGCCCAGGGAAAAACCTTTCAGGGATCCCTCCCAGGGCATGTATTCGGTTAGTTATCTTTTCACCAGAAGTAAAAAAAGTCTCTTTGCTGGCTTCATTCTTCCACTCTTCAGCCTGGAGTCAAAGTAAGGTTTTTAAAAAAGGATATTGGTTAGAGCAGGGGTCTCCAACCTTGGTAACGTTAAGCCTGGGGGCTTTGCTGGCTGGGGAATTCTGGGAGTTGAAGTCCCCCAGGCTTAACGTTACCAAGGTTGGAGACCCTTGGGTTAGAGGGCAGAGGGAGAATTTAGTTTTAGCACCTAATTGGCGCAGGGTGAAGGAAGATCAACAAGCCCATCTTTCCCAGTTTTTTTTTCTTTTGTTTTTTTCACTGAAGAAATTTTTTTTTCTTTAAGAGAATTAGGAAAGGCAGGCAGAGATTCCTTCCCCACCGATTCTCGCTGGCAGGACAGCTGGCCCAGTATCCTGGGGTGGGAAAGGCCTGAGGCTGGTGGGCTGATGCTTCCATTAGGCCTCCCTAGATCTCCCACACGTCTAACTACAGATCAGAAATGAAATTCAAGACTTTTCTAGACTCACCACTTTCTGCCTCATATGGATTTTCTTGTGTGCAGTGAGAGAAGAATTCTGTGTGAAGCTACGTCCGCACTCTGAGCATTTGAAAGGTTTCTCCCCAATGTGTAAAGCTACATGAATTACAAGTTTAGACTTAGTAGTGAAACCTTTCCCACAATCAGGACACTCATACGGTTTCTCTCCTGTGTGAGTTCTTTGGTGTATCACCAAGTGGGAATTCCGACTGAACGTTTTCCCACACTCCTGACACTCATATGGTTTCTCTCCTGTGTGAGACCTCTGATGTATCAGCAGGTGAGAATTCCGACTGAAAGTTTTCCCACACTCCTGGCACTCATATGGTTTCTCTCCTGTGTGAATACTCTGGTGCACCACCAGGTGGGAATTGTTACTGAAACTTTTCCCACAATCTGGACACTCATATGGTTTCTCTCCTGTGTGTCGTCTCTGGTGGTATACCAAAAGGCAATTCTGACTGAAACTTTCCCCACAATCCTGGCACTCATATGGTTTCTTCTCAGAGTGAGTCCTCTGATGGACCACCAGGTGTGAATTAAGACGGAAACTTTTCCCACAATCCATACATTCGTACGGTTTCTCCCCTGTGTGAGTCCTTTGGTGTATCACCAAGGAGTAATTCCGAATGAAACTTTTCCCACAATATAGACATTCATATGGTTTCTCCCCTGTGTGAGTTCTCTCATGTATAACCAGGTAACAACTCTGACTGAAAGTTTTCCCACAATCTGGACACTCATACGGTTTCTCCCCAGTGTGAGTCCTCCTGTGTGACACCAAGCTGGAACTCTGACTGAAACTTTTCCCGCAGTCTGGGCATTCATATGGTTTCTCTCCTGTGTGCGTCCTCTGGTGTCTCACCAGTTCAGAACTGTGAATGAAACTTTTCCCACAATCAGGACATTCATACGGTTTCTCCCCAGTGTGAGTCCTGTGGTGTATCACCAGGTAGGAATTCCGACTAAAACTTTTCCCACAATCCGGACACTCATTCGATTTCTCCCCAGTGTGAATCCTCTGGTGTGCTGCCAGGTTGGAACTGTAACTGAAACGTTTCCCACAATATGGACATTCATACGGTTTCTCTCCTGTGTGTGTCCTCTGGTGTACCACCAGATGGGAATTCTGACTGAAATTTTTCCCACAGTCCAAACATTCATAGAGATTCTCTCCTGTGTGTGTCCTCCGGTGAATTACTAATTGGGAATTCCGACTGAAACTTTTTCCACAATCCATACATTGATGTGGTTTCTCCCCTGTGTGAGTCCTCTTGTGTGCCACCAGGTGTGAATTAGTACGGAACCTTTTCCCGCAATCTGGACACTCATAAGGTTTCTCCCCTGTGTGAGTCCTCTGGTGTTTCACCAGGTGGGAATTGTACGTAAAATGTTTCCCACAGTCCATACATTCGTATGGTTTCCCACCTGTGTGTGTCTTGTGGTGTATCAGTAGGGGTGTGTCCTTCCGAAATCTCTTATCGCATTGAGAGCACTGGTATGGATTCCCATCATTGTAGGCCCTTTTATCCTCAAAAGGATGAGAGCTATAGTAAAATATCTTTCCACACTCAGAACATTCATTCGGGTTTTCTCCGGTGTGCATCCCTTCAGGTGTAATCAGTTGTGATCTGCAATCTATGCTTTTCTCATGATATGTAGATCTGCAGGGATTTTCCACCACTAATATTCCTGGATTTTGAAGGTCAAAAATACTTTGAATCTTTTCTTGCATGGTGCTTTGATTCAAACTACTCTTTCGTTCTTCATAGGGCAAAGCTTGCATGACTGCCTGCCCTATGTGGGTATCTATATGGCAGCTTCCTCCCCACTGATTCCCAGATATTTCCATCTTTTTTTCCTGAATTTGTATATGAACTCACCCTTGACCTTTTCGTGGGGTGCTTTGTTGAGTTTTATTTTTTCCTGATGAAGAAGGTAATAGATTTTGATTGCTGGCTGGATTTGCTTTCCCCTTTAATGCTCTTTGTGATTCTCACTTGTCCAGAATGTTGTTCTTGGCATCCTCTTCATCTAAAAGATTCATAAAAAAGGGATTAGTGTAATGATTGAATAAAGAATTGGTGCACGACAAATGAAAACCCTAAAGGAAAAAAGCATACATTGCAATCAAAAAGCTATCTAGGAATCACTGGATTTGTCCTTTGTACAATCAGTACTGGCAAGACTGTGGAAGTGTTTTTTCCCATTGATTGGTGAGTGGCCGACTGGAAGGCAGAGGAATCTCTTTTGTGATGCTGTGGGGCAATTAACTTAGATTTCCTCATTTCTTAAACACGTTTCTTTTGATACTCATTTGTTATTTAAGAGGCTCTCTTTTGATTTTAATATTTCTGGACTTGAATTTGCCACAAGGCTGGCTCTGTAAGGAAGCTGATCCTCTAACATGCTAGGTGCCTCTCTAGGAAACTGCAAAAGCAGAAAGTTATGTCGGATGCTTCTGAGCCCTGAAGCACACTAAATCCTGCAAGTCCCTAGCTGGGAAGGCAACTAGAGGTTTGCAAGATACAGCCTGATCTCCCCTTGCTCTTTGGAGGTTGCAAACTTTAACCAGCCAGATTAGTTAATTTAGTCTCTAGTGTACATCACTAGAGACTAAACTGATCTTAAACCTATTATCGGCAGCTAGGCTGTTGGTTGCGCAAAATTGGAAGAAGGACACTTTGCCTACTATTGAAGAGTGGATACTGAAAGTAGCGAATTTAGCGGAAATGGCGAAAATATCAGCTTACTTGAAGGACTATACACAAGAAAGATATATATCGGAATGGAGAAGATGGATTGATTATATTCAGAATAAGTATCAGACAAGAAAATATCAAATAGCTTATGAATGAATGTTAGCTTATAGATGCATTATGTTATTGATAGTGGAGTTAAAGTTCTAGGGGGAAATATGTTTACTAGTTTAAGGATAGTTATGTTTGACTAAAGATGCCAAAGCTATACCCTGTATTTTGCTCTGGGAAGTCGGGGGGGGGGGGAGATTTGTTTGTTTGTAAAAATATTTTAAAACTTTTCAATAAAAAAAATAAATAAATGCATGGCACAATGTAGGAGAACTAACCCATCAGAACTAGATTCAGTTGTCCATCTGTATTTAAAAGACCCAGGCTATTCTTTTGAAGATAGCAAAGTCCACATTTTGGACAGAGAAGACTGCTTCAAAGACGGGTCAAAGAGGCCATCTATGTCAAAATCGATCAGTCCTCTCTCAACAGAGGGGGAGGGGTACGACATAATCTATCTCCAGTCTACAACACAGTCCTTTCAACAGTTCCAAGAAGGCTCCACACCCATTTGCACTATTCAGGTGACCCTGAGGACACAGATAAACCCCCAGGTGGCTTTAATAACCAGCCGTCTTGCAAGGAGTATGAATCCTTCCATTCCCCACCATCCAGTCAAAACTGAAGAAACTTCCTGGATGAGAAGCAAAACCTCTTCAAAGAAAAACCAGAAAGTCCAGTTGCCTTTTGAAAAAGCACCTTTGGGACAACCATGACCTGGATGACTGAGAATCTCCATAGCACAAATGCAATCCTAAACTGCATTAACAGAGAGATAGCATCACATGAAATGATAGTACTGCTTTATAGAGCTTTGATAAGACCACGCTTAGAATACTGCACCGAGTTTTGATACAAAAAGAATGTTGAGACTCTAGAAAGAGTACAAAGAGAAACAATGATTATTAGGGGGCTAGAGGCTAAAGTAAGATGAACGGTTGCAGGAACTGGGCATGTCTAATCTAATGGACAGAAGGACTAGGGGTGACATGACAGAAGTGTTCCAATATCTGAAAGAACATTGGAAAATATTGCCACAAAGGACCATTCTCCAAAGTACCTGAAAGGGGGACAAGAATTAATGGATAGAAAGTAATCAAGGAGAGATGTAATCTAGAAATAAGGAGCGATTTCTTGACAGTGGGAACAATTTATCAGTGGACCAGCTTGCTTCCAAAAGTCGTGGGTGCTTCATCACTGGAGGTTTCTAAGACGACAATGGACAACCATTTGTCTGAAATGATATAGGGCTTCCTGCCTGAGCAGAAGGTGGGATTAGAAGACTTCCAAGGTCCCTTCCAACCCTAGTGTTTTGTTAATGGGCAAGGTATATATGGGGCCTTGCCATAGAAATTGTGACCAAAAGGATTAAATCTATTATTGCTTTTTATGTTGCACATGATGATAAAGAATTTTCTCTTTTTCAACTTTCTCCATTTTCATATTTGGATTGATTGACTGACTGACTGACTGACTGATTTATTTATTTATTAGTTCGATTTATATGCCACCCTTCTCGGGAGACTCAGGGCAGCTTACAATGCGTTAAGCAATAGCCTTCATATGTTTGTATATACCTGCTTAGTAGGGCTTTGCCCCCCCCCCAGCGGTGTTCTTTTTTATACAAAGTCAGCTTATTGCCCCCACAATCCGGGTCCTCATTTTACCTACCTCGGAAGGATGGAAGGCTGAGTCAACCTTGAGCCTGGTGAGATTCGAACTTGCAGTAATTGCAGGCAGCTGGTGCTATTTAACAGCACTTTAGTCTGCTGCGCCACCAAGGCTCAGTATAAAGGTAGGTATGTTACTATTGTTGTGTATTTCAGCCTGACAAATGTCCCAGAAGTGGGTACGGTCAACTTTTTTGGTCTCATTTTCCAGATTTTGGGGGGGGGGGAGCTTTAAGGCAGGAAATGGTGCCCAAAGCCTCTTCAAGATTTAAATCGCCAGTTTCGCCCATGAAACGCCTCACTTGCAAAGAAAACAACACGCTCATAAAAAACAAGGAGGAGTCAACCCCTAAAGTGAAGGAAACTTTTTAAATCTTCCAACCAGCAGAAAATTGCAAGCGACACTTTTAAAGCGTGCAAGCACCAGTGGAATATGAAAGAGACATTTAGATCAGAAGAAAAAAAACCGAAGGGACCCGTTTCAAATCACGCAGGAAGAGTGGAATAAAATTTAAGGAGGGAAGGAATAAATAGCAACAGCCCCAAAGGGAATGAGACTTTTTGCAATCTTTTTAA
Source organism: Ptyas mucosa (assembly GCA_012654045.1). Taxonomy (NCBI): domain Eukaryota; kingdom Metazoa; phylum Chordata; class Lepidosauria; order Squamata; family Colubridae; genus Ptyas; species Ptyas mucosa. The sequence continues at coordinate 214,400 of WNWU01000339.1, forward strand.
ATATCCCAACTAGCAGAAGATTGAAGGCATCACTTTTAAAGGCGGACAGGTTTTTTTGTTTTGCTTTTTTTAAATCCTGCAGTACTATTGGAATAAAAATTTAGGAAGGAAAAAACAAGGTACACGCTGGATTGGAGGAAACCCAAGAGCCCGACTTGCTCCCGGCCTCTCCTCCTCCGATCTTCCTCCAACTCACCTTCCAGCTGCAGCCGCGACCCTGGGAAGAGCACGAGAGCCGCTCCGCACGCGACCATCCTCCTTCAGCTGAGCCGGAACAGGAAGTCCCTCTGCCTCCTCTCCTCCGACATCCCCTCTAGCACTCCAGGATTCGAATGCTCTACCTCACAAATAGGGGCTGTTTTCAAGAGGGCGGCTTTAGAGCGCCATCGAGCGACGTCAGGCTGAAAAAACACGCTTGTCCGATCTATTTATCCTGAGGCGGTTGCCAGACTCTGTTACTGTTACTTCTTCTTCAGGAGGAGGATCTATGATCCCTTTGGAAGAAGTGAGAGCTAAACCAAGGCAATGTCTATGGAGGTTCTCAGCCAATTCCAGGGCCATGGTTATCCCAAAGGTGTTTTTTTTTTCAAGAGGCAACTGGACTTTCTGACTTTCCTTTAAAGACGTTTCTCTTCTCATCCAAGAAGCTTCTTCAGCTCTGACTGGATGGTAGGGCTGAAGAAGCTTCTTGGATGAGAAGCGAAACGTTTTCAAAGAAAAACCAGAAAGTCCAGTTGCCTCTTGAAAAAAGCACCTTTGGGTAAACCAGTGCTTCTCAAATAGTGGGGCGCGCCCCCCGGGGGTGTGTGTGAGGCTCCGTAAAAGGGAGCGCGTTTGACCTCGGCATCTGATTGGCTGTCCAAAACCCTTGTGACACGAGCCTGTCGGAGCCATCTTTAGTGTGGGACGTCCGTCCACACTTACTTTGTTGCCCGACGGATGTGCGCCCAATTGATGCTCAAATGACTGACAATGACCTTCTCCTGTGAAACATAATGCTGCCCCAATTAATCAATTGCTAAAGAAATCGGGCTACCGCTGCTGACATTTGCATCGATAGTGAGCATTAAGCCAGTACATGTGACTGCGCATGCTCCTCCCTTTCAAGGAGAACAGACCTTTTTCCAATAATGATACTATTTAGTCGCGCGGGGGGCGCGAAAAATGTTTTCTTCTTCCTAGGGGGGCATGACAGAAAATAATTGAGAAGCACTGGGGTAAACCAAGGGAATGCCTATGAGGAGTTATCTTGTATATCCATTCATTCCCCACCCCCCAAGATGAAGAACTGACTTCACCAAGGAAAGTACGCTTTATGGCTGCCTGTTTTCCCATGGTTTCATACACACACACACACACACAGGTATATATGCCTGTTAATAAAATATGGTATCTGAAAGGAGCTATTACAGTGATGGCTAACCTTTTTGCCATCGTGTGCCAAAAGTGGGGGGAGCACGGTGGGGTCACATGCACGCGTGCCCACATCCATAATTCTATGCACCCTGCCCCTCACCCCCTCACCCCGCTTTTGGCATGCAATGGCACGATGGGCCTGGTAGGACTGTTTTTTGCTCTCCCCGGGCTCCAGAGCCTTTCTAGGAGCCTGGGGAGGGTAAAAACAGCCTTCCCACCGCCACCCCCAGAGGCCCCCCGGAGGCCGGAAACAGTGTGTTTCCTGACTTCTGGTGGGCCCAGAAGGCCCAGAAATCAGCTGGCTGGTGCACACATGCGTGCCGGAGCTGAGCTCGCGTGCCCACGGATATCGCTCCACATGTCACCTGTGGCACCCGTGCCATAGGTTCGCCATCACGGAGCTATTAGATGCCTTCTGATTTTTGGCTGCCAGAGACTCACACAGCTCTCCTTCCAATTGAGTTTTGATTGAAACTCCCTTCCGTTTGTAATTCTGAGTGTCGCAAAGACAAGCCTTGGGAGAAGCACCCCATCCTCAGGATGGTGAATGTGAATTGCTCATCACTTGGAAACTACTCTTGCAAAATATGACTTTAAAAGGGGGAAAACAACATAAAAAGAGAGGAAAACGTAGAATGGCTCCTCAACAAAGAGAAAAAAAGCCCATTAAAGCAGCTTTTTGTTTCTTTAATCACAAGAATGGAACATCATAGAATGCAGGGTATATTTTTAATAGAATTGATCTACCTTCAGTTAACAGTACAAATATGGAGAGAATTCACATCTGATCTTTTAAAAGAAAAGTGATAACTGCAGTATGGAAGTTTACGTTAAATGACATGACACAATCCATATCTAGGAGGATTGGTTAATTTTGTTCAAATTCATTCGTTATATATTAGATTTTGTGTGTGCGGTCCAATTAATCTATTGAAAGGGGCTACATGTCTGGTATTGCATTAGTGTCAGTTTCAATGTTTCTTCTTTGTATTTTGCATATTCAAATATTAATATTAATAAATCAATAAATTTATAGTGTTTTATATTTTTAATTTTAAATTATTTGGTTTTTAATGTTTTATTGTACTGATTTAATTTGTATACCACTCAGAGCCCCTCTGTGAGGGAGACAGGCCATTAAAAGTTTGATACATAAATAAATTAAATAAATGAATGACATCTTTGATTGGTGTTCTGCACTTATGTCTTAAGCATGGCATAAATTGTTATTCCTCCCCACTGCCCCTCTGGCATTTTGGTTGTATGCCTGAGACATGTCCCAAAAGACAAAAAAAACCCACACAATTTTCAGAGAAGAATAATCAAAAGAAACACACTCTGCAACGAACTCTTGCAGCAGATAACCATCAATTCTTCCAAGTTCTTCCCTCCCATTCCCTCTTTGCTAATGTCCCCTTACTGTAGTCACTTAGAGTTTGCATTATGGTATGGTCCTCTCAAAAATCCAAAGGCTTTTGAACCATCTGAAGCATTTTCAGCTCCTAATGATAAAATCTGATGCGATAACAGGGGTGCCCAAAAGACTAGCATATTATTATTATTGTTATTGGTTCAATTTATATGCCACCCTTCTCCAGAAACTCAGGACGGCTTACAATGCGTTAAGCAATAGCCTTCATACTTTTGTATATACTTGCTTAGTAGGGATTTTGGCTCCCCCAAGCAGTGTTCTTTTTTATACAGTCAGCTTATTGCCCCCACAAACTGGGTCCTCATTTTACCTACCTCGAAAGGATGGAAGGCTGAGTCAACCTTGAGCCTGGTGGGATTTGAACTTGCAGTAATTGCAGGCAGCTGGTGCTATTTAACAGCACTTTAGTCTGCTGTGCCACCAAGGCTCTTCCTTGGTTAAGTTAAAAAGCATAGAAAATAATTAAAATCCAAAAATAATTATTATAAAAAGCTAAAAGATATAAAAGAGAGTGTATATATAAAAACAGAAGTCTAAAAGGAGGTCTAGGGACGGGGAGCATAAAGGTTAATATGTGGCAGATTAAACCTATCCCCGTGCAAAATCTAATATGATGTTCAGCAAGACTAATTTATGGCACAGGTCATCCATTATCTGACAAATTTTAAGTGCTGATCCTCAGAATCTGATAACATATGTTATATCAAGGTCTCTATCTGAAAGCAGCAGGGAGATGCAGAATTGTTCTGTGTGTCCTGAGTATTTATGCAGTAATGGTGAGATGAGCCTGCTCAAATGCCCCTGTAATACAGCCACTGGAGAAGCACGTGCGTCTTGTCTGTGGAGATTCTCAGTCATCCAGGACATAGTTGTTTCAAAAGGCAAACTGGATTGTTTTTTCCCCAAGGAGGAAGAAGACATTTCTCATTGAAGAAGCTTCATCGGATCTGGCCAGAACCGATTGCGCTTCTTGAATGAGAAGCAAAACGTCTTCCTTAAGGAAAAAAACAGTCCAGTTGCCTTTTGAAAAAGCACGTTTGAGACACATGCTTTGTTGTTTGTGTGTCACAGGGGCACTGATCTCTGAATTCTGTCAGTGTAATGAATCAATCTTGAATTCTTTGGAGTCTTTTAGACACAGCACAATAAAAGTCATTCATCTGCATAACTAAAATGCCTCTTAGCTGCTCCAAATGATTTTTTTTTTCTTTACTAGTAGGGATTTTTGGAAACATTTAAAAAGAGCCCCGAGAGTGGAGTGAAAGAATTGAAAGAATCTCCTGTGTCTTGAGAAGAGAGGCTTGCATTTCTTTGTCTCATGTTCACAGCAATGCTGATATTGCCCTTTTATTTTCCTTATCAAAAGTTATGGTTCTTACACAATGCATTTTTACAAAAGAAACATTTATCACATTTTTTTTTCAGCTCTCCACCACCAAGGAAGAAGGAAAAAAAAGGGGCAGCATCTTGACATTAATATCACCTACCAGACATCAAAGGTACCTCTAAAGAAACAAGATCATAGGAGGGTTGCTAATAAACAGGAAGGTCCTACACTCAAAGGCATAATCTTTTTTCTCTTCAATATCCTTACAGCACTTATCATGTTCAACAGCCTTTACCTGTAAAATTTTACAGAGTGGTTGTTCCTAAACCCTCCCTCATATATTCTCTAATCTGTGCTTTAGTTTACCATAATCTAAATAGGATTCTCCTCGACATAAAATTCTGAAAATGTTAGAAAAATATGAGTGTTCCTATTTTTTTAATATTGTATTTTTAAGTCTTGCCACAGAAATTTGGCACCTACCAGAAATGTTTACTATGACTGCATAATACTTTATTCAATAGGTACGCTGGCTGGGGAATTCTGGGGCTGAAAATCTGGAGGACATCTAGGTAGAAAGTTAATATATAGTCCTTGATGTACAACAGTTCGTTTAGTGACCATTCAAAGTTTTAACAGCACTGAAAAAAGGGACTTGTGACCATTTTTCACACTTAAGACCGTTGTAGCTTCCCCATGCTCAGGTGATTTACATTCAGATGCTTGGCAACTGACTCATATTTATGACCATTGCAGTGTCCGAAGGTCTTGTGATCCCCTTTTGTGACAAGCAAAGTCAATAGCAAAACCAGATTCACTTAACCATGTTACTAATTTAACAACTGCAGTGATTCACTTACAAATGTGGCAAAAGAAGTCATAAAATTGGGCAAAACTCACTTAAATTTCTCACAAAAATTTTGGGCTCCATTGTGGTCGTAAATTGAGGACTACCTTTACTTTGTATGTTGCATTTCTATGCCCTATGATGATCAATATGCAAAAAGAAAAAAACCCACCCCAAAACACTTTTTGCAGAATTCCATTATTTTTGCTAAACTAATTAAACTAACATTTTTCCATTTTGTTTCTCTCTTCCCTCATGTCTAATACGAAGACATTTTACTAAAGTGAATTTCTCAACTGCATTTCCAAAGGAGATCAGAAAGGAAACTCAAACCTTCTCTATATTCATTACCTTTTGCCTCGTGTGGATTTTCTTGTGCGCAGTAAGGGAGGAATTTTGCGTAAAACACCGTCCACACTCTGGGCATTTGAAAGGTTTCTCCCCGATGTGTAAACCTACATGATTTACAAGTTTAGATCTAGTACTAAAACCTTTCCCACAATCTGGACACTCATATGGTTTTTCCCCTGTGTGAGTCCTCTGATGCACCACCAGATGGGAATTCCGACTGAAACTTTTCCCACAATCTGGACACTCATATGGTTTTTCTCCTGTGTGAATCCGCTGGTGTACCACCAGGTGAGAATTGTTACTGAAACTTTTCCCACAGTCTGGACACTCATACGGTTTTTCTCCTGTGTGTGCCCTCTGGTGGTATACCAGGAGACAATTCTGACTGAAACTTTCCCCACAATCCTGACACTCATATGGTTTCTTCCCGGTGTGAATCCTCTGGTGCACTACCAGGTGGGAACTGAGACGGAAACTTTTCCCACAATCTGAACACTCATATGGTTTCTCCCCAGTATGAGTCCTCTGGTGTATCACCAAGGCATAATTCCGAATGAAACTTTTCCCACAATAAAGACACTCATATGGTTTCTCCCCTGTGTGAGTCCTCTCATGTATAATTAGGTAGCAATTCTGACTGAAAGTTTTTCCACAATCCGAACACTCATATGGTTTCTCCCCAGTGTGAGTCCTTTTGTGTATCACCAGGCTGGAATTCTGACTGAAACTTTTCCCACAGTCTGAACACTCATATGGTTTCTCTCCTGTATGTATCCTCTGGTGTCTCACCAGTTCAGAACTGTGACTAAAACTTTTCCCACAATCCAAACACTGATATGGTTTCTCCCCAGTATGAGTTCTCTGGTGTATCACCAGATAAGAATTCCGACTGAAACTTTTTCCACAGTAGGGACACTCATACGGCTTCTCTCCTGTATGTATCCTTTGGTGTACCACCAGGTTGGAATTGTGACTGAAACGTTTCCTACAATATGGACACTCATATGGTTTCTCTCCTGTGTGTGTCCTCAGGTGTACCATGAGGTCAGAATTGTGAGTGCAACTTTTTCCACACTCTGGACATTCATACAGTTTCTCTCCTGTGTGTGTCCTCTGGTGCACTACTAGTTGGGAATTCTGACTGAAACTTTTCCCACAATCCAGACACTGATATGGTTTCTCCCCTGTGTGAATCCTCTGGTGCGCCACCAGATGGGAATTAACACGGAAACCTTTCCCACAATCTGGACACTCATAAGGTTTCTCTCCTGTGTGAGTTCTCCTGTGTATCACAAGGTGGGAACTATGAGTGAAACCTTTCCCACAATCCAGGCACTCATATGGTTTCTCACCCGTGTGAGACCTCTTGTGTACCACCAGATGGGAATTAAGACGGAAACTTTTCCCACAATCTGAACATTCATATGGTTTCTCCCCTGTGTGAGTCCTCTGGTGCATCAAGAGATTGGAATTCTGACTGAAACCTTTCCCACAATCTGGACACTCGTACGGTTTCTCCCCTGTATGAGTCCTCTGATGGTTTACAAGGTGGGAATTCTGACTGAAAGCTTTCCCACAGTTCGGACACTCATATGGTTTCTCACCTGTAGGAGTCCTCTGGTGTAAGACTAGAGGAGCGTGCTTGCTAAAATTTCCATACTGGAAGCTTTGGTATGGATTCTCTCCGGTGTAAGTCCTTTTATTTTCAAAAGGGAAGGAGCTGTAGCAAAAAACTTTCTCACACTCAGAACATTCATTTGGTTTTTCTCCAGTGTGGAAACTCTCGTGCATAATCAGCTGTGATCCACAATCTGTGCTTTTCCCACATCGGTGGGAGGTTTCCACCAATGGATTCTGGAGTTCAAAAATATTTTGGATCCCGTCTTGCCTGGCGCTTTGATTCAAGCTATTCTTTATTTCTTCACAGGGCAAGGCTCGCATGACTGCCTGCCCTACATAACTATCCAAGTCACAGGATTCTCCCCACTGACTTCCAGATATTTCCATCTTTTTTCTGAATTCGGATATGAGTTCCACAGACTCAATTTTTTCCCAGCTCAAAACCCAGTTCCTGTTATTCTCTTTTGTCTGTTACTTGACAGGGAAGGAAAGTTTTGTTGTTCTCTGGAGGAAACTGGAAGATTTTGATTGCTGACTGGATTCACTTTCTTCTTTAATTCCTCTTGTGATTTTCACTTATCCAGAATGCTCCTCTTGGCATCCTCTCTGTCTAGAAGATTGACATAAGTTTAATTGGTTTTTTATAAAATTAGTGCCCAACAGTTGACAAACCACAAGTAAAAAGCATGCATTACAATGAAAAAGCAAGCATGCCAAAATGCTAGATTAATCCCTAGCGTTTATTATGATTCATTAAGCCGGGCTGGCTTAACCCTCCCTTAGATATTTTTAATTGTTAATTGATTTTAGTTGGGGTGTTTTAAATTTATTGGGCCAAAATTTGTTTAATTCTTTTTTTAAAAAAATTAAATTTTGTATGTGATGTTTTTATTCTTGGCTGTTCACCGCCCTGAATCCAGTGGGAGAAGGGCGGTATAAAAATCTAATAAAATAAATAAAATAAATAAATTTAACACATAGAATACTAATGAGATTCAAACATCCACATAATCGTGAAATTCTCTTGCTGACTTGAGCAAATCACAGATTCTTAGCACTACAAAGGGTTATCATCAAATATATCTAGAAATGCTGAGGATATATTACACGCAGAGAGAAATGCAGATATACACTTACAAATACATGTATGTTGGAAATCCATGTTTATTTCAGCCTGAAAAATGTATCAGAAATGGGTACACTCAAACTTTTTGGTCTAATTTTAGAGATGTGGGGAGCTTCAACATAAGAAAGGGTGCCCAGAGCCTCTGCAAGATTTAATGCAGCAGTTTTGCCAATGACACTCATTATTTACAGACCCCTCACATCCTGGACATAAACTGTTTCAACTCCTACTCTCAAAACGATGCTATAGAGCACTGGACACCAGAACACCTAGACACAAGAACAGTTTTTCCCCGAACGCCATCACTCTGCTACACAAATAATTCCCCCAACACTGTCAAACTATTTACTAAGTCTGCACTACTATTAATCTTCTCATTGTTCCCACCACCCATCTCCTCCCACTTATGACTGTATGACTGTAATTTGATTGCTTGTATCCTTATGATATTGTTTCCTGGTTGCTTATTAGTTCCCTATGACTATCATTAAGTGCTGTACTTTATGATTCTTTATGAACGTATCTTTTCTTTTATGTACACTGAGAGCATATGCACTAAAGACACATTCCTTGTGTGTCCAATCACACTTGGCCAATAAAATATTCTATTCTATTCTATTCTATTCTTGGCCAAGAAAATAACATGCTCGTAAAAAGCACAAGCAAACTCCTAAACTGAAGGAGACCTTTTCCAATCTCCCAACCAGCAAGGAAATGGAAGGCACCACTTTTAAAACAAGTGGCACCAGTGGAATTAAAATCCGGGGAGGGAAGGAATATGTAGCAGCTGAGTATGTTGCAGCTTAGCTGATTCTCTGCTTCTACGCAACGGAGAAAACCAAACAGCCCTAACTTGTCCCCGGCTCCACCTCCACCTGTCCTCAACTCACCTTTCCAGCTGCTGCTTCGACCCTTGGCAGAGCGAAAGATCTGCTGCCTGTGCCACCATTCTCCCGTGGATGAGCCGGAAGAGGAAGTTCCTCTCCTGCATCCCCTCTAGCAATTCCCGATTGTTTCAACGCCTTTCACTCCAGTCTCTCCCCCTCCCCTCCCGTTGGATGTCGGTACTCAGCAACCACCGATGCCGCTGCTGTATTGGCGGCTTTCTAGGCGCCGGTGTTTGCTGATCTATAGCGCGCCATCTAGCGATGGAAGCCTGAAAAACATGCTCGTTCTGTCTATTCCAGAGTTTGTCAACCTTGGAAGCTATCAGATGCATGGACTTCAACTCCCAGAATTCCCCATCCCACCGTGCTAGCTGGGGAATTCTGGGAGTTGAAGTCCACACATCTGAAAGTTGCCAGGGTTGAGAAACTCTGGTCTATTCTGAGGTGTTTGCTAGATTTTTGATTGATTGCTCTGTGTGCCAGTAAGTGGTTTTCAACACCACCGACCACACTGATAGCTTCTCTCCAGGGACGAACTATCATTAATCTGTTTTTTCTGATCTCCCGAGGAGCACTCATCGCCAACCGCACTGTAATTAGGGTGTGTGTGTGAGTTCACATTAGTTTGTGTATAGTGGTGGGATAATTGTTATGCGCTCGGAGTCACCATGAGTGTGTTGAGTGGCCATATAAATTTTATGAATGAATGGAATGAATCAATCAACCAACCAATCAATCAGAGCCAGAAGCTGTTCAAAAGAAGTGAGAACTAAGAGAAAGCATCATTTTGTGTGGGGGGTGGAGGGGGATAGAAATACAAGTGCACCTCTCTTGGGGTTCAGTAAATATTGTTGCAGCCAGTTACTTGTCTCGGGGGTGCGGGAATAACTCCTCAAAACCTACCTTTGCAACTGAGGGAAGCTTGAACAACAAAAGTAGATCCAACAAAGGTAGATCTGGCTGTAGAAGATTAGTCAGGTGCTGGATCCTAAAATTTAATTAAGTGCAAGGTGAAAGGAATTGTTGCAGGGGTGGGTTCTACTTACCTTTACTACCAGTTCGCAACGGGGGCGCACTAGTTGCATTTTTTACATGCTTTCGAACTGCGAGGTTGGCAGAAGCTGGGACAAGTAACGGGAGCTCATTCCGTTACACGGCGCTAAGGATTCGAACCGCTGAACTGGCGACCTTCTGATCAACAAGCTGATCTTCCTATTTGCATTATAGGGGAGTCTACATCTCTTTAGAGGGCAGAATTGTTCTGAGAAGCGTTCCCAATCTCCAGAGTAATTTAAGATTTCAGCCTTACTATTCTCAAACAATTTGGGTAAAAGACTTAGAGTCTAAAGAGTCCTGGGCTTTAGTAATTGGCTCTCAAGTCATCCTCAAAACCTCTCTACATCCCAAAACTTTATGACTTTATGGCTCCCAAGGATTTAGGAGATGGAAACACCAGCAGGCAGAAGTTCCAAGGGAACCAGCTTCACTCCAAGTGCAGACTACAGGTAATCCTCTACGTACGACCACAATTGAGCCCAACATGTACGTTGCTAAGTGAGAAATTTGTTAAGCAAGTCTTGCCCATTTTACGACTTTTCTTGCCACTGTTAAATGAATCACCGCAGTTGTTAAGTTAGTAATATGGTTGTTAAGTGAATCTGGCTTCCCCATTGACTTTGCTTATCAGAAGGTTGCAAAAGGGAATCACATGATGCCAGGACACTGCAACCGTCATAAATGTGAGTCAGTTGCCAAGCATCCGAATGCAAATCATGTGACCATGGGGATGCTGCTGCAATGGTCATAAGTGTGAAAAACGGTCATAAGTCACTGTGTCATTGTAACTTCAAATGGTCTCTAAGCAAACTGTTGTAAGTCAAGGACTACCTGCATATTGCAGCTGCTGTTCCTCTCAAGTCACCTTTTGTTTCAGATTTTAAATCTGCTAAATGCTAAAAGCCATCTGTGCGTCTGTAAATTTGCTCACACAGAAATCTCCATTTAAGTCAGAGAGAGAGACATAAAAAGACCTCAAAAATGGGAGGAAGTGAAAAAGAGGAAGTGATTTATATGCACAAAAGAAACTGGTAAACATTTCAAAGAAACATTTCAAGGAGCTGTTAAGAAGGGTAGTACTATGCGCTTACACACAAAAGTGTAAAAATGTCACCATACTTCGACATCATTTTTATTAGAAATTGTTAATGTAGTGAAATATAGAAACATACAAATCGAAAGTAGGAAATATAAATAGGAAAGGAATTGCAAAAAGAAAAACCATAGAGTCGTGCCTTCAGCTCCCTTCTTTCTTATTGAGTAGTTGTCATCACACATTCCTGTTTGGGAATTATCTCTGATGATCTAACCAGAATAAAACTCTCTGGAAACAGAGCCTGGCCTGAAGTCCATTCCTCAGAGAAATCCAGACCAACATTTCCCTTCCACGTTGCTCATCTCTGTGCAGAGGAACAGGGAGTTTTTCTCTATGCACAGTTGGCAAGCAATATCAGATCCTCAAGGAAGAGTCTTTGAGTCTTTTTTCTGCACTGTCTCATTGACTTCCACATGCTTCAAAGACTTTAACTCAATACTTCCTCTCAAGGTTGCTGCCCTTATCCGTGATCTGATTTGAGGGGGGATGAAGTTAGCATCATTTACCGCTCTACAACTTTTTTCTCAGATCTCGACCACCAAAGGGGGAGGCAGCAAAAATGTCAGCAAATTGGCATTGTATCACACACCAAAGGCAAACAAGCATCTCCAAGCAAACAATATTACAGCAGGAGTTGCTAGTAAACCTGAAGATCCTATGCTCAAAACCACAACCCCTTTTCTCCACAACTCAATGTACCTACAGCTCTTATCCATCATATTTAACAGGCATCAAATGTTGAATTCTGCAGTGCTTTTGTCATTGCCGGATAGTTCCCTCAGATCTTCTGTATTTTGCACTTTATCCCAGACACAATCTGAACAGGGATTCTCCTTCCACTTTCCCATTTTGTCATATTTGAGGATTCATAATCTCTAAGTAAACATGAGTGCTGCAATCTTTTCTGTAAATTATTTTTAGCCCAGATTTCAGAGACCAACCACAAACGTCGACTATCACTTCAAGATATTTTATTCAAGAGGTAACCCTGGTTGGAGAATTCTGGACTTGAAATCTGGAAGACAATGAGGTAGAAAGCTGAAACGTTGCATGTGGCATTTCTATGATCTATAGCAGGGGTGTCGAACTCATGTATTATGGCAGCATCACGTGACGTATCGGGACTTTTTCCCCCTTCGCTAAATCGGGTGGGGGCGTGGCCAGCATGTGACGCATCCGGCCTGTGGTTCGGGAGTTTGACAGCCCTGATCTATAGAAATCCAAAAAAAACACACAAAACCTTTATTGCAGCAATTGCACTATTTCTTGAAAAATAAATATTTCTTGAAAAGTAAATATTTCTTGAAAAGTAAGTATCTACCGGTAGTAACATCTATTAATAGCCATATACAGGTAGCTAGTCTTTATCAAACTAACATTTTCCAAATCTTTTCTCTCTTCACTCTCATCTACAATACTGAGGCATCTTTGACTAAAGCGAATCAGGCCCAAAATTAAACACTTAATATCTCAGCTCCATTTCCAATAGAAGATCACAAATTAAATTCAAGCCTTCTCTACACGAATCACCTTCTGTCTCATGTGAATTTTTTTGTGTGCAGTAAGGCAAGAATGATGCGTGAAGCACCGTCCACACTCTGGGCATTTAAAAGGTTTCTCCCCTGTGTGTAAACCTACATGATTTATAAGTTTACACCTAGTAGTGAAACCTTTCCCACAATCTGGACACTCATATGGTTTCTCCCCTGTGTGGGTCCTATGATGTACCACCAGGTGGGAATTCTGACTGAAACTTTTCCCACAATCTGGACATTCATATGGTTTCTCCCCAGTGTGAGTCCTCTTATGTATCATCAGCTCGGAATTTCGACCAAAAGCTTTTCCACATTCCAGGCATTCATACGGCTTCTCCCCTGTGTGAGTTCTATGGTGTACCACCAAGTAGGAATTCCGACTGAAACTTTTCCCACAATCCAGACACTCATATGGTTTCTCCCCAGTATGAGTCCTTTTATGTATCACCAGGTCAGAATTCTGAATGAAACCTTTCCCACAATCAAGACACTCATATGGTTTCTCTCCCGTATGAGTCCTCTGGTGTATCACCAAGTGGCAATACTGACTGAAACTTTTCCCACAATCAGGACACTCGTATGGTTTTTCTCCTGTGTGAGTCCTTTGGTGTATCACCAGGTGGGAATTCCGAGTGAAACTTTTCCCACAATCTGGACAAAAATACAGTTTCTCTCCTGTGTGAGTCCTCTGATTTATCAACAGGCTTGAATTACTGCTGTAACTTTTCTCACAATCCAGACACTCGTATGGCTTCTCTGCCATTTGACTTCTCTTGTGTATCAGCAGAGTAGCGTGCTTGATAAAGCTTTTGCCACACTGAGGGCACTGGGAGAGATTTTCTCCAGTGTGGGTCCTCCCATGCGTAATCAACTCTGATCTGCAATCTGTCATTTCCCCACAATATCCGCATCTGTGCTGCTTTTCCACCAATGACATTCCTGGATTCTGGAGGTCAAAAGTATTTTGGATCCCTCCTTCGGTGCTGCTTTGAATCAAGCTGCTCTTTCTTTCTTCACAGGGTGAGGCTTGCATGATTATCTGGCTTGCATGGCTATCCAAGCGACTACTTCCACCCCACTGATTTCTAGATATGTCCCTCTTTTTCTGAATTTAGAAACGATCCACACTGATCTTTTTTGTGGAGAGTCTGAGTTTCACATACTCGATTATTTCCAGCACAAAAACCGTCTTCTTGTTTTTCTCTCGCTTGTCTGTTGTCTGCTGTGGACGCAGAAAGGTTTTTGAGGAAATGGAATGCATTTTGATTGCTGGATAGATTTGCTTTGTTTTTTTAATGCTGCTTGTGATTCTCATTTGTTCAGAATGCACCCCTTGGCATCTTCTTTGTCTGCAAGATTCACATAAATGACTCAGTTTAATGGTTGCACATATAATGGGTACACAACATATGAAAGCAAGAAAAAAGCATGTATTACAGTGAAAAAACCAAACATACCAATCTAATCTCTAACATTGTGATTCATTTGACACATAGAAAACTAGCAAGATACAAGTTCAAATATCCACTCAATCATGAAATTCTCTGTTGGATTTGAGTAAATCATAAACACTTAGCATTAAAATTGTTATGAAATAAATCTGGAAATGCTGGGTATAGGTTATACAGATACAGATATATCCACACAAGGAGAAATGTAGATAAACCTATGAATATACCGTATTTTTCAGAGTATAAGACGCACCTTAGTTTTTGGGGAGGAAAATAAGAAAAAAGCTGATTGGTGGGTGGATCGGCCTTCCGGAATACCCTCAATCAGCTGTTCCCAGAGGTGAATTTTAGCAACAGGTTCCTTGGTTGTGAGCTCTGTGCCTTGCTTTTTTTTTCTGCCTCTGAAACTTCTGAAATTCTGTTTCAGAAAAAACTTTTTTTCTGCCTCTAAAAGCCTCGAAACAGAGCTTCAGAAAAAAAGGCTTTTTTTCTGAAGCTTCTTTCAGAGGCTTTTATTCTGAAGGACTATCTGTACTCTGTTCAATCTCCTTTCTTTGGTATTGGTATGTAGATTAACCTCTTCCGATCTGTTGGTTATTGTGTCATTCTCCAGATTTGTTAACATAGTTTGGTTAGAACCTCTACTGATTCTTCTTTTGTTGCTTGTCATATTATTTTAGATAAAAGCCTTTCAGAGGCTTTTTTTCTGAACCTTCGTTTCTGAGGCTTTTTTCCTGAAGCTTCTTTCAGAGGCTTCTTTCAGTCACTGAAATCTCCATTTGTGAGGCTGGGCGGGGCTACATTCGGTATATAAGACGCACCCAGATTTTCACTCTCTTTTTTGGGGGGAAAAGGTGCGTCTTATACTCCGAAAAATACGGTGTATATAGATGCATGTCAAAAATCTATGTGTATTTCAGTCTAGCAAATGTCCCAAATGTGGGTCCACTCAAACTTTTTGGTCTGATGTGGGGGGGAAGGGGGCTTTAAATTGATGAAATGGTGCCCAAAGCCTATGAGAGATTTAAAGCCCCAGTTTTGCACATAAAACTCTTCACTTGCCCTGAAAATAACACAGATAAAAAGCTAGTCTAGTGAAGAGAAGGACTATGGGACACCGGACAACAGTGTTCCAATACTTCAGGGGCTGTCACAGAGAGGAGAGGAGGTGATCAACCTATTTTCCAAAGCACCTGAAGGACAGACAAGGAATAATGGATGGAAACTGATCAAGGAGAGATTTAACCTGGAAATAAGGAGAAATTTTCTGACCGTGAGAACAATCAACCAATGGAACTTGGTTTGCCTTCAGAAGTTGTGGGAAAGCTTCATCACTGGCAGCTTTTAAGAAGAGACTGGACAGCCATCTGTCAGAAATGGTGTAGGGTCTCCTGCTTGGGTGGGGGGGGTTGGACTAGATGACCTACAAGGCCCCTTCCGACTCTGTTATTCTTATTCTGTTAAAGCACAAGGTAAAGCAGAAATTTAAATCTCCCAACCAGCAGAAACTGGGACGTGGTGGCTCAGTGGCTAAGACGCTGAACTTGTCGATTGGAAGGTCGGCAGTTCAATGATTCGAATTCCTAGTGACGCGTAACGGGGTGAGCTTCCTTACTTGTCCCAGCTTCTGCCAACCTAGCAGTTTGAAAGCACGTAAAAAATGCAAGTAGAGAAATAGGGACCACCTTTGGTGGGAAGGTAACAGCATTCCGTGCGCCTTTGGCATTTAGTCATGCCGGCCACATGACTACAGAAACGTCTTCGGACAGCACTGGCTCTTCGGCTTTGAAATGGAGATGAGCACCGTCCCCTAGAGTCAGGAACAACTAGCACATATGTGCGAGAGGAACCTTAATCTTTACTTAACAGCAGAAAATCGAAGGCAGCAATTTTAAATGCCGTAAGGAAGGCTGAGCGCTGAAGAATGAATGCATTTGAACTTAGTGTTGGAGAAGACTCTGGAGAGTCCCTTGGACTGCAAGGAGATCAAATCAGTGGATCTTAAAAGAACTCAATCCTGACTGTCCTTTGGAAGGACAGATGCTGAAGCTTCTGAAGCAATACCTTGGTCACCTAATGAGAAGAGAGGACTCAGTGGAAAAGAACCTGATGTTGAGGAAAGATGGAAGGCAAAAGGAGAAGGGGACAGATAGCAGAGGATGAGATGGTGAGATAGGATGGGATGGGATAGAATAACAGAGTTGTAAGAGACCTTGGAGGTCTTCTAGTCCAACCCCCTGCTTAGGCAGGAAACCCTACCCCACTTCAGACAAATGGTTATCCAACATCTTCTTAAAAACCTCCAGTGTTGGAGCATTCACAACTTCTGGAGAAAAGTTGTTCCACTGATTAATTGTTCTGTCAGGAAATTTCTCCTTAGTTCTAAGTTGCTTCTCTCCTTGATTAGTTTCCACCCATTGCTTCTTGTCCTACCCTCAGGTGCTTTGGAGAATAGCCTGACTCCCTCTTTTTTGTGGCAGCCCCTGAGATACTGGAACACTGCTATCAGGTGTCCCCTCATCCTTCTTTTCATTAAATTAGACATACCCAATTCTTGCAACCGTTCTTCATATCTTTTAGCCTCCAGTCCCCTAATCATCTCTGTTGCTCTTCTCTGCACTCTTTCTAGTGTCTCCACATCTTTTTTACATTGTGGCAATCAAAACTGAATGCAGTATTCCAAGTGTGGCCTTACCAAGCCATTATAAAGGGGTATTAACATTTCATGTGATCTTGATTCTATCCCTCTGTTTATGCAGCCTAGAACTGTGCTGCCTTTTCTGGCAGCTGCTGCACACTGCTGGCTCATATTTAAATGGTTGTCCACTAGGACTCCAAGATCCCTCTCAGAGTGACTACTATTGAGCAAGGTACCACATATACTGTACCTGTGCATTTTGTTTTCCTTGCCTGAAAGTAGAAGCTTACAGATAGATAGATAGATAGATAGATAGATAGATAGATAGATAGATAGATA
>WNWU01000339.1:239578-251478 GCA_012654045.1 Ptyas mucosa
GCAATAACCCTAAAGTGAATGAGACTTTTAAAATCTTTTTAAATCTCCCAACCAGCAGAAGATTGAAGGCAATGGAATAAAATTTGGGGAGGGAAAGAATAAGCAGCAGCCGATATATTTCAGCCTAGTAGTTGCTTCTCTGCTTTTAGACCACGGAGGAAACCTACTTGGCTCCCGACCTCTCCTCCGACCTCTCCTGAACTTGCCGTCCAGCTGCTGCTGCTGCTGCTGCTACTTGGATCCTGGGAAGAACCGGAGAGCCGCCACTCTACCTACACACCCCTCCCCATGGGTGAGCCGGAAGAGGAAGTTAGTTCCTCTTACCTTCTCGTCTCCTCTAAGTTCCCTCTAGCAATTCGATACTCGATGGCTTCACCACCAATTCAATTCAGTCGCTCCCTCTGCCATTGGATCTCGGTGCTTGAACAGCCACCGATATAGCTGATGTATTGACGGCTTTCTTTTCTTTTTCTTTCTTTTTCTTTTTTTTAAAATAAACTTTATTCGTTAAAAAGTACAAACAAACATAAATACAACGATACAACATACAAAACAAACGAATATCAATCGAGTCTTACGACTTGCTCTTAAAGTTGTTACATCAGTAGACTATTTTTCCCATATTTATCTATATGTCTATATATCTATATATTTACATATTTACATGTGAAGCATTAATATACGTTCCATCTTTAAATTGTTACATTCTTTAACTGGTACTCAAAATTTTGTCTCAAAAATTGACCTTATTCTTTAGTGTCCCTATGAATGTATTTCTAACTTTTTCTCCAACCAGTTATACCATTTTTGCCATGCTAAGTAGTACTCTGTGTCATCTTTCTCTTGTATCATCTTTCTCTTTTATGAGTGTGATGTATGTTTTATTGTTGGCTGTACACCGCCCTGAGTCCTTCGGGAGAAGGGCGGTATAAAAATTTAAATAATAAATAAATAAATAAATTGTAGCTCTTTTGTAAGTTTATCCATTTCTGTGCAATTTGTGATTTTAGTGATTATTTTGTTTTCTGTCAGTATGTATTCATGTTTCCAGTTTTGGGCGAAGAGTATGCGGGCTGCAGTTAGGATGTGGATAAACTTTTCTTTTTCTTTTATTCTTTTTTTTTAAAAAAAAATATACATCTATCTTGTGTGTGCACAGAGTTGGTTCTGGGTAATCATTCATGTTAATCCAACTCGCAGTAACAATTTTAATAATCTCTTATCACATTTGTCAAAGTTAGGTAGTGCTCATTATATTGTTTAAACATACATAAACAAAAAAATGCCTAACTCCTCATCTTTATCTCTATTTTCATCTATATCTTTCTTGTTCAATCTAAACATTTCTCTATTGTGTATAGGCAAAGTTGTTTCTGGGTATCATTCATATTAATCCAATCCATGCTAACAATGTTAATAATAATAATAACTTTATTGTCACAGTATACCCATACAACGAAATTCACTTAACACCCAAAGACCAGGTTCAACACACATAACAATCCCCAAACACACCCCCACCCACCACAATTTCCCACCCCTAAACCACTCAAACATCCACACAACCGACCAAGTAATACTGTCCAACAACTCACTGATGGTGGCCCCTTAGTTCTGTAGGAAGTTAGCACCCACCCCTTTCCTAGAAGAATGAAATATTTTGGGAAATATTAAAAAAGGCAGAATATTATGTTACCCTGGATGAAAAATGGAGAAGCATGTTTTAAAGACAAAGCAGCTCCCACCTTCCTGCCCCCCACCCTTTGTTAATGGGCCAGAGGCAGAAACCCAATCCTTTGTCAAAGGACATCTGCAACAAAATGGGGCCCATCTAGGACAGAAACTCACCACATGGCACCTGGGAAGATTACATCAGCCAGCAAGGCTAGCTAAGACCCCCACCCGCTGGAAGTCTGACAACCAATCAGGATACTCTTTCTGGGCCCCAGGAAGTTCAAAGCCAGAGAGAGCATAAAACCCAGGGACTCGCTGTATCTCGCCTCTTTTCTGTTCAGGAACTCAAGCCATGTGATCTTGTCCACCATTAAACCATCTTTCCAAGCAGTCTCCATGTTTCCAGTGTCTTTTTCCCCACTTGGAGCTGAACCCAGAAGGATATTTCTTCCTACAGTTCATTGTTGAGTGTAATTATAGCTGTGGGATAAAAACTATTCAGAAAACGTGTAATCTCTATCACATTTATCAAATTTAAGTAATCCTCATATTATTTAAACATACATTAAAAATGCCTAACGTGTAAACTTCTATTATTTTTAATCATTCTATAAAAAATTATATTCTAATATTTCCCCTATCTAATTTTATTTCTGCCTCTTTCAGCTAACAATCAGGCTACTTTAATATTTAAAGGGCAATTATTCCTATCACGTTGACGGTTTTCTAAGCGCAGGTGTTCTATCCATCCACCAATAAATAAATAAATCTGAGCTAGAAACTTTGTATGCAAGAAGCGAGAACTAAACCAAGGGAAAGCATTCTTTGGGGGGGGGCGGTAGAGGGAGAATGTTGTTCAAAAAATGAACAACAAACCACACCTCCCTTGGGGAATCAGGGAAGACTGTTCTTGGGGGTGCAGGATAACTCCTCAAAAATGTACCTTTGCAGCTGAGGGAAGCTTGAAAAGGTATAGTTAGATGCAACTTAGCTGCACAACATTAGTCAGGTGCTGGGTGCTAAACCTTTGTGAAAGTTTTGTTTTTGTACACAGCTCCTAAACCTAAACAATGGTGTAAATAACAATGGAGTCCAGAATTATGATCCTTTGTCATTAAGCAAGGCACCCATGCAATCCCAACTCCCCATTGCAGTCATTATGTGGAGAAGGGGTGCCAAGGGAAGGGAGAGGCCTGGGTTGAATGAATTAAGTCAAAGATTACTTGTAGACTTGCAAGTCTAAAAAGTACAAGCCAGGTCAGGAAAAGGAAGTATTTTGAGCCACAAATTTGCCACTTGTGGAATTTTATCTAAAATCAAATTCCTGTTGTTCACGTGTTACATGTAAATGGTATCTTTTAATTTGATCACTTATGGCCGTGATGGCGAACCCATGGCACGTGTGCTCCAGGTGGCACGCGGAGCCATATCTGTGGGCACGCAAGCGTTGCCTTAGCTCAGCTCCAACACGCATGGGCATGCCAGCCACCTGATTTTCAGGCTTTCAGGGCACACTGGAAGTTGGGAAACAGGCTGTTTCCGGCCTCTGGAGGGCCTCCGGGGGGGGGGGGGGGGGGAGAAGGTTGTTTTCGCCCTCCCTAGGCTCCAAGAAAGTCTCTGGAGCCTGGGGAAGGCGAAAAACAGGCCTACATGGCCCACCGGTAAACTTTTTGCCATTGTGTGCCAAAAGCGGGGCGAGCGCGGGGGTGTGTCGCATGTGCAGGGGTGCGGAATTATGGGCGTGGGCACATGCGTGTACAACCCCACCCGCATGCTCCCCCGCCTTTGGCACGCGACGGCAAAAAGGTTAGCCATCACTGGCTTATGGTATATGATGCATCACATATACCAAATAAATGTATGATGTTTCTGCACCCTATAAAAATTCCCCCCCCCCCATTTAAATGCTTTTGCTTTGCCTGAATTACTTGGTGATTTGTATTTTCAGAAACCCCTTTGCAAAGGTAAAAGTGTCTCTCTCAAATTCAGGCATCAGTTGTCCACGCCAAACTTCGGAGTGCCCGTGTTTCGAGGTTTGCAAACGGTGATCGCCGACTGCAGAATGCTGTGACCATTATCAGTGTGCGCCAGTTGTCGCACCCAAATCACTGTGGAAATCACACCTTCAAGGACCAGGTATAAGTCTCCTTTCTCAGAGTCATAACGGTGGTTAAACAAGTGGTAAATGAGGACTACCTACACAACTGAACATCTCAAATAATTCTCAATTTTAAAAACAGGTTAAAGGTTAAGCAAAGCTGAATCTGGTTAATTAATACATGGATGGGGCACCACCAGGAAATCCCGTTTGGATGGGGAAGTAAAAAAAAAAATCCCAGAAGCCAGCGGTAGCAGATCAGTCCCAGATTGTTGCCAAAAAAATAACATGTCAATAAAATAACAAGAAGTCAATTCTACCTTGAAGGAGACTTTTTAAAATCTCCCAACCCACAGAAAATTGCAGGCAGCAGCTTTAAAGCCTGCAGCACCAGTGGAATTAAATCTGGAGTGGGAAGGGATATGTAGCAGCTTCTCTGCTTTTACACCAAGGAGCAAACCAGGCAGCCCTGCTTGCTCCCAGCCCTTTCCTCCAATCTGTCCTCAACTCACCTTCTAGCTGCTGTTGCGACCCTGGGAAGAACAAGAGAGCCACCCTGCATGCCATCATCCTCCCAGGGATGAGCAGGAAGAGGAAGTTCTTCTGGTCTTCTCTACTCTACGGCATCCTCTCTAGTCATTTAATACTTGATGGTTTCAAATTCCTTTTAACTCGTTACCAATGGGCTAGTAGTGTAGACAGCTTATCTAGGCGCGTGCGTTGATCATTTGTACAGCGCCATCTAGTGACAGATAGCTGAAAAACACGTTCTCCCGATCTCTTTCCACCCCCCCCAAGGGGCGTTTGAAAGGGTTTTATGATGATGTTCCAGCCGATTGTTTTCGATCCCCACCGATCACATTGATAGATTTTTCTCCGCGACGATCTGCCCCTAAACCTTTTCTAGTTTTGGTATACGAACCTAGCCTAAGAGTCGTTTGCTGAGATGGGCGGCTATAGAAATCAAATAAATGAACAAATAAAATAATATATGCAAAGTGCACTGCCAATGTTTAATAAAGTTTCCCCAGTTTGAATTTGCAGCAGTACAACTCCCATCACCCACAGCCAGCACCACTTTTAGAATTATTGGAATGACACACACAATCAATTTTTAGTGCAATTGATCTAAAAGAGGTTTAATGAATTCGTCAACGAGGGGGGAAAACCCACCAAAACTAAAAATCCATGTCTTCTATTACTGACCAGCCCACAAAATCTACACAACATTGGGTGTGCCTAAATTACTCTTGGCATCTTGGGAGGTGCCATCTTTTGAGTTATAACTGAAAGAAGATTAGGGAGGAAAGTTAAATACCAAAAGATAAGAGTAGTATGTAAGAAAGAAATACAACAATACATCTTGATCTTGAAGAGCTGTGATATGGACCCAGGGAAAAAAAAGTCTTGGGTCAAGAATTCATTTATTTTAATTCTTTTATTTATTTTAATTCAAGAAGAGGACGAGGTTGCAAACTATTGATTGCAGAGGTTGTTCCAGAACTTTTAGCTCATCCTTCTTCAAATCCAGTCGTAATTTTCTCTCCATCTCCCTCTAGGAAGGAGGTTCTTGCTTTCCATTTTTCATGCTGTCTAGTATAAAAAATGTTTTCCTGCAAGATGAGATCCCATGTTTTCCTGGCATATACAGGTAGTCTCTACTCACAACCGCTCATTTAGTGACCGTTTGAAGTTATAATGCCACTAAAAAAAAGTTGAGTTGTGACAATTTTTTCACGCTTATGACCGTCATGTGATCAAAATTCAGTTGCTTGATAACTGGTTCATATTTATGACGGTCATATTTATGACGGTCATGGGATCACCCTTTGTGACCAAGCAAAGTCAAGGGGGAAGCCGGATTCACTTGAAAACCATGTTACTAATTTAACAACTGCAGCGATTAAAAGTCGAAAAATGGGGCAAAACTCTCTTAACAAATTTCTCACTTATTAACATAAATTCTGGGCTCAATTGTGATCATACTCAATTGTGACTACCAGTACTGTAGCTATATGGGTAGTCCTCAATTTTTGACTGGATGCTTAGCAACCATTCAGAGATCTAATGGACCTCCCCAAGACGACTTATGATCCAGATTCAAAGTTCTAACAAATCACCCCCAATTAACATGATCCCATTTGGGGCACATTTTCAGCAAAAAACAAACAAACACCCATTGCAGACAATGGATTTGCTTTAACTACTGTAACTTTTGTTTAACAACAGTAAAAAAATGTTGTAAAGTCAGGTGTGGTCACAGGATGTCCTGCTTAAAGACCAGGCTGATTTACAACTGTAATTCTGGGCTCAGTAAGTCAAAGACTGCTTGTACTGTCATTCTAATATTATCATCTAAACTTACCAATTCATGCAATTTCCTTTAGGCTACCTTTGCTATCTATCTAGACATGTGGAAATGGCTTTAAGATCTAATTTTCAGAAAGCAGGAAAACACGGTTACTAGCCTATGTGGAACTTGCCTCTCAAAACACAGGTGAGGGTTATTTTTTTTTTAAAAAATTAACAGAACAGAATAACAGAGTTGGAAGGGACCTTGGAGGTCTTCTAGTCCAACCCGCTGCCTAGGCAGGAATTTAATTTCAATCAATCAAAATAGAGCTGGAAAGGACCTTGGAGGTCTTCCTCCAAGAATTTGCAAAGGCGGGAAAAGAGAAAACATCCTTGCCATGAATTCTTCCATATGGTTTAGCTTTGGATTGAAAACTTTAATAGCCTTCTTTTGGACATGAATTGGAAGCCGGGGATAGTACATCCATGGAAAAAAAAAACCCTTAAGTGTATAGAACTGTGATGGCAAACCTATGGCACGCATGCCCAAAGTGGCACGCGAAACCATGTCGTCTGGCATGCACGGCCTTGCCTATTTGTCTTCTGGGTTTCTGGCACGCATGCACGCGCAACTATCAGCTGTCCTTCGCGCACACGGCACTGCTGAAAACTGGTGTGCACATGCGTGCCGGCCAGTTGATTGTTGGGCACGCAAGCATGCTAGAACCCGGAAGTTCGGCTTTTCCAGAGTGCGGCCTTGACAAGCACAATGTTTCCATGTGACTTTTTTGGCACTCGGTGCCGAAAAGATTCGCCATCACTGGTATAAAAGAAACGCCTCACAGAGACTGCAAATTTAGCTCCTTGACATGCTACTTTTCAGTGAGCACAGAGATTTGGAATTATTTTATGGAAAAACATCCATGCGACCTCTCATGCTAGGAACAGTTTTATCAATTCTATTATTCATAAGAGCTAAAGCCACCGTTTCCTTGCCACAGGCATTTGGGCCTAGTGAGAACTGATGTTTTACTACTAAGTTGCCCAATACACAGCTTTTCCCTGGGATGAGTTCTTTAATACTTCATCCTGTACTGAACCTTCACAACATTTATTCCTGAGTGGGTTCAGCAGACAGGATTGTGAGGTTTCCAGGCTGTAACCTCGTGTGAGCTATAAAGCCTCCACAGTCTGTGTGTTAATCAGTTTTCTCCTGCACTGATTCACTTGGGTTTAAGAAAATAAGATCCTGAACTGAGGATTCTTCAACAGCCGGAGAGTACAGGCTCAGTCCGTTGTGAGTCCTGCTGTGTCGAACGAGGTGTGACCTCCGGTTGAAACTTTTCCCACAGTCCGTGCAACAGTACGGCTTTTCTCCCGTGTGAATTCTTTTGTGCCTGGTGAAATGAGACTGCCAGTTGAAGCTCTTTCCACATTCAGGACATTTAAACAGTTTCTCCTCCTTCTGGAAAAGCGACGGGTCATCACTGTAATTTTTCTCGCGGTCCAGGCAGTCAATCGGTCGGCCTCCTGAAAGGACCACCTGGCGTGTGTTCATGATGCTTTTAAACAAGGGGCTTCGAGTGTAGCTGGTCTCTCTATCCAGACATTGAAACAGGGGTTCCTCTGCCTGGGTGCCTTCCTGTGGATTGATTCCAGTGATTAGGAGTGAACAATGGCCATAGCTTGTCTCGCTGTTGGGCCATTCATACAGCTGGTCCCCTACTTGTGTGGGCCTGCTGGGGTTCAGCCCCGCAATAAAGATCGAACTGTGGCTGTAGTCTTTTTCACTTTCTGAGCCCGGATACGCCTGGCCCTCTGCGTGGGTCTGCTGGTGGGGACTCAGCCCTGCAATAAAGAGTGAGCTGCTGTCATAGACCGTCCTGCTTTGTAGCTCTCCACGCGGCTGGTCAGCTAAGTGGGTCGCCTCGTGAGTGCTGAGGTGTGATTTGCGGTTGAAGCACTTCCCACAAGCCGAGCATTTGTACGGCTTCTCTCCGGTGTGGATCCTTTCGTGCCGCAGGAGTTCGGAGGTCTGACTGAAACTTTTCCCACAGCCTGAACAGGAATAGGGCTTCTCTCCCGTGTGGATCCTTTCGTGCCGCATCAGTTTCGCCGCCTGGTTGAAACTTTTCCCGCAGCTCAAACAGGTGTAGGCGTTCCCCACTCGGTGAGTGGTCTCGTGCCGAGCCAGGTTGGATCGGAGGCTAAAGATTCTCCCGCACTCCTCACATCCATACAGTTTCTTCTCCGCGTGGGTCCTCTGATGCCTGTTCAGTTTGGATTTCTCAATGAAGCTTTTCTCGCACTTGCCGCACTTGTACGGCCGTTCCCCAGTGTGGGTCCGCTGATGCGTCACCAGATGCGACTTCCAGTTGAAGCTTTCTCCACAAACGGGGCAGATGAACGGCGTCTCTCCGGTGTGCAGCCGTTTATGCGCCAGGAGAGATGAGCTTTGGGTGAAGCATTTCCCACAGTCTGCGCAGGAGTAGGGTTTTTCCCCCGTGTGGATGTTCTCGTGCCGAATGAGGGTCGAGGCATGGCTGAAGCTTTTCCCGCAATCTGAGCATTTGTACGGCCTCTCTCCCGTGTGGGTGATCCCATGTCGGATGAGGTCGGACCTGAAGCTGAAGCTCTTTCCGCAGTCAAGACAGTTGTAGGGCTTTTGTCCCGAGTGGGTCCTCTGATGCCGGTTACGATTCGACCTTTCGGTGAAGCTTTTCCCGCAGTGGATGCACTTATAGGGCTTCTCGCCCGTGTGGATCCGTTTATGGGCCAAGAGGTTGGAAGCCTGAGCGAACGTCTTCCCACATTCATTACAGGTTCTTGGGATCTTGGATCTGCGCCTAGTCTTTCCAGATGCACCTTGGCCCGGAGGCTGGGGGACCTGGGTGTAAGCTGCAGAGCTATCTCTTCTCTTTGCTAAATGGTATTGTCGCTGCCTCTCTGGGTTGAGATGTTTCACGGTTGGCTCTCCCGGGGATGTTCCAATTTGTTGATTTTGGTGATAGTTTTGCCCTAACACATCTTCCTTCTTCTCATGGATCTTCCCATCACCTGCTGAATAAAACAAACAAACAAACAAACAATTGGTATATGAACATAATCCCTGCAGGCTGGAAAAGAAAATCCTTCAAGAGGAATTAATTTTTGCTAACTTGTTTCTACAAGAATTATTTTTCAGGATGTGTCTTTGGTCCCCAGGGCATTTACCATGTTGGTTACATTTCTTAGAACAGTCACACTGATTTTCTAAGATTGGATATTCTAGTTTTTTCACTGAGCGTCCTTGGTGCTCTCTGAGGTTGGGTTTTGGGGTTTTCTTTTTGTCTTCATTACTAAAACTACGTAACATCAGAGTTTTTTCATTCCACCTTTTATAGGTATTGGCAGTAGTAACTTTCACCCTGTTTTTTAGTTCCAAGAAAATTTGGCTTGTTGGTTCCATAATAGATCGATCAAAAGCTAAAATTAGGAGCAGATGATGTGCAATTCGGTACCGTATTTTTCAGAGTATAAGATGCACCTTATCCCCCCAAAAAAGAGGGTGAAAATCTGGGTGTGTCTTACACTCTGAATGTAGCCCCGCCCAGCTTCTCTTCAGAAGCTGAAAAAAGCATCAGAAATGAAGCTTCAGAAAAGAAGCCCCCAAACAGAGCTTCAGTGGGTTTTTTTCAGAGGCAGGAAAAAAAGTTTTTTCTGAAATGGAATTTCAGAAGTTTCAAAGGCAGAAAAAAAAGTAAGGCAGAGAGCTCACAACCAAGGAACCTGTTGCTAAAATTCACCTCTGGGAACAGCTGATTGGAGGTATTCCGGGTGGCCGATCTACCTGCCAATCAGCCTTTTTCTTATTTTCCCCCGCAAAAACTAAGGTGCATGTTATACTCCAGTGCATCTTATACTCTGAAAAATACGGTAGTTCAATGTTTCTCAAGTTCAGTTATGTTAAGATATGTGGACTTCAATGTGGAATTCTCCAGACAGCATAAGTTAGCTGGGGAATTCTGGGAACTGAAGTCTACACATCTTAAAGTAGCCAAGGTTGAAATAGACTGTTCTAAAGTATTTCTAGTTAGTACCACCTACCATTCTCTTGCATGCCACTTTCATAGAGACTCCTTTGACCTGCATCCAACAATAATCCTTGATCCTCTGGGAAATACATAGCAACTTCTTTGAAATTCACCGGCATCTGAAAGACAAAAGGCACCGTCCATTCAATCTTTGCACCATGTCTCATGTTGAGTCCACTTGCCTCTAAAAGATTAAGGCCATGGTTACAGAAGCACGAATTTTCAGTAATTGTAATTGCTTCGTAAGTCTTTGAAAACTTGGCTCTGTTCTCAGGTCTGGCATTAAATTGTATTTTGGACTTTGCAAATCACCAAAGTTTCTTGGAGTGGGATAGCTGTAAATCAATGCTTCCCAAATGCTGCCTTCATTCCCCAAAATCTTTTATCAGTCTTTATCAAACTTATTTTATTTATTTTATTTATTTATTTTATTTATTTAGATTTATATACCGCCCTTCTCCCCGAGGGGACTCAGGGCGGTGAACAGCCAAAAGTAAAAAACGTACATACAAAATTTAAAAGCCAAATAAAACCAAATTAAACAATGGCCCCGACTATTTAAAAGCCCAATTATAAAATATTAAAACCCCAAATATTAAAATATTTAAATTTTTAAATTTTTAAATTATTTTTACAGAAAAAGGGGAAAAATTAGGCCAAACTTGAGGACGAATTTAAGATCCTTCCTTCAGCACCGTCATAACTTTCAGTGGTCATTGAACGAATGGTCATAGCTCAAGGACTACTTGTGTAATAAAAACGGTATCATTGAATGATCTGTATGTCATTTCAATAGATTGCCATGTTTGGAAAAAGCACCTTTCATCTGCTTTCATGGCAATTTCATGGATTTTCATCCCAATAGGAATACTCTGGGAAATGTTTGAATGTTGTTTACTACACTTGAAGTCAATTTGAATATCCCTATTGTGATGGGGAATGGGTTTGGGTCATTACGCAAAGAAAAACTAGATTTACCTTATTTTGAGTAATTTACTCACATTTGGGAAGCACTGATATAAATCATCATCGGAAAGCCAGTTTGGTCTAGTGAGCCAGGCACCAGGCTAGAAGCCAGGAGACGGCGAGTTCAGGTCCCGCCTTAGGCATGAAGGCAGGCTGGGTTTGGGCCAACCACTAGGATTTCTAGACTAGAAATTTCTAGAATTCTAGTCCCGTGTTCGCCACCTTCAGTTATTTATCAAAATAATAAAGGTGGAATATGAATAAATAAAAAATCATCGTCATCATCCCTCACAGAAGTATTTTAGTAATACTGCACACATTTTCTTTTAATTATTTTAGTGGAATGTAGTCAATTGAAATAACAATAATCGTAATATAAAATGTACATTATAAAGATTCAAATGAATGTAAAAAGGGAAACCCCATGAATTTCTAATAGAGAATGAACACAATCTTTTAATCTATTAAATATAGCTCACATTGCGCCATTTTTTTCTCTCATCCCTCTGATTTTTGTTCTTCTCAGAGCTTAGTGATGCTCCTTTCTGTATGTGGATGATGTCATTTTGGCTGCATAAAGAACTACATTTAGAGCCTGAGTGAGCAACGCAACAGTCCTCGTACTTAGGATAGTGCTATAGATAGCAACCTACCAAAATAAACAAAAATAAGAGAAGGAAATCTCCTATTTCAGCAAGGACAACATCTCTGTAGCTATGTTGTAAAAGCATACCATCTTCATTCATTTAAATCAGGGGTCTCCAACCTTGGCAACTTTAAGACTTGGGGACTTCAAC